>JASEVX010000012.1:19555588-19694994 GCA_031761405.1 Serripes groenlandicus
CGGCCATGTTTTTTGACCAATCAACATGGCTTGAAGGAATTTGATAGAGGATCACCCAAGGAACATTTCTACAAAATTATTTGAAAATCGGCCTGACACTTTTGGAGGAGAAGATTTTTTAAGTTTGCACTATAGACATATAAGGCAAAATAGCCCCGCCCCCCCTGGCGGCCATGTTTTTCGACCAATCAACATGGCTTGAAGGAATCTGATAGAGGGTCACCCAAGGAACATTTCTACAAAATTATTTGAAAATCGGCCTTACACTTTCGGAGGAGAAGATTTTTTAAGTTTTCACTATAGCCATATAAGGCAAAATAGCCCCGCCCCCCCTGGCGGCCATGTTTTTCGACCAATCAACACGGCTTGAAGGAATCTGATAGAGGGTCATCCAAGGAACATTTCTACAAAATTATTTGAAAATCTGCCAACCAATTTGGGAGAAGAAGAATTTTGAAGTTTTTTCGGTTTCGTTGCCATGGAAACCAGAATTTTGCATGGATCCCAAAAATTTGAAGGAATTCTGGTGAGGTCATTGAGAGGATGCTTTCTGTGAAGTTTCATCCAAATTGACCCACTGGTTACTGAGGAGAAGAAGTTGACGCACGACGGACGACGCACGACGGACAAAAGGCGATCACAATAACTCACCTTGAGCAAAGCTCAGGTGAGCTAAAAAGTTAAATATTTCTGTTCGCCGTAGCATTTGTGACGTCAAAGTCACGTGGTATACACACACTGATTGCTTCTAGTTCTACAAGTAGGAAAGGATAAAATTATAATCCATGTAAAGTTAAAGGTAAAACATGTTTCAATAGATGAAAGAAATTAAATATTTTCATTACCTTTAAAAACCAGTAATAATTCTTCGTCCCTGTATATTCTACACCGTAAATCCCTTTGTACAACATCAATGTTTCATTAGATTATGTCTGCAACATTCCTGTTGGTTTCCATGATTGTTCAAAACCATTTTTTCAACATGTTATCTCTCAGTAGAGATAATAAAGTTGAGTTTAAAACTTATTTATTTTAAGTTGATATGTGAAAACTTTAACAGATCCATAGGTTGTAATCCACATTCTAAAGGAATCAAATATAAAACACACCTATCGCAACCTCTTCCCTCATATAATTGACTTAAGAAGAGTTCATGCAGATGACAACTTTTAAATCAAAGTTAAAGATTTTACAGGATATATAATAACTATGGAAACAAATTCTACAGGGTTTTCCCCAAAAAGACCTGAGGAAGGGAGAAATTACTCATAACGAGTCATTTCTTCTTTTTCTACGAAGTTTCAACTCTGTATGAAAATAATGCATGATCGAATTGTCAAGATATTACAATTTAACCCTTTGCAGCAGATGACTTTTAAAATATAGTGATGAAAGGAGAAATTGCTCAAATTTAGCAATTTCTCCTTTTTGCCACAATGTTTTCAACTTTTTCAGTAATTATATTTTCATTCTTAGATATTTTTTCTGGTGTTTGCCTAGCTATTTTTAAAGTCGTCTGCTAAAGAGTATGCATTGTTGAAAATATAGCCACAAAGGAGATATCGCTCATTGTGAGCAATTTCTCCTTTTACCACAATGTCTTTAAAAGTTGTTTGCTGTAGTTTACGTCAAAGTACATCTGCAAGTGGGAAAGGGTTATAACTAAAGCAGACCACTGAAAAAGTGACATCAGGTAAACAATGTTTATGGATAATGCATTCAATTCAAACATGCATTTGATCACGACTACACAAATATACACATGTAATTTAAAAATTCTCTACCCTAAATTACCCTTTCAGAAATACAACAAATCTGAAGCAGACGACTTTAAAAACTGTTAAACATATTAACAAAAAATTAATAATCTACTTATTAAGTAAAATTGCAAACATTCTATTTCTAGGAGAAATTGTTTATTATGAGCAATTTGTTTTTTTTGCTACAATTTTTTTTAAAGTTGTATGATGCATCAAGTTAAAAACACACCCATAAAAAATGATTCACTGAATATTAATTCCCATGTATATGCACTGTTATTGTTTACAAACACTGTATCAAATTTTAACTATGTTATCATTGCTTAAAAGCAATATAACATTTGACAGATTTAATTAGATTTCACATAATCAAACCCATATGAACCTATAAATCAATGATATTTTGGTAATATCAGCATTACTTAAAAATTTACCAATATCTCATTCGTTGTAGTTTGTTAATCCTAGCTGAAATAATCTTTTTAACCCTTTCCCACATACAAGAAATCTGCAACAGACCACTGTGAACCTATTTTGTCAAAAAATTGAAAATGTAGACCTATAATTTCAACCAATGACTAAAAGTGGAAAACATTGTAGCAAAAGGAGAAATTGCTCGTTTTGAGCAATTTCTACTTTTGTCGCCAATTGTTTTCAAAAAGCCGTCTGCTGCAGAGGTGTCAGAAAGAGTCTATATGAGGGAAAGGGTTAACGGTTCACCCTATATTATATGTTTAGTCTTTCACTTTGAAAATTCAAGAGGAATATAATTATGGTAGAAATTCTGCATACTTGCATGCGGTACAATTTTAACCTGAACTGATAAACATTGCTAATCTTAATAACAATTTATTGTATGTGGGAAAGGGGTTTAAACTTTAAAATACCTTTAGACACAAGTATGCCTTATATTATTATTATTTCAATGAAACAAATTACAGCTAGAGGTTTTCAATACTTATAACCCTTCAACCATTCCGAATCAATACAATCATTTGTCAAAATCATTGAAACTAGATCTGCTCTTTTCAAATAAGAAAAACTGTAGGTGGTTAATTAACCCATTCCCTCATATGACAATTCTGCAGCAGACGACTTTGAACATATTTTGTCAAAAAATGGAAAATCTCTATAATGGCATGGATAACTTATAACTAAAAAGTGGAAAACATTGTGGCAAAAGGAAGATTTTGCTCGTTTCGAGCAATTTCTACTTTTGTCACTATGTTTTCAAAAAGCTGTCTGCTGCAGAGTCTGAGGTGTCAGAAAGCGTCTATATGAGGGAATTAGGGTTAAGTTCAATGCACTCCATAGATCCGAATCATACTGTTTACAAACAAATATTTCATCCCTTACCCACCTGCAGGAGGTGCATTTTTAAAGGGACTGAACACCATAATGGTCCAAAATCGTTATATTTTATACTTATTCTAATTAATCCAAAATACGTCGATATATATGTAACGGAATGTTGTAGAAGGTCGTACAAGTCTTGTTTTACAAGTCTTGTTTTTCATTATTTCATAGGAAATAAAAAATTAAAAAAACGTTCTCTCCGTGTTTTCCCCGTTTAAAAAAAATACAGTGGAATTTCCTCTTGCTCATTTGAATTTGTGGATTCAATTCGGCATTCTGACTAACACTTTTGACTGATTACATTCATGTATGCGTGAGTGTAAGGAACGACAACTCTGCGAAGGAGATTGTCAAATCAGTTGTAGTGACCACGTGATAAATATACAGCGATATATTTAGATTTACTGGGTTACTAACCCAGTAGATTTTACAATGCAAAATAACGAAAAATCTCCGCAATATTAATAGTGTGCATATATTGTAGTACATCCATCAGCAAACCTTAATGCCGTACATGCAAAAACATCAAGGTAATAGTAATTTTTAACAATTTTCTTTTTTCCCCCGCTTTTTTATCATATGGGATTCAGTCCCTTTAAATGACGCATCTGCAACAGACGACTTTTGCAAACAATTTTGGCGAAAGGTGAAATTACTCATAATGAGCAATAATTTCTTCTTTTCACACATTGTTTTCTACATTATTCTAACTTTTATCCTTTTGTCCTAATGTTTCCAACTCTATTCAACAGTGATACTTTCATTTATTCATATTTTCTTATATTTTAGCCAAGACGTTTTCCAAGTAAGTAGTCTGCTGTTTTGATTATGAAGGTAAAACGAAGATACGAAGATATATTGTGTGGCATTTAAATCATCTTGAGCAATTTCTTATTCCCAACATATGCTTTCAAAAGTTGTTTATAGTAGATTATGGGTTGGTTTGAAGTTACTGTTAACCGTGCAAGCCTGCAAAATACCTTTAAGAATTAAGCAGATAAAAAGAGTCAGTTACTTTTCAACAAAATACACCTTATTTCTTTATTCATTTTGCTGTTCAGAGATCCAGATAAGAAGTGGTATACAGCTATTGTCCCGACAATATCTCTCTTAATATCCAACCAAACCCAATGATGTGGGTACTCAAAATAATTGTTTCAACCAGATAATTCTTTTGAGTTCCCACAATGTAGGGTTAGGGTGTCAAATAAGGATTTTAGATCATGCAAAACAAATTTTGTCTGCAGTGATCATGAAACACTTTCCCACTGTGATGCATTTTGACAAATCTGCAAAAAATAATGGCAAAAGGCTCATAATAGTTATAGCAATTATAATTCCTTTTGCCATCATATTTTCAACACATACTTTTCTTTATACAGATTTTCCCTTTTTCAAAGTCGTCATTTTTATTTGTTGTTTGTGGGTATTAAAATAACTCGGCTTGTCCCCTTTCCCTCATACGACAATTCTGCAGTAGACAACTTTGAATATATTTTGTCAAAAAATAGAAAAATCTCTACAATTGAATGGATAACCTATGACTAAAAGTGGAAAACATTGTGGCAAAAGGAGAAATTGCTCGTTTTGAGCAATTTCTTCTTTTGTCACTATGTTTTCAAAAAGACGTCTGCTGCAGAGGCGTCAGAAAGCGTCTATATGAGGGAAAGGGTTAAGTACACTTCTTGATAAATTAAGGGAGGTATAAAACTTTTTCCCTTTTATGCCATAATCTGATCTTTTCCATTCTGAAAACATCTTAAGACTTTTGTCACAAAAAGGAGAGTTTGAACACAAGAGTAGATGATTTAAATGTGTGAGAAACTGGTCATGGTCCTTGAAGGATTCCCAAACAATAGTTTATAATGTGCTTACTTCAAAAGCATATAATTCTCCTCATTATAAATAAATATTGATGTCGCATTAAGTTGGCACAGAATGGGGTAAAGTATTTAAATAGGTCAATTCAATACTTCTTATTGACAAATGAATGTCAATGATATTTGCTTAATATGAAATTCAAAGAGAATACAAGGTTGTAAACACCCATAAAACAGTCATTCTAGCATTTCAAAGTCGGCTGCTGCAGATTTGTTGTATGTGGGAAAGGGTTAAAACAATGCAATCAGCTAATAATCAAGAACCTTTAATAATAATGATTGACTCGACGGAGTTTAACCCTTTCCCACATACAACAAATCTGCAGCAGACGACTTTGAAAACATAGTGACAAAAACCTGAAAAATCTCCATAAAAGATAGCTTAATTGTTAAATAAAGTTGAAAACATTGTGGCCAAAGGAGAAATTGCTCAGCATAAGCAATTTCACCTTTGGCCACAACGTTTTCACAAGTTGTCTGCTGCTATTGCGTCAGAATGTGTATGTTGGTGGGAAAGGGTTAACCCTTTCCCTCATAAAGACGCTTTCTGACGCCTCTGCAGCAGACGGCTTTTTGAAAACATAGTGACAAAAGAAGATTTTCTATGTTTTGACAAAATACGTTCAAAGTCGTCTGCTGCAGAATTGTCGTATGAGGGAAAGGGTTAACACATATTTCATCAGTATTTCAGTTATATCGCGGTCACCAATTAATTTGTGTTTCCTGGCTTTCATGCACAAAACATTGTACCAGGCAATTGGCTGCCTTCCCACAAAGACTTTTTAGCCCATTGGTGGGAGGCAAATGAAGCTAGTAATCATGAACTTTGTCAATCATCAGAAAGTATGAATGGTCGACCCCTGGATTGATAGACCTCGTTGTTACAGACGGTTGATTGATTGGAGTTTAACGCCGTTTTTAACAATTTCTCAGTCATATCACAGCGGCCAGTTCACCTTCTCATGTGTTTCCTGGTTTTCTCACACCAGTACTCCACGTAGCAATCTTCCGAAGCAACTGGCTGCTTTTCCACATAGACTTAGCCCATTGGTGGAAGACAAATGACGCATGATGTCGCAATGACTTTTGAGACAGATGGAGCTAAGAGCATTTTTCATGTTCTAAAAAAAGTAAAATCCTTATTTGACATTCAAACCTTATGTTGTGGGTACTCAAAAGAAACATCTCAGTGAGACAATTCTTTTGAGTAGCCACAACATAGGATTTGGTTGAGTAATAAGAGAAATATTGTGGGGAAAAGACCTGTTTACTCCCTCTTATCTTGTCCTCTGCTGATTAAGCTATTGCAGCTTGACTTTATAATTATGACGAAATCAAGGGACTGATCTAGATGAGGAGAAACACGTCTTTGGTCTGCAATATCTTTCATAAAGGTACATTAAACCTTCCTCATATAGACGCTTTCTGACGCCTCTGCAGCAGACGGCTTCTTTGAAAACATAGTGACAAAAGAAGAAATTGCACAAAACGTGCAATTTCTCCTTTTGCCACAATGCTTTCCACTTTTTGTCATAGGTTATCCATTCAATTATGGAGATTTTCTATGTTTTGACAAAATAAGTTAAAAGTCGTCTGCTGCAGAATTGTCGTATGAGGGAAAGGGTTAAACCCATTCCCACTTGCAGACTCGTTTGGACGCCTCTGCAGCAGAAGTCTTTTGAAAACATTGTGGCTAAAGGAGAAATTGCTCATGATGAGCAATTTCTACTTTTGCCACAATATTTTCAACTCCATTCAATAATTATTCTTTCAGTTAAAGAGTTTTTCTAGTTTTTCCTAGATGTTTTCAAAGTGGTCTGCTGCAGAATTGTTGTAGGTGGGAAAGGGATAAACCCATGGCATGTTGTGGGTACACTTAAGATTTGCCTCTCGAGTCATGAAACATTGGCAAAATCCATTGTCCTTATTGCCCAGCTTGTCCCAGAACCTGTGCAGACAAGTGAAATTTTGTATGATTGATTGATTGATTGGGGTTTAACGCCGTTTAACAATTTCTCAGTCATATCACGACGGCCAGTTCACCTACTCATGTGTTTCCTGGTTTTCTCACACCAGCACTCCACACAACAATCTTCCCAAGCAATGAAATTTTGTAGGGATTTACTATATAACTATCAAACGGACAAGTGCAAAATAGCATTTTGAAAAAAACGGACAAGTAAGTCAAAATCATATTTCGCCACCCCTGGAAATTCCTTTGATTACCCACATTATTGCACCATATAGTAGCTTCATGTAAAATGTTATTGAATTCCGCCGAGTGGTTTGTAAGAAATAGGCCGGACAAAATATGGCTTGCGGCCAACCGACTGACCGACTCCTATATACGCCCTCTTCTTCGAAGGGGGTATAATAACCCTTTCCCACATAAAACATCTAGCCAAAAATAGAGTTGAATACATTCTGACAGAATTACAGGAGCTGAGAAATTGCTTGTAGTTTCTCTTTTTACAACAGCTTTTAAAAGGTGTCTAAGTAGATACATCACAACGTATCTATCTGGTTTAGGGAAAAGGTTTGTTTGTTTAGTTGGGGTTTAACGCAGTTTTCAACATTATTTAAGCTATATCAAAGCGACAGTTCACGTATTCATGATCTCTGGGTAAACAAACCAGTACTAGACTAGGAACTGTGCCTTGCCCAAGAGCACTCCACCATGACCACAGTTCCATGACTGGGGATTGAACCTGGGACACCCAAATCCCTGACACTTATTTAACACTAGGCCATGGAGGAATTCTTTAAGGAAATTGATAATAACCTGAATTTATGCCCAATGTTTATTGTGTTAGTTATATAGGTTTTCTATACCAATTCAAATAGTAAATACCAGCAATTTGATCAAAATATGACCTATAAAGACCAACCCTTTACCAAAAATGGTATTTGATAGACTAGATTTAGAATAGATTGAATAAATGTTTTCACCTTTACCCACCTGTACAAGCATTTGGATGCATTTGCAAAGTAGTCTTTTTTTAAAAAATGGTGGCAAAAGGGGAAAATGCACATCATGATGTTTTCATATCTATTCAATAAATAAGATTTCATTGATTTTTCATACATAGATATGTTGTATGTAGCAAATGGTTTTCACACCCTTTCCTTCATACCTACATCAAAATGCTTCTACAAATGGAAAAGAAAAGGGTTAATGCAGAGTATAAGTCAATGTAGAGAAAGGAATGAATGTATATTGTTTTATGGCGCATCGACAGCTAAGGTCATTTAGCGCGCAATTAAATTTAATTATTCATGATCCCTGGGTAAACAAACCAGTACTAGGCTAGAAAATGTGCCTTGCCAAAGGGCACTCCACCATGACCGTAGTGGTAGAGAAAGGAGAATTTCTGTTTGTTTAATAGTTTTTTCAAAAGCAATCTGTTACAGAGACCTCAAAAGTCCTGTGAAAACATAACAACAAACATATGGAAAACCTCTTTAAATGGACGTATAATTATTGAATAGAATTGAAAACAATGTGGCAAATGGAGAAATCCCCCATTATGAGCAATTTACTCCTTTTGCCAAAATGTTTTCAAAACTTGGCTGCTGCAGAGGCGTCAAAATGCTTCTGTATGTGAGAAAAGGTTTAAAGTTAGTTTCAACAGAGATTAGATCTGAATCAAAACTTTATGTTGTTATGTTATATAAACATTTCTTTAAAATGAAATTGAAACTAATACAAAAGCATTATCATAAATAGGTAAAAGGTTGTGGCAAAAAATTCAATGTCAAGGTTACAGCATAAAAAAAATGATACTAAAGTTTGAAAGGACCTTATCCCTTTCCCACATACAACACATCAGCAGCAGACGACTTGTAAAACATAGTGACAAAAAACCAGAAAAATCTCCATAAAGATTATTTTCTTCTTTGTTACAAATAATTGTGTGAAAATTTGTCAGTCAAAAGGATTTTTTGTCAGTAAGGATTGACTTTCACAGACTGCTGATATGAAAATTGTGTTAATTGATTGTTTCGTGTTTTATATTCAGCTTCCACCAATTTTTTAATTATATTACACCATTTCCTGGGTAAGTTTCCAGTAACTGGTCCTTTTATCCTGACACCAGCCACTCAGTCGTTATACTAACCCCGCAACCCTCAGCGCAAAGAAGGGCAGCCATAATTTCTGTTAAAACTTTTCACATGAAATTCCTATCTCCCAAATGTCTGAAAATATGGTCACTGTAATATTACAATAGGATCCATTCATCAGAGTCCCAAGTAACCAAACTCCAAAGACGTGCTTAACCCCTTCCCACATATGACAGATCTGCAATAAATTGGATATGAGCAAATTCTTCTTTTGTCACAAGGAAAGGGTTAAAATAAATTTGGACCGACATTTGCAAAATAAATATCTACTTCGAAAAATAGAAATATAAAATCAACGTTTTGATTTCTATCTCAGGGCATGAACTACTCACAGAGCTCTAGATAAGGTGCGTTTTTCTGTTCTAAATTCTTTATTCGACACTCAAACCCTATGGTGTGGGTACTCTTAATAATTGTCTCAGTGAGACGATTCTTCTGAGCGACCACAACATAGGGTTTGGTTGAGATATAGTGGAGAAAAGACCAGTTTACTCCCCCTTATCTAGCCCCCTGTACTCAATGTTCTAACTAACTTACTGAAGTACTTGAGGGTCTCTTCCACCAGTTCTGGTGTGAGATCCGCGTCATCGATTGGCGGTAGGACCGGGGTTTGAATCCAGTCTTGGTTTTCGTACCCTTGGAAGCTGGTGATAGAATCCGCACGCAGCCTGTACTTCGGTATCTGCTCCTCGATCAAACTCAGGATCTCGACCTCCGGCAGGTCCTCATTGTTGCAAAGATCTGTCAAAGAGTTAATAAATCAATTATCACATAAGCTCATTTTTAGACATTTTAACCCTTTCCCTCATACGACAATTCTGCAGCAGACGACTTTGAACATATTTTGTCAAAAAATAGAAAATCTCTATAATTGAATGGATAACCTATGACGAAAAGTGGAAAACATTGTGGCAAAAGGAGAAATTGCACGTTTTGAGCAATTTCTTCTTTTGTCACCATGTTTGCAAATAGCCGTCTGCTGCAGAGGCGTCAGAAAGCGTCTATATGAGGGAAAGGGTTAAAAAGCAGAAATCTTGGTGAAGAGGAGTAAACTAGTCTATTGTTCCAACCAAACTGTATATTAAGATGACTCTTTTGAAAGCCCTTACATGACAACACAATTACATGGCGCAAAACTTATCAAGTAAGGTAAACAATTCAAAGCACAACATCACATGATTTGATTCCTGGGTCCAGTTCCACCAACCTTACTTAGCGCTAAGTAATACTTTTAAATACTTATAACAGAATATTTCATCATTTTTGTCTCAGTACTATTTTGTTAAAGATGAAAAGTGGAATGTTTTTTTTAGTAAATGACTAAGTTGACAGAAATAGTTACCTTGCTGACTCACAATTCTAGTTAAGAATGAAATCTTTTGGCCTTTTTATTAGGAAAGCAAAAAGGATGAAATAACCCTTTCCCTCGTATAAACGCTTTTGGACGCCTCTGCAGCAGACGGCTTTTTGAAAACATAATGACAAAAGAAGAAATTGCACAAAACATTGTCTTGTACAATTTCTTCTTTTGTCACTGTGTTTTCAAAAAGCCATCTGCTGCAGAGGCGTCAGAAAGCGTCTATATGAGGGAAAGGGTAAACTTTTTTTCTACTAAGATTGAGTCCATTAGAAAATAGTTAATTTCTGCAGCAGACCACTTTTGAAAACACAGATGAGCAATTTGTCCTTTTGCCTCAATATTTCAACTGAATCACCTCAATTCAATTATTGCTCTCCCATTTGTAGATATTTTCTATATTTATGGCTTTTTATGCTTAGAAGTTTTCAAAGTCCTCTGCTTTAGATCAATTGTATGTTGGAAAGGGTTAAATCATCAGTTTCATGAAAGGATAAAATACCTGTTACTGTTCCTGTAGTTACTTGGTTACATGTGTAAGTCAACGCAGATTCGGTGGTCGTTTCGCCATCTTCGAAGGTTGCTGCATCTTCGCTCGAAAACACTACATCTTCAGATGTCTCCAGTTTGACGGAGAAAAACAAAGAAATTTTGCTAGAGTGAGTCCGACCAGGCCATGGTCAGACTAAATACGCCGGGGATGACGGGTCTGTCGTCTAAGTCAGACACTGAAATAGTAAATGATAAAATTCAGAAGCCTAAATAAGGTGGATTTAACAAGTCTTCAGTCCACAATATCTCCCTAATAACTCATTTAAACCCTATTGTGTGCTTTGCATACTTAGTTACTCAGAAGATTCCTTTGAGCTTAACCCTTTCCCTCATATAGACGCTTTCTGACGCCTCTGCAGCAGACGGCTTTTTGAAAATATAGTGACAAAAGAAGAAATTGTACAAGACAATGTTTTCCACTTTTTGTCATAGGTTATCCATTCAATTATGGAGATTTTCTACTTTTTGACAAAATACGTTCAAAGTCGTCTGCTGCAGAATTGTCATTTGAGGGAAAGGGATATACAATATACTATAAGATTTGGAGGACAGATAAAGGTTTTAGATTGATTGATTGATCGATTGATTGTTTGGTGTTTTATGCTGCTTTCAACAACGTTTCAGTAGTGTCACGCATTTCCTGGGTAAGTAACCAGTACTACTGATCCATTTTTTCGTGACACCAGCCAGTCAGTCATCAGAGCTCTAGATAAGACGAGTATTTCCCATATCCAAATCCTTATACGACCCTCAAACCCTACGTTGTGGGTACTCAAAAGAATCGTCTCATTGAGACGATTCTGTTGAGTATCCACAACATAGGGTTTTGGGCGAGTCCTTAGAGAGATATTGTTTGGAGATGACCCGTTTACTCCCCCTTATCTAGTTCTGTGAGTCGTGATGCTAACCCTGCAAACCTGAGGCCAAGGAGGGCAGCCATTACAACACCTTTTAATTTTTTAATATGACCAAGCCTGATATTACACCGCAACCTCTGGCACCCAAGGCGGACGCTCTACCACCACAACAACGAGGCGGCCTACTAGCTATGAGAACATGAGCTATAACATTCACCCCACACAGACCTATCCAACTCGGGCGATTCACACTTCAATACATAGCAGATACTGAGATAGTAAGTCTATGAGAAACATTTGAGCATTTCTCCATTTCCCACATTGACAATGTATTCAACTCTATCGCCCAGATGTTATGCTTTTATAGATAATTTAAAAAAATATCTCAGTTAATAGGATGGTGAAATTACACATTCATATTAAAACATCATTTAGAATTTAAAATAAAATAAATCAACATCAGTAGATTTCTAAGAATAAATAATACATAAATGGACTTGCCTGTTAACCCTTTCCCCAATATTGATGCTTTCTGATGACTTTGCAGCAGACGGCTTTTTGAAAACATAGTGACGAAAGAAGAAATTGCTCAAAACGAGCAATTTCTTCTTTTGCCACAATGTTTTCCACTTTTAGTCATAGATGATCCATTCCATTAGAGATTTTCCATTTTTTGACAAAATATGTTCAAAGTCGTCTGCTGCAGAATTGTAGTATGAGGGAAAGGGGTTAACCAGTCACGAAATGAAAGTCTGATGGACAGTCAATGGAACATAGCCCTATGTGTCATCCTACCTAGAAAGGTGACACAAATGTAACAAAAAAAAATACAACAGCTCTTTTATTGGCTCATTTGAACGACTAGAGCGGCTGCTACACAGTTTGCTAATGGTTCCATCTTCAGAGTTACATGTCAAACAAATAAAACAAAGAAGTTAAAGTTTCACATATCATTTCTGACTCGCATCTTATCGATTCAGAATCCAGATATGTAACTAATATGTACAAGCCCTATCCATGATTGAAGCAAGGGAAGTAAATCTGGCTTTACACATAGAAAAAAGATGGTAAAGAGTTTTCTCTCTTTTATATTGATAAAGTAAGCACTTTTTTCAGTCATTCATTTTAATAAATATTGCTATTTAAAGCCTTTTTTACTTGTAGATCCATATGCTGCGGCAGACATTTTAAATTATTCTGACAAAGCGAGAATTTTCTTCAAAATGAGCAATTTTCTCCCGACTTACAGAACCTGCGCCAGACAATAAACTGGCTTTCTTAAACCAGAATGATAATGGCTGCCCTCCTTGGCACTTGTGTTTGCAGGTATACTATAGCATTATGATATTGATGGCACTGGTAATGTAAGAATAACCCACAACAGACGACTTTTGAAAACATTGTGACAAAAGTAGAAATTGCTCAAAAAGAGCAATTTCTCCTTTTGCCACAATGTTTTCAACTTTTGTCAGTTAGTAAACCTTCATAATTGATGAGATGAGTTCAAAGTTGTCTGCTGCAGATGTCTTGTATGTGGGAGAGGGTTAAGATTAAGAAGGAAATATTGTGAATTCATGTGATATAGCTTATATAATGGAGCTACTGCTGAAAACAGCTTAACTCTTTTCCCTCATACGACAATTCTGCAGCAGACGACTTTGAACGTATTTGGTCAAAAAATAGAAAATCTCCATAATTGAATGGATAACCTATGACAAAAAGTGGAAAACATTGTGTCAAAAGGAGAAATTGCACGTTTTGTGCAATTTCTTCTTTTGACACTGTTTTTAAAAAGCCGTCTGCTGCAGAGGCGTCTGAAAGCGTCTATATGAGGGAAAGGGTTAACTCTTTTTCCTCATACAAACACATTTTGACACCTCTGTAACACACAATTTTTGAAAACATTGCGACATAATGATACATTTTTCCTTTGTCAACAATGTTTCCAAAACTCTATTCATGATTTATACTTTCACTGATAGAGATTTTCAATATTTCGTCTAGATCTGATGCTTTCCAAGTCATCTATTGCAGATTTTCAATTGTGGCAAAGGGTTTAAATGCTATTTAAAGAAATGAGTGATTCAACACTGAGCTTTTGTGAATGTTTCCACCAAGGAGTTAAATGTTTAAACATCTAATTTGCATCCCTAGACATATTTCCTATATGTGTGTCACAGGCGAGTTTGTTCAGTTCAGTTCAATTCCAAAAATGAAGTTTAGGTTATTTTCACAGAGTACTTTAATACTTCATCAGGGCTCGCGCTGTCGTTCGCTACTTGAGCCATTGGCTCAAGCCGTGTCTCATAAAAAATTATTGGCGAAAAATCTACATCGTAAATTCTTACGTATTCCATTACCAGAAGTATCAATAGACTTGACTGGTTCACGGATATAGACAATATCGTGCATCACTATTGGGTAAAATATCGGGTAAAATAATTTAAACCAGTCAGCGTGTGTATACATAGTGTTTGTGTACAATGTCAAACTGTTGACATACGCGTGATCACGGAGAGTGGATATTTTACACCAACTGCTTTAATTTGTTTACAATTTAAGACTGACCATTTACGTATTAATTTTCTTGATTGAAAACTTAAAACAAGTCACTATAATTGACCGTGACCTAACGTGTAAATCGGTTAAATTAGCAGCAATTAAAGGCCGGTGGATTTCGATGTTTGTCGGCGATCAATTTAAAACACAAAACAAAATAATTATAAATCGAAATCACTATATAGATTTACCAAATCTGTATCGTTCATTCACCTATTTTCGATACTTTTTACTTCACGCATACATGTATTTATAAGTTACATGTAGTTCAATGAGGTCACAGTTTGTTTACAATCTACTTCATCATTATCACAAAAACAGTGTTTTTTGCGATTACTTTTTACCAGTTGCGTAGAAAATGCAATTATTAAATTAAACTTCCTAAATGGAAAAATAAAAAAAATAACATTTACCGTAAAGATTATTTTCTCTGTAGTACTACTGCTGCAGAAGGAAATCAGTGTCACACGATACTATGCAAAAAAAATGTACAGGGGTGTGCCAAAAGATTTTTTTACTTTTTTTTATGATTTCAACAATCATTAAGCAATCATGTGACAAATAAAGTAACGAAAGCATATATTAATTTAGTTCCCTTTTTTTATAAAGTTTTTATTATGAATAACATTATGTTTGCAGTAAAATCCTCATCTAAATGAACATTTAGATAAATGTGAACTATAATAAGGCATTTGTCTCTCTCTCTATCAACTTGCAAAGAAATATTTTTTATGGCTCAGATGTCTCAAAAATGGCTCAAGTATTGGCTCAAACTTTTTTTGAGCCAGGGCCGGCCCTGCTTCATCACTTATTCGGTTTAGTAAAGTTAATACTCTCTGTAATTTGTTTTGTTTTGTGCACTTACGATTCGTTGAGATGTTTTGACTGGGATATAAAATTACCCAGTAGTCTATAAATTTCTGAAGGTTTGTCAGATTTGGTTGAAAGAAGTTATTCAAGATTTACTTCTGTACGGCCAGTGATGTTGTATATTTTTGTTTGCATACCTTCTTTTGATAAAATATATCTCAGTGTAGAAGAACATATTCCTGTTTCAGTGAATCCTAATATATGTGCAGAAACTGGTTCAACTTTGCATATACATGTATATTAAGCTTATAACCCATATGCAATTATTTTTAAACAGCTCAGGAACGTACCCGGGCATTTGCAAAAATGCACTTAACCCTTTCCCTCATATAGACGCCTCTGCAGCAGACGGCTTTATGAAAAGATAGTGACAACAGAAGAAATTGCTCAAAACGAGCAATTTCTTCTTTTGCCACAATGTTTTCCACTTTTAGTCATAGGTTTTCCATTCAATTATAGAGATTTTCTATATTTTGACAAAAAATGTTCAGTCGTCTGCTTCAGAATTGTCGTATGAGGGAAAGGGTTAAAACTTGAAGGCTGAGAGTGGTAAGCTTACTGTAAGGGTTGATTTTGTCAATAAATCTCTATGCAAATATAACTTTTTTGTTTTTTCTGTATGACCAGAGACCACTTTAGATTCACCATATGCTGTGTAGGATTTCAATATTTTCCCTACAGAATATGCCTAGACACCCCACCCGAATATGCCATATGCCTAGACGGTAGACCCCCCCACCCCACCTGTGTGTTTACTCGATTTGTTAACACTTGGACTGAAAGCGAACGGCCGACGTGAAGTATACAATAATACACAATAAAGAGCAAGATTAATTAAGGTATTTACCCCTATATCATTTAGGTGCTTACTGTTCACGTTACTTGGTGAGCACTTTAACATAGTCGATCTAAGAGTATGAGTATCCTACCAAGTGTTGTGGACGTGAATAACTGAACTTTAAAAGTAAACAAAAATATCTGGCTCGTTAAAGCGATTTCTAAGGAGCCCACTTGAAAGAGATTCCAGGACGAAATAAACTTACCAGGTGTGTTTTTCCAGAATCCTGTTGAAATTATACTAAGTCTTAGATTAGAATCATGCAGCAAAAAAAAATAGAAACGTGAAATGACCTTTGAAAATTCTTCACCAAGAACGAAGCTTTTCAAATCTTTTTCGGAATCACGAGCTTGAATTCTTAGCCTTTGCCTTTAAGTTTTAGTCTAAAACTTTCAAAGTTTTACACATGGTAAATGTATGGAAGACTACAAAGGGTTTTAGAATCAAAACAAGAAACTTCCTTTAATTTTGTTTTATGAGTCAGCCATCTTTTCTTCGATGTGAAATATACATGTGTGAAGCATTTTGATTGGTCAGATGAGTTTTCCTTTCGATGATTCATCCAATGATGTTAAAGATACTACACATCTGTCAGATTCGGAAAGTTCGGATTACTCCCCTTTTATTAGTAGTGAATGCTGTCCCTTTGCGAACGTGATTAAACTCACCTGGCCTACCTGATAGATCTACTAACTGGACAACATTCGACAGAGTTTTTGTCATATAAAGATCTTTTTAAGCTTCACCAGCCTGGGATATGTGGATCTTTTCTGAACACTCAGTCATCTTCGGAATCAACCATGACCGATTTGTCAGCGTAGGAGATTTGTAACCGGGCGTCCCGTGTTCGATCCCTAGTCGCGACGGTCATGATGGAGTGCTCCTGGGCAAAGCATATTTTCTAGCCTAGCACTGGTTGGTTAACCAAGGGATCATAAAAAAGTGAACTGTCGCCGTGATATAGCTTAAAACGGCGTAGGTCTACATCCAAGTCCTTAGAAAATTGAACAGATAGTAGTACGTACAAGCTAATACCCCCAACGAAAACTGTGAGCCGCAAGTTCCTTCCGACGACATTGTTGTTATAATTTATAATTGGCATTTGCTGTTATCACCAGAAGTCGTTAGCGTGCATTAACCCTTTCCCGCATATAGACGCTTGCTGACGCCTCTTCAGCAGACGGATTTTTAAAAAACATAGTGACAAAAGAAGAAATATTGCACAAAACGTGCAATTTCTCCTTTTGCCACAATGTTTTCCACTTTTTGTAATAGGTTATACATTCAATTAAGGAGATTTTTCTATGTTTTAACACAATATCATTCAAAGTCGTCTGCTGCAGAATTGTGGGAAATGGTTAATGCAGTGAAGACACAGAAAGTATAAAAAACTAGCGAATAACAGCCACAAAGTAGCCTGCTCTGAAACTTTAGCCGTCTAAAACAGGAGTTGTATTCAGATGTAGCCTACCTAACATATCGAACGCTCGGGCGTGTGCTAGCCAAATCCACCAATCAAAGTACAGCTTTTATCTAGAGCTCGCCCGAGTGCTCGTTATGTTAGGGTAATCTGAATACACCCTGGTTTAACAGTTTACTGTTCGCGTCTTACTTTGGCTGGTTGCTAGGCACTTCGAACACTCCTGTTTTACTATTTTTAAAACCCTTTCCCTCATATCGACGCTTTCTGACGCATCTGCAGCAGACGGCTTTTTGAAAACATAGTGACAAAGGTAGAAATTGCTCCAACGAGCCATTTCCTCCTTTTGCCACAATGTTTTCCACTTTTAGTCACAGGTTATCCATTTAATTAAAGAGATTTTCTATTTTTTTACAAAATATGTTTCTAGTCGTCTGCTGCATAATTGTCGTATGAGGGAAAGGGCTAAGAGCACGAAAACATCTAAACATGGAACGCCAAATAGACATGCATAAACTCAAATATTTTACAGTCTTTTTTTTTTTTCGCGATAGTGTACTGCTATGTAGGTTGTGACGTATGAATGCACAGGCGTCCGAATTTCTATCACAGCAAAAAATGCGGAAAAAATACTCAATACCTCGTTAAAAAACTCAAAAAGTCTCTATATATTGTCTATACGCTGTGATAAAAATGATCGTAATAATACGGGGAATTCCGCACGTGTTACTATAAATAGCCCGTCTATACGTCCATCCAGTGTAATAATAATGACAAGATGTTGCATCGCTGTCAGGATTAATACAACCATTAGTACTGGTAAATCACCCTTAAAACACCGTGATGTGACAGAAATAGTGTTAAAAGCGGCGTAAATCACCATTTCAGTGACAACTTACAGAGCGTCTAGCATTACTGAACGCTCAGTAACAATTTATATTCGTAGAACAATATTCTATCACATAAGGGATGTAACTGAACTAGATACTTCAATCTGAGGACAACTTGTCCCAGCTTCAATGTACACACATTTAGTGTCACATTTATAGTCAAAGGGAGAAAACTCTTGTCTATTCATTTAAGATAACACGTTTTTTCTCCCTTTGACCATATATTTGATACGTAATGTGTGTTCAAGGTAAACAATATGCTGACATCAATCATGTGCCAAACGAATTTTTCATGTGACAGCGTTTTTATAGTGAATTCAGTCTCAAAAGTGAATTTGAAAAAATATTGTCGAAATAAAATGCTGAACCCTTGCATTTACAGTCAAAGTGAGAAAACTCGTATTGTATAAATATTAAAGATAATAGCAGTTTTCTCCCTTTGAACATACATAAATTGAGTACAAGGTTAACATTGCATAGAAACCTTGCATGTGAAGAGCGAATTTTCACTGTGACAGCGTTTTTAATGTCAGTCATGAATGTTAAATTGAAATAAATATCATTGAAAAGTGTCATTTAATAAAGAATATTTAACCCGTGGATTCATGGTCAAAGGGAGGAAACTCGCGTCGTCTAAGTATTTAAGATTTACGAGTTTTCTCCCTTTGACCATAAATGTGACACATAATTTGGGTTCTACGTAATCATTGTAATGACACCTAGCACTTGGAACAGATTTTCAAAGCGGAAGCGTTTTTTTAAAAAACGTCAATTCAGTCATAATTGTGGATTTGAACAAATTATTTGAAATAAAGTATTCAACCAATGCATTTATGGTCAAAGGTAGAAAACTCATATCGTCTAAATATTTAAGATATACGAGTTTTCCCCCTTTGACCATAAATGTGACACATAGTTTGAGTTCTAGGTAATCATTGTAATGACACCTAGAAATTTGAACAGATTTCCTGTGTGGAAGCGTTTTTTTTAAAAGCGTCAATTCAGTCATAATTGTGGATTTGAGCAAATTATTTGAATTAAAGTATTCAACCAATGCACTTATGGTCAAAGGTAGAAAACTCTAATAAAGAATATTTAACCCGTGGATTCATGGTCAAAGGGAGGAAACTCGCGTCGTCTAAGTATTTAAGATAAACGAGTTTTCTCCCTTTGACCATAAAATGTGACACATAATTTGAGCAATAGGTCAAAAATTGTATTGACACCTAGCACTAAACGGATTTTCAATTTGGCAGCGTTTAAACGTCAATTCAGTCATAAAGTGGATTTGAAATAAGATATTCAACCAGAGACCTAAAATAACATTATTATTATTTTAGGTCTCTGATCACAGGCGTCCGAATTTCTATTACAGCAAAAAATGCGAAAAATCACACAATACCTCGTTAAAATACTAAAGAAGTCTCTCTATATTGTCTATACGCATCATAATGATCGTAATGGTAATTTGGGGAATCCCGCACGTGTTACTATAAATAGCCCCTCTATACGTCCATATAGTGTAATAATAATGACAAGGTGTGCAACGGCATTTAACCCCCTTGCGGGCTATACTTTCCGCAGAAAAACGTCTAAAACGACCTGGTCCCAGGTAGAGACGGCGATTTAAGCTTAATGTTCATTATATTTGGAAATTTGCAGTTGTCCTTACCGCCATGCGCTGACGTCACAATAATCGCGTTCCGCAGCGAATATTTAACGCGAAATGACGCGCTTTTTTAGAATATTGTACCTGAGCAATGTTTGTTGGAGTTGGCATTTCATCATTTTTCTTCCAAAAATAATATTATTCATAAAAAATACGGTATTTATTTGTACGTTTTGAAAGATGTATAAAAAAAATGTTTTAGACCGTGTTTTAAATCGTTGTTTGATTAATCTGTCGCTGCGGAATGTTGCAAATTGTGACGTCAGCGCATGGCGGTAAGGACAACTGCAAATTTCCTATAATGAACATAAAGCTTAAAAACGCCGACGCATTTGTCGGTTGGCAAATATTGATGCGGTGGATCACGAGAAAAATTATTTATGAACCTGTCTCTACCTGGATGGAATCAGGTCGTTTTAGACGTTTTCTTGCGGAAATTATTGCCCGAATCGAGCAAGGGGGTAAAATGCCGTTGCACACCTTGTCATTATTATTACACTATATGGACGTATAGAGGGGCTATTTATAGTAACACGTGCGGGATTCCCCCCAAATTACCATTACGATCATTATGATGCGTATAGACAATATAGAGATACTTCTTTAGTATTTTAACGAGGTCTTGTGTGATTTTCCTCATTTTTCGCTGTGATAGAAATTCGGACGCCTGTGATGAATGTGACGTCATAGTTTCACATATTATCTTTTAAAAGAACTGAAAACATCCCATCACAGGCGTCTAAATTTTCATTTGAGAAAATTCGGATAAAATCCACACACGACTGCGTTAAGCTACCACAAAAAAAAATCTCGCTATATGGTTCATATATAATTATATGAAAAAGGCTAAGCCTCACCACGAGCACAGCACCTATAGATACTGGGACCAAGCTGTAGGTATCGAGGGCTTGGTATGAAACGTTTTTTTTTTGTTACCAAGGTTAATCACCTCTCCAGGAAGTCTTAATAAGCGTTAAATCATTTTTCTTGTCAAACAATGGAAATTTAGGTGCCATTGCTCGTTCTGAGCAATGGCACCTAAATTTGCATTGTTTACAAAGGGGTCAACATTGCCTCAAACCAGGGTTTTCAAAATAGGTGTTTAGTTACCAGCGTTTCACGCCAATCCCTCGGTATGTTACTATCATTTTCAAGCAACCTGTAAAAGGCCATGATAACTAGGGCCATTTTTGTACCCTATCCTTACTTTAAATGTGTATATAAAGTCAAATTATGGTTCATATACTATAATAATAATATCGTACAGAAACATATTTGTAGTAACTGTCCAAACCTTATCTTGACGTCAAAATAGCGTGCGTTCAAAATAGAACCGAATCGGTGTGCGATGCAGAAAGGTTGGACTCTGCTCAATTCTGCAGCAGACGACTTTCAAACATATTTTGTCAACAAATAGAAAATCTCTATAATTGAATGGATAACCTATGACTAAATTCTGAGCGTAAGAAAGCGTCTATATGAGGGGAAGGGTTAAATAGTGTTCCAGTTGTACCTATACCCGCAAGAGTTGATTAAATTTCTCACATAGACTATTTGAGTCAATTGATGTGAGACGATTGACGCTACTTACACTTCATGACTTTTGACGGAAATAATTAAGGACCGAGACAGGGGATTCGAACAGACTAGCCCCTTGGCTTATATACGTCGTGTTGTTTGTATTGTATTTTACACGATTTCAACAATCTTTCAGCTATGTCACGGCCAAAACTGATAATTTACCTTAAATGGCCAAGGAGAGAGTGTCATTACTACATTTATAATCTTTGGTATGACCGGGGTGTACATATGGTATGAAGAAAAAGCATTGTAAAATAAACCCGTGTTGTCAGTTACGAATTTATACTAAGTCATTTAAAAGAACATGTACAACACTTGTTGCATGGCTTGTCTTGGAAGGGCCACACATGGGGATCACTTATATGGTCCGACCGTCCGTCCGTCCGGGCCTACGAAAGGACACTTATTTATTAGTCTTTTTTTTATAATTTTATAATGGGTAACTAATTAGCAAATTAATGCTATTTATTCCGTAAAAGGGTGATAATTACGGAATAAACCGTACCCTTGTTGGGTAGTACCCAAGAACAAAACATAACGAAGGAAAATACCCAGCAAATGCCCATTCGTAGGCATGTCCGTCCGTCCGTCCGTCTGTCTGTTAATATGTCCGCCGTGCTTTGGATAATTGGCATGAGACAAATGTCTTTATTCGACCACAGGCGTCCGAATTTCTATTACAGCAACAAATGCGGAAAAACACACAATACCTCGTTAAAATACTCAAAACGTCTCTCTATATTGTCTATACGCTATGGTAAAATTGATTGTAATGGTAATTTGGGGAATCCCGCACGTGTTACTATAAAAATCCCCTCTATACGTCCATATAGTGTAATAATAATGTCAGAATTAATAAAGTACTTCAAATAAAACGCTTCCAGTAGTATTACGATCATTTTTATCATAGTTTCAAGTCATTGTATATACATCACGAACGACTGTTAACTACAAACGTGTTCAAAGTAACATTATTCAATCAATAACCAACGTCAAAGCGTGTATAAACAGACAGACGGGCAGAAATATAGACGATTGTTGAGTGATCTCTTAGTTGCAACTTAACCATACAGGCGACATATGACCACCTCGGTATGGGAGGTCGCGGGTTCGATACCGGCTTCGTCTTACCAAAGGCTTTAAACATGGAACTTATGGCTTTCCCTCCTTGTCGCCTAGGATTGTGGGGGTCTGCATTACGACTGACTCGCTGGTTTCTGGATAAATGAAGCAGTAGTACATGTCCCTTACCCAGGAAACGCCGTGAAATAACTGAATAAGTGTTGAAAGTGGCGTTATTAAACAACATGCAAGCAAACACACTCAAGCGACGCAAAAATAATGTACATTTTAACCAAAATAGACAACATAAGTACCAAGGTTTGAACAGATACAGTATTTTCACCATGACCAGCGTGTGTGGTAGGATTGTAAGTAGCCCAGCGAACGCGTGATATAAGTGAAATGCCTTTGTAAATGACTTATGCTATCAAAATGACAACAAAGATCGCAGTAGGTTGACTTGAAAAATGTGGATAGGGAAAAAATGATTTATTGTTGAACCGTTTACCACTTTTATACGTATGTTGACACATCTGCAGCAGACATATTCAAAAGAAAACCACCGTGGCAAAGGGAGAAATTTCTCATAATGAATAGTTTATCCTTTTGCCGCCATGTTTTCAAATATATTCGATAAGTATACATGTACTTTCATTTCTAGATAATTTCGATATTTCTATCTGGATCTCCTACATACTTGTTCTATAGTGGTAAAGGGTTTAATTTGACGGCGGTTATATACCGATAATATATCAAATTGATTTAACCCTTTCCCTCATATAGACGCTTTGTGACACCTCTGCAGCAGACGGCTTTTTGGAAACATTGTGACAAAAGAAGAAATTGCTCAAAACGAGCAATTTCTCCTTTTGCCACAATGTTTTCCACTTTTGGCCATAGGTTATCCATTCAATGTTAGAGACTTTCTATTTGTTGACAAAATATGTTCATAGTCGTCTGCTGCAACTTTGTTGTATGAGGGAACGGGTTAAGGGTAAGATTTTTTTTTCTCAAGATTGTCTTCAATATTATATACTCATTAAATTATTAACTTGATATTCATATAAGACTTTTTCTTTATCAATGTTGTTTTCTTTATAACAACCTCTTTTGCATTTTTATCAGTGCTATGCAGAAGAGATTATTGCATTTTAATGGCCGGTTATAATATATTCCCACAGTCATAAAGTATAGTTGGGTGAAGTGTATCACAAGGTCCTTAAAATGCCCGTACTTGTTTTCCTGTTGCTGGGTCATATAGTTATACATTTATTGCAGGATGTCTTTTTCGATGACCGCCTGCGGTGATGAAGTGGTTGATTGATTGATTGGGGTTTAACGCCGCTTTCAACAATTTCTCAGTTATATCACGGTAGCCAGTTCACCTACTCATGCATTTCCTGGTTTTCTCTCACCAGTACTCCACACAACAATCTTCCCAAGCAACTGGCTGCTTTTCCACATAGACTTTGCCCATTGGTGGAAGACGAATGACGCATGTCGCATTGACTATTGTCAATCGTCGGAAAGAAAGTTGGCCGAGCCGGGATTCGAACTAACAACCCCTGGATTGATAGCTCGCGTCGCTACCGACTGAGCTACCGGTGCTCGGCTGATGAAGTGGTAGAGCCTCAACCCCAAACAGGATATACCAAAGAATCTCAAAATGGCAGCAATGGCTTTCCCACCTTGGTGCTATGGATTGTGGGGGTTAGCAATACGACTGACTCGCTTGTGTCAGAATAAAAGGACCAGTAGTACTGGTAACTTAGCCAGCAAACGGCTTTATATAACTGATAAATTCTTCAAAGCGACGTAAAGCAGCATGCACATAAGTCTGAATTCATGAACGTCATTAGTTTATGAATATAATCAATATATTGATATTATGTCATACTGCCTGCTGTCATGATGAATTTGGACCCTTCCTATATATACATATACATATATATGTAGCAAACTACTTTGAAAACTGATAGATAAAAAAGTATCCAATCTGACTAAAGTACACGATCTGACCAAATGTAATCCGTGTTTTGGCTCATTTCCGCGTTTGCGTTTGTAGCCATGATGCGGTCGTCATAAGAACTATACATGCGTGTAAATCACTATGCGAAAATTGGGATCCCATGTTTAATATAGTTCTTTTATGGAAAATATAGACTTTTACTTTCACTTTCAATCAAAGCGCCAATGGCACTGTAGTGGCGATCGTATGGGAAATCCTGCATAGTAACAAGCAGTATATAGCGAATAAAAAGCACAATTTCACGTTTTGCCAAACTGTTCAATTTATAAAAATATAGGCATATATTATAATGCTCGATCTCCAAACTAAATTAGGCTACACTTTCAGCATATTGATTGCTAATTGACTCTAGAACGTGCAGACGTGTATACATAATGTGTGTACACACTGACATCGTGTGTCCTTTTTAAACCTTTGTAAACCAGTCTTATCATCTAATCGCTTTCATATATTTAAACAACTACACAATAAAGCGTTTATAATATTGATATAACCATGCAGTCTCGCGAGCTATTTATAGAACCTTTTGGAATTTCCAGATTTGACTATCATCAGAGTTATTTGCGCGCAATGATATTTATTATCTGCCCAATCTTGGCGAAGATAATATTTACATATTTTAACTCTATGTAGATAATGTCTCGATAAAGCTCAAATATTAGTAACAATCCGGTACCAAAGTAGCACTGACATAATTAGTATTAATCACGTCTCTGCATCAATGATGGAACTATAACGGATGTGAGTAAATTAGTTTGCAGTAAGGAAAAAAATATCAACCGATTGTTCAAAACCGACTATGTAAATATGTTTCGTTGTTGTTGTTTCTGTTAACATTGTGGCGATTGTCAAACCAATCGCCGTAAAAAACGTGAAAGCAAGGTTCTGATTGGCTGGCGGAAAGGTCGTCTGAACGTGACCCTCTATCGGTTGTCCTCAGATCCTATGCGTAGCGTTAATAGGAGATGATTTTTAATGAGATTGAACAAGTATCTGGACATTTCTGGAACTTTTTCGATCCTACAGGCGCAGTTTGACGCATCTGCAGTAGTCGACTTTTGAAATTTTGAAAAACATTGTGTTCATATTTTCACAATGAGCAATTTCTCCAGTTGACACAATGTTTTCAACACAAATCTATTCAATTATGATACTTTATATTTGTTTTATTTAGATATTGTTCATATACATGTATCATCTGCTTTGATGTTTCGAAGAAGTCTGTCGCAGATGTGTCGTATGTGGGCAAGGGTAATAAATAAAGTATACTATTTGAATACAGTTGTAAACATAGTGACAAAAGAAGAAATGGCTAATCAAACTTATTTTTAAAAAGTTCTCTGTTTAATTAATTAACACCTTTCCTCATATATACGATTTCTAACGCCTCTGCAGCAGACTGCTTTTTGAAAACATAGTGACAAAAGAAGAAATTGCTCAAAACGAGCAATTTCTCCTTTTGCCACAATGTTTTCCCCTCTAAATCATAGGTTATCCATTCAGTTATAGAGATTTTCTATTTGTTGACAAAATATGTTCGAAGTCGTCTGCTGCAGAATTGTTGTACTAGGGAAAGGGTTAAGATGCACCAAGTTCGTCTGCATATGCGAAAGGATTGAAGCGCTGATTATGTCATTTATATCAATCAAAAAGTGGTTAATATATATAGCGTTCGAAAATCGATGATCGATCAGGATAGTGCGCGCAGTGCATTTCCTACCTAGATAATGGTACAGCATGTATTTAACGTAAATGTAACATTATGCAATTTATTTATAGTTTCGAATGTTTAGTTCAAATTCAAAGTTATCCCGTATTCAATAACCATTAACCTATTTAGGGTTAAGTTATATATGCCATTTGAGACGTCCCTCGAGAAAACCAACATTACGGCCTCTGCGTAATGTATCGACCCAGATCAGCCTGCGCAGTCGGCGCAGACTGATCCGGGCCGACACATTCCGTCTTAGGGGGATAGAGGTATAGAGTAATGATTCCTGAAACTGAAAATCCACAGGAGGCGAAAAGTGTCTATCAGGGTAAGCCTGCGCGGCATGCTTATGCTGATCCGGGTCGATACCTTACGCACAGTCCACAGTGTTGGTTTTCTCGCGGGACGGCTCATTTATGGTACATAGCGAAATCAATTATGAATTTAAGTTATTTATAAGTTACTTCTGGAAATACAATTCGTTTGAATTAAGTTTGAATTAAAATATAACGGGTTTTAAAAGAAACGAAATGAGTAATGTTAGAGGGCGCAGGAGACGCCTACAACTGGTCAGAGCATGGGTCTTTTCCTCACCTCCCCCCTGTTCAATAATAGTCACAACAGGTTAGGGTTGGGTGGCCCGCTGGCAGTTTCCCGAGTTCACGTTTAGTCATTCAACAATACTTCTATATACTACTTGGCTTTGAAAAGTGTTACGATTTGTTGTCAATTAACATGTAGAATTGCAAAAATAAACTTAGTTTGACTTAGTTCCTCTAACCTTTCCTGGCTTATCATGTCGAGTCCCGGTAGCTCAGTCGGTAACGATGCGGGTTGTCAATCCAGGGGTTGTGAGTTGGAATCCCGGCTCGGCCAACTTTCTTTCCGACGTTTGACAAAAGTCATTGCGACATGCGTCATTCGTCTTCCACCAATAATGGGATAAGTCTATGTGGCAAAACAGCCTGTTGCTTAAGAAGATTGTTGCGTGGAGTACTGGTGTGAGAAAACCAGGAAACACATGAGTAGGTGAACTGGCCGCCGTGATATGACTGAGAAATTGTTAAAAACGGCGTTAAACCCCAATCAATCAATCAATCAATCCTGGCTAATCATAACACATAGATTGGCGTATCAAGTAGGTCATCATTCGTCACAGATCCCCTTCGTACATGTATTCGCGTTTTGACGATTCTACTGACGACTAAATTAAAAAAGTGTGGCAAAAAGTAAGAATTGCTCAAAATTAGCAATGTTTCCTTTTGTTACACTGTTTATAATATCTATTAGATAACGACTTTTATATTTATAAACATTTCCAATACTTCTGCCTATCTAAGCAAAGGTCTCCTTTTGTCACACTGTTTTTATATCTCATATATAACAACCGTTATATTTATAGATATTTCTAATACTTCTGCCTAGATGTTTTCAAAGTCGTCTTATGCAGATTTGTTGTATGTGGGAAAGAGGTAAAACATGGCGGCACTTTCACTGATACCGAGCTTCTCATGTGTACAATTTATTTAAAGGGGATCAGGGACGTAGATAAGATAACTTTTATTATATAACCTATAAATAGACGCTTTTTCATTGGCTAAAAAGTAACTTTTTTAGAAAAAATATCTTGCGATATGCACCGTTTTTTTCTGATATGCACCAGTTTTATAAATAGTAACAGGGGAAGACCGGGGAATCCCATGAGCCGCCTATCAATATCCTTCGCCTTTATCCGTACGCTACGGAATTACTATGTTGTAAATTGAGGGTTACATAATAAAACAGTTATGGGCTTTTCAGCTGTTATACATGATGTTGATATACAACATGTACCAAACAAATCATTATTAATCAAATATCAATACTGATTTCTTTGGTGCATATCACATCATGTATAACAGCCGAAAAGTCCATAATTGTATAATATAACACACTTACCGTCCGGTATGACTTAACAAACCAACGAGTTTCAAAAGTAGAAACATGTATTTCTTGTGAGTGTTAATGTCCGACAAACAAGATATGTTGTTCATATTATGGGTGCAAAATAACAAACCGCGGTATTAAATTATTAAAACGATTTAAACGGTATGATATCAAATCAATTAAACTATAAATTTCTATGTGGGAGACAGTGGCGCAAAGAAAGCAATTCCTACCATTTGTATTAATGTCTTCATATTTATTCCATAATCATACCCTTATAGAAGTTGTTTTCTA
Source organism: Serripes groenlandicus (assembly GCA_031761405.1). NCBI lineage: Eukaryota > Metazoa > Mollusca > Bivalvia > Cardiida > Cardiidae > Serripes > Serripes groenlandicus. Next base: position 19,584,322 of record JASEVX010000012.1, read on the forward strand.
TACATTTTCAAAGTCGTGCATTAAATGTTTTATCGCATGGTTGGTGATATCGAGCGGATTGATCAGATTTCGCGAATGTTGAGCTTGACTGATAGATCCAAATGCATTATGACTATGAAAGTCGTTGACTTTTGCGTTTGGCATCTTTTTTTCCCGTGTCATATTAAGGTCTGATTATTTGATAAGACAGGCCGGGGCTTGATACAGATATATGTATAATAATGCTTTGGTGTACAGGGACCCTCGCAATAAACCGCTCGTAAGCATATATGAGCGCCCCTGCCGGGAGCGAGAGACCGGGGTCCGATCCCCGATCGGGTCATATCAACGACCTTAAACATGGTAATCATTGCTTTTCTCCTTGGCGCTCTGGGTTGCGGGGCTAGTATTTTGACCGCATTCCTTTTTTCCTTGGCGCTCTGGGTTGCGGGGCTAGTATTTTGACCGCATTGCTTTTCTCCTTGGCTCTCTGGGTTGCGGGGCTAGTATTTCGACCGATGAATCCGTGTCATGATAAATAATATGGAAGTTCTTGCAATATAACCACTTTCTCTATGAACCTGTATGTATTATAAATCATGTTTTACTTGAGATTATTTCCTAATGCCTACGTTCAAACACCGATAGGCTAAGAGTCTATGCGAAAAACAAACAGCCAGTTGTTTAGAAAGACAGTTGTTTGGAGTACTTGTGTTAAGAAAGCCATGATACCCATGGGTAGGTGAACTGACTACCGTGATATGCTGAATTATTGTTGAAATCGGCGTTAAACCCCAAACAATCAACACAATCAGTGTTCAAATATGTCTTAACCCAAAATCCGATATGCAGAGTTCCATAACAAGCCCCAACATATCGTGTCAAAAAAAGATATAACACATTTTGAAATAAAAAGAAGAAATTATGATTTATTGATTGTTTGGTTACCTACTGGTTCCACTGGTCCATTTATTCTGACACCAGCCATGCAGTCGTACGGCTTACCCCGCAACCCTGAACGCCAAGGAAGCCATTACAACCATTTTTAAATCTTTGGTATGACCCGACCGGGGATCGAACCCGCGATCCCCGCATCCGAGGAGGAAATCTCAACGACAACACCACCGAGGCGGTAAGAAATTATGAACATACCACACATCTGCTGAAAACTACTTCTATAATAGTTGCAACAATCTTGAAAATCCCTAAAAATTTAATTATAAATATAAAGGTCGTCCGCTGCAGATGTGCCGTGTGTTTTGAAAGATTAAACTAGCAGCTCGCTGCGTTTCCCTGTAATACACGTCTGGCTAATCAGCAATGACCCACGGGTAGTTATAGGTCTTCTGTCGCCATAATATACTAGTAATATTCTGAAATATAGTTGAAAACTTGCGTAGAACCCAAAGAAAACATGATTCCTGTTAGCATCGAGATAACATAGAAATAAAATGTCGGAATGATAAGCAATAACTAAGTATAATCAAATCGTTTACCACTCAGATCGAAGAACTCAGAAAGGGCAGTGTACGCATGCTCCGACAGTACCGGAATAAGTTTAGTTAAACCCTTTCCCACATACAATAAATCTACAGCAAACGGCTTTGATAACATCTGGGCAAATATACAGAACATTTCTATTAATGAATGTATCATTACTGAAAAGAGTTGGAAAACACTGTGGCAAATGGAGAACTTTCAGAAACAAATATGGATAATCTATGAAAGTTGATTGATTGATTGGGGTTTAACGCCGTTTTTAAACAATTTCTCAGTTATATCACGGCGGCCAGTTCAGCTACTCATGCATTTCCTGGTTTTCTCACACCAGTACTCCACTCAACAATCTTCCCAAGCAACTGGCTGCTTTTCCACATAGACTTAGCCAATTGGTGGAAGACGAATGACGCATGTCGCATTGACTTTTGTCAATTGTCGGAAAGAAAGTTGTCCGAGCCGGGATTCGAACTCACAACCCCTGGATTGACAGCCCGCGTCATAATCTATGAAAGACGTTCAATCTTTTTAAAAATGTATGAATCCGCCGTGGCCGAGTGGTTAGTGTCGGGGATTCGGAATCTGGCCCCCGGGTACGATCTCCAGTGGCGGCGCGACATTCATAGTGGAGTGCCACTGAGCAATGCACATGTCCTAGCACAGATATCCTTAATAAGTGAACTGTCGCCGTGATATAACGGACATAATGTTGAAAACGGCGTAAAAACCCCAATACAACAAACACTTATTAACCTTGACCTTCATCTCTGCAAAACCGTTTATTAAATAGGGTAACATTGACCTAAATATTTCATTCTTAACTTGTCGTTGTTAACTAAAAGCCCGTTATCAGACAAATATCGGCTTTAAAGTTAATCACCTTAATGCTTTGCAAAGCTCTAATTGCCGTCAGCTACTTCTTTAAAGACTTCTGATACATCGATGGTTTAATGTCTCCCATGATTAATTTGTTAAAAAAAGATTTAACGAATAAACATAATGATCACAGACACAAAACCGATACACTGGTACGTAATTGTTGAACTAGATATGTGTGTTCTAATCATTTGAACTTTAAAAATGGTAGTGATGGCCGCCGTCCTTGGCGCTCAGGAATGTGGGGTAAGCATTACCATTAACTGGATTGTGGACCAGGAGTACTGGTAACTTATCAAGGAATCGCCGTGATATAACTGAAAACATCGTTCAAAGCGGCGTACAACACCAAACAAACTAGACAGTTAACACCAAATAATCAATCATTTTAAGTTTCTTAGACAGTTAACACCAAACAATCAATCATTTTAAGTTTCTTAGACAGTTAACACCAAACAATCAATCATTTTAAGTTTCTTAGACAGTTAACACCAAACAATCAATCATTTTAAGTTTCTTAGACAGTTAACACCAAACCATAAATCATTTTAAGTTTCTTAGACAGTTAACACCAAACAAACAATCAATTTAAGTTTCTAAGACAGTTAACACCAAACAATCAATCATTTTAAGTTTCTTAGACAGTTAACAGCAAACAATCAATCATTTTAAGTTTCTTAGACAGTTAGCATCAAACAAACAATCAATTTAAGTTTCTAAGACAGTTATCACCAAACAAACAATCAATTTAAGTATCTTAGACAGTTAACACCAAAAAACCCAATCAATTTAAGTTTCTTAGACAGTTAACACCAAACAATCAATCATTTTAAGTTTCTTAGACAGTTAACATCAAACAAACAATCAATTTAAGTTTCTTATACAATTAACACCAAACAAACAATCAATTTAAGTTTCTAAGACAGTTATCACCAAACAAACACTCAATTTAAGTTTATTAGACAGTTAACACCAAACAAACAATCAATTTAAGTTTCTTATACAATTAGCACCAAACAAACAATCAATTTAAGTTTCTAAGACAGTTATCACCAAACAAACAATCAATTTAAGTATCTTAGACAGTTAACTCCAAACAAACAATCAATTTAAGTTTCTTAGACAGTTAACACCAAACAAACAATCAATTTAAGTTTCTTAGACAGTTAACAACAAACAATCAATCAATTTAAGTTTCTTTGACAGTAAACACCAAATAATCAATCAATTTAAGTTTCTTAGACAGTTAACACCAAACAAACAATCAATTTAAGTTTCTTAGACAGTTAACACCAAACAAACAATAAATTTAAGTTTCTTAACACCAAACAAACAATCAATTTAAGTTTCTTAGACAGTTAACACAAAACAAACAATCAATTCAAGTTTCTTAAACAGTTAACCCCAAACAAACAATAAATTTAAGTTTATTAGACAGTTAACACCAAACAAACACTCAATTTAAGTTTCCTAGACAGCTAACACCAAACAAATACTCAATTTAAGTTTCTTAGACAGTTGACACCAAACAAACAATCAATTTAAGTTTCTTAGACAGTTAACCCCAAACAAACAATCTAATTATTTGACACATAGGGACAGGAGTTGATATTTATCTCTCTGTCTCTATATACCCTTTTTTTTAATTGCAAAACAGGATATTTTTCATAGTCATAATTGTTCGATGTTTCATGTTGAAAGAATATCACACATGCATGAATAACAACAAGCCGCCCTCCTTGACTCTCAGGAAAGTGGGGTTAGCATTACGACTGACTGGCTGGTGTCAGGATAAATGAAACGGTAGTACTGTTACAACCTACCCAGGACACACCATGATATCACTGAAAAATCGTTGCAATCGGCATAAAACACAAAACAAACATTCCAATTATTTGACACATAGGGACATTAGTTGATATCTATACATATCCTTTTTTTAAAAAAAACGCCAAACAGGATATTTGTCATAGTTATAATTGTTCGATGTTGCATGTTGAAAGAATACCACAAATGCATGACTGACAAGGAGCGGTTAGAGGGAAATATTTTAAATTTCTAAATCCTTATTTAACCATCAAACATGATGATGATCTGGGGACTCAAAAGAATCGTCTCGGTATATGAGCCTTCATACGCGAAAACCGCAGGCTGATATTGGTAGTTACATTACGCAGAGTCCATACTGTTGGCTTTCTGGCGGAACGGCTCATATGTGATTGCTTTGAGTTTAACTAGGCTCTCAACTGTATTTCAATGATACCACGGTGATCGGTTCACATAACCATGCGTAGATAGAGCCCATTGCTTGAAGTTTAATGCGGCTCTCAACTGTATTTCAATGATACCACGGTGATCGGTTCACATAACCATGCGTAGATAGAGCCCATTGCTTGAAGTTTAATGCGGCTCTCAACTGTATTTCAATGATACCAAGGTGATCGGTTCACATAACCATGCGTAGATAGAGCCCATTGCTTGAAGTTTAATGCGGCTCTCAACTGTATTTCAATGATACCACGGTGATCGGTTCACATAACCATGCGTAGATAGAGCCCATTGCTTGAAGTTTAATGCGGCTCTCAACTGTATTTCAATGATACCACGGTGATCGGTTCACATAACCATGCGTAGATAGAGCCCATTGCTTGAAGTTTAATGCGGCTCTCAACTGTATTTCAATGATACCACGGTGATCGGTTCACATAACCATGCGTAGATAGAGCCCATTGCTTGAAGTTTAATGCGGCTCTCAACTGTATTTCAATGATACCACGGTGATCGGTTCACATAACCATGCGTAGATAGAACCCATTGCTTGGAGTTTAACGCGGCTCTCAACTGTATTTCAATGATACCACGGTGATCGGTTCACATAACCATGCATAGATAGATCCCATTGCTTGGAGTTTAACGCGGATCACAACTGTATTTCAATGATACCAAGGTGGTCGGTTCACATAACCATGCGTAGATAGAGCCCATTGCTTGAAGTTTAACGCGGATCTCAACTGTATTTCAATGATACCACGGTGATCGGTTCACATAACCATGCGTAGATAGAACCTATTGCTTGAAGTTTAACACGGATCTCAACTGTATTTCAATGATACCACGGTGATCGGTTCACATAACCATGCGTAGATAGAACCCATTGCTTGAAGTTTAACACGGATCTCAACTGTATGTCAATGATACCAAGGTGGTCGGTTCACATAACCATGCGTAGATAGAGCCCATTGCTTGAAGTTTAACGCGGATCTCAACTGTATTTCAATGATACCACGGTGATCGGTTCACATAACCATGCGTAGATAGAACCCATTGCTTGAAGTTTATTACGGATCTCAACTGTATTTCAATGATACCACGGTGATCGGTTCACACAACCATGCGTAGATAGAACCCATTGCTTGAAGTTTAACACGGATGATCTCAACTGTATTTCAATGATACCAAGGTGGTCGGTTCACATAACCACGTGTAGATAGAGCCCATTGCTTGAAGTTTATCGCGGATCTCAACTGTATTTCAATGATACCACGGTGATCGGTTCACATAACCATGCGTAGATAGAGCCCATTGCTTGAAGTTTAATGCGGCTCTCAACTGTATTTCAATGATACCACGGTGATCGGTTCACATAACCATGCGTAGATAGAGCCCATTGCTTGAAGTTTAATGCGGCTCTCAACTGTATTTCAATGATACCAAGGTGATCGGTTCACATAACTATGCGTAGATAGAGCCCATTGCTTGAAGTTTAATGCAGCTCTCAACTGTATTTCAATGATACCACGGTGATTGGTTCACATAACCATGCGTAGATAGAGCCCATTGCTTGAAGTTTAATGCGGCTCTCAACTGTATTTCAATGATACCAAGGTGATCGGTTCACATAACCATGCGTAGATAGAGCCCATTGCTTGAAGTTTAATGCGGCTCTCAACTGTATTTCAATGATACCACGGTGATCGGTTCACATAACCATGCGTAGATAGAGCCCATTGCTTGAAGTTTAATGCGGCTCTCAACTGTATTTCAATGATACCACGGTGATCGGTTCACATAACCATGCGTAGATAGAACCCATTGCTTGGAGTTTAACACGGATCTCAACTGTATTTCAATGATACCAAGGTTGTCGGTTCACATAACCATGCGTAGATAGTGCCCATTGCTTGAAGTTTAACGCGGATCTCAACTGTATGTCAATGATACCAAGGTGGTCGGTTCACATAACCATGCGTAGATAGAGCCCATTGCTTGAAGTTTAACGCGGATCTCAACTGTATTTCAATGATACCACGGTGATCGGTTCACATAACCATGCGTAGATAGAACCCATTGCTTGAAGTTTAACACGGATCTCAACTGTATGTCAATGATACCAAGGTGGTCGGTTCACATAACCATGCGTAGATAGAGCCCATTGCTTGAAGTTTAACGCGGATCTCAACTATATTTCAATGATACCACGGTGATCGGTTCACATAACCATGCGTAGATAGAACCCATTGCTTGAAGTTTAACACGGATCTCAACTGTATTTCAATGATACCACGGTGATCGGTTCACATAACCATGCGTAGATAGAACCCATTGCTTGAAGTTTAACACGGATCTCAACTGTATTTCAATGATACCACGGTGATCGGTTCACATAACCATGCGTAGATAGATCCCATTGCTTTGAGCTTAACGCGGCTCTTAACTGTATTTCAATGATACCATGGTGATCGGTTCACATAACCATGCGTAGATAGAACCCATTGCTTGAAGTTTAATGCGGCTCTCAACTGTATTTCAATGATACCACGGTGATCGGTTCACATAACCATGCGTAGATAGAACCCATTGCTTGAAGTTTAATGCGGCTCTCAACTGTATTTCAATGATACCATGGTGATCGGTTCACATAACCATGCGTAGATAGAACCCATTGCTTGGAGTTTAATGCGGCTCTCAACTGTATTTCAATGATACCACGGTGATCGGTTCACATAACCATGCGTAGATAGAGCCCATTTCTTGAGGTTTAACGACGTTTTCAACGGCATTTCATTTATATAACGGCGGCCAGTTCAACCTACGTGTCTTATTTGGTTCTCTCTCATCAGTAGTCCAAACGGGAATGTCGCAGGCAACCGGCTTCTTTCCGACAAGGCCGTTTAGACTATTGATGTAAGACGAATGATGCTAATTACATTGGACTTAGTCAATGACAAGTAATAATTAAAAGCAGAGATTGGTTTCGAATTCAAGCTTCCAAGATAGATATCCTTCACCTATTGGTTCATCGCGGCCGCCTCGGTGTTGTAGTGGTAGAGCGCCTACTTCGAGTGCGGGAGATCAAGGGTTCTAAGGGCCCGGGTCATACCATATACTTTAACACTGGAAGTAATTGATTTCCCTCCTTTGCGCTTGGCAACAATTCAAAAGGCAGAACCCGTTCTTCACAGATACGAACATGGGACATTCGGTACGAGAGGGCGACCCTCTACCACTACACCATTGGCTTTTCCCTCACAGATACGAACCAGGAGCCAACGCTATACCACTGCACCATTGTTTTTCAAGTTAATGTTGAAAACATGCTTCTGGTTGATGCTTTATGGCTTGAACTAATGACATTCCGCGCTCATGCGGGTACTCTAGTATTTTTGTGTTTGTTTATACTATGTAACGACGTTTCCAACATGATTTAGTTATATCACGGCGACGATATGCATGATCCCTTGGTATGCAAACCAGTACTAGGCTAGACAATGACCTTGCCCAAGAGCACTCAACCTTAACCGTTACGCCGCGACTGGGGATCGAATCTGGGACAAATCTTCGACGCTAACCAATCGACCTCCTGTTCCTCTGGTACTCTCATCACTACTTCTGCGTGTAATCGAATCATTGATAATCAGCGAATGACAGCTATAATACCGTTCCCGTGATCTAAGTAAACTTGACCTAGACATAAGTCTCTGTCGGATTAACACGTCTTTAGCGGTAATCTCCTGGTAAACTGTACGTGCCATTTTACAAACTAGGGCATCCATGACTAGATAATTTAACTCTTTCAGCGCCGAATTGTTTAAAGTAGACTCTTCCATATTCAAAATTGGGCGTCTCCATTACTCATGTAATCAAAGTTTGGACAATTTTGATAACTAAAAGGCAAACAATGCTGATTTCAGGTGAGACAGCTCGTTACGAGCTGATTCACCTGAATCAGTATTGTTTGCAAAAACCTCAATTTTGCCTTTGGTGCAGAAAGGGTTAAGCCACGTAACACGAATATCGATCCTAGTGTTCAATTAGGATCAAGATCGGCCGCTGTATACATGATCACTTTCTAGTCGTGCATACATGTTCATTTTCTAGTCGTGCATACATGTTCACTTTCTAGTCGTGCATACATGTTCACTTTCTAGTCGTGCATACATGTTCACTTTCTAGTCGTGCATACATGTTTACTTTCTAGTCGTGCATAAATGTTTACTTTCTAGTCGTGCATACATGTTTACTTTCTAGTCGTGCATACGTGTTTACTTTCTAGTCGTGCATTCATGTTCACCTTCTAGTCGTGCATACATGTTTACTTTCTAGTCGTGCATACATGTTTATTTTCTAGTCGTGCATACATGTTTACTTTCTAGTCGTGCATACATGTTTACTTTCTAGTCGTGCATTCATGTTCACCGTCTAGTCGTGCATACATGTTTACCTTCTAGTCGTGCATACATGTTCACTGTCTGGTCGTGCATACATGTTCACTTTCTAGTCGTGCATACATGTTCACTTTCTAGTCGTGCATACATGTTTACCTTCTAGTCGTGCATACATGTTTACTTTCTAGTCGTGCATACATGTTTACTTTCTAGTCGTGCATACATGTTCACCTTCTAATCGTGCATACATGTTCACTTTCTAGTCGTGCATACATGTTTAATTTCTAGTCGTGCATACATGTTCATCTTCTAGTCGTGCATACATGTTCATTTTCTAGACGTGCATACACGTTCACCTTTTAGTCGTGCATACATGTTTACCTTCTAGTCGTGCATACACGTTCACCTTCTAGACGTGCATACATGTTTACTTTCTAGTCGTGCATATATGTTCACCTTCTAGTCGTGCATACATGTTCACTTTCTAGTCGTGCATACATGTTTACTTTCTAGACGTGCATACATGTTCACCTTCTAGTCGTGCATACATGTTCACTTTCTAGTCGTGCATACATGTTTACTTTCTAGTCGTGCATAAGTGTTAACTTTTTAGTCGCACATACATGTTCACTTTCTAGTCGTGCATACATGTTCACATTCTAGTCGTGCATACATGTTTACTTTCTAGTCGTGCATACATGTTCATCTTCTAGTCGTGCATACATGTTCATTGTCTAGACGTGCATACATGTTCACCTTTTAGTCGTGCATACATGTTCATCTTCTAGTCGTGCAAACATGTTCATTTTCTAGACGTGCATACATGTTCACCTTCTAGTCGTGCATACATGTTCACTTTCTAGTCGTGCATACATGTTTACTTTCTAGTCGTGCATAAGTGTTAACTTTTTAGTCGCGCATACATGTTCACTTTCTAGTCGTGCATACATGTTCACCTTCTAGTCGTGCATACATGTTTACTTTCTAGTCGTGCATACATGTTCATCTTCTAGTCGTGCATACATGTTCATTGTCTAGACGTGCATACACGTTCACCTTTTAGTCGTGCATACATGTTCACTATCTAGTCGTGCATACATGTTTACTTTCTAGTCGTGCATACATGTTCATCTTCTAGTCGTGCAAACATGTTCATTTTCTAGACGTGCATACATGTTCACCTTCTAGTCGTGCATACATGTTCACTTTCTAGTCGTGCATACATGTTTACTTTCTAGTCGTGCATAAGTGTTAACTTTTTAGTCGCGCATACATGTTCACTTTCTAGTCGTGCATACATGTTCACCTTCTAGTCGTGCATACATGTTTACTTTCTAGTCGTGCATACATGTTCATCTTCTAGTCATGCATACATGTTCATTGTCTAGACGTGCATACATGTTCACCTTTTAGTCGTGCATACATGTTCACCTTCTAGTCGTGCATACATGTTCATTGTCTAGACGTGCATACATGTTCACCTTTTAGTCGTGCATACATGTTCACCTTCTAGTCGTGCATACATGTTCACCTTCTAGTCGTGCATACATGTTTACTTTCTAGTCGTGCATACATGTTCATTTTCTAGACGTGCATACATGTTCACCTTCTAGTCGTGCATACATGTTCACCTTCTAGTCGTGCATACCTGTTTACTTTCTAGTCGTGCATACATGTTCATCTTCTAGACGTGCATACATGTTCACCTTCTAGTCGTGCATACATGTTCACCTTCTAGTCGTGCATACATGTTTACTTTCTAGTCGTGCATACATGTTCATCTTCTAGACGTGCATACATGTTCACCTTCTAGTCGTGCATACATGTTCACCTTCTAGTCGTGCATACATGTTTACTTTCTAGTCGTGCATACATGTTCATTTTCTAGACGTGCATACATGTTCACCTTCTAGACGTGCATACATGTTTACTTTCTAGTCGCGCAAACATGTTTACTTTCTAGTCTTGCATACATGTTTACTTTCTAGTCATGCATACATGTTCACTTTCTAGTCGTGCATACATGTTCACTTTCTAGTCGTGCATACATGTTTACCTTCTAGTGGTGCATACATGTTCACTTTCTAGTCGTGCATACATGTTCACTTTCTAGTCATGCATACATGTTCGTGGCTAGTCGTGCATTTATGTTCACTTTCTAGTCGTGCATACATGTTCACTTTCTAGTCGTGCATACATGTTCACTTTCTAGTCGTGCATACATGTTCACTTTCTAGTCGGGCATACATGTTCACTTTCTAGTCGTGCATACATGTTCACTTTCTAGTCGTGCATACATGTTCACTTTTTAGTTGTGCATACATGTTCACTTTCTAGTCGTGCAAACATCACTGAATACTTCTTATAAAATGGTCGTTAACAAACGTCGAGCTTACCCTTATCTCGCAGTACGCGACTTTAAGCATCAATTGTCGAACCTGATAAGCCACACTTTCAACTAATCTTGCAAACATTGAATACCTAGATTACCTTGCAAACATTGAATACCTAGATTACCTTGCAAACATTGAATACCTAGATTACCTTGCAAACATTGAATACCTAGATTACCTTGCAAACATTGTTCGCCACTCCTGTATCGATTCTTGGATAAAAGTCCAAGGACGTGTCCATAAAATGGGTAGACAAAAATACAGCCTGATAAAGGGCCAACTTTACAGTACTTTGATCGAGACTGCGATTGATGGTTGGGGTAGTGCACTGGTGAGCACACTGGACTGTCAATCCAGAGGTCTGGGATTCAAATGTAAGGGTTGCTTTTAAGCGTCTCCCACTCAACTGGATGTCAAGTACTTGTCCTTTTCGGGACAAATAACATCGCGTTTATCTGTGCTATACTCCGGGCTCGTAAAAGAATCAAGGGGGCTTTTCGGAAAGAGCTAGGGTACCCAGCCCGAATTCCCTTGTATCCAACTTTGTCTTCTCGCTGAATAGTTAATTCCGCGAGGGTAAATAAACACACACAAACAAGACTGCGATTGGTTTCAAAACTCCTGATTGTCGGTTTTCGTGTGGCGTCGATAATTTACGCCAACGAAGACAAAGACCAGGGTTTTCTTATTCCTCATACTGTTCATCTAAAATGACTCTTACAATGAAGGCAAACATAAATATCTCAAATCTTATCATAACAATATTATTAGTTATATTAATATATATTAATTATCATAATATTGAGCTCCCTTTCGATAGAACGTCGTATAGGCGAAAACTCATACATGTAGGTAGACACATGCGCCTTTGTAAAGGTAAAAATAAAATATATAACATGTAATTAATTTTGTATTATGCTGGCCTTAGTAGTTTTACGCCGCTTTCAACATTATTTCAGTTATATAACGGCGACAGTTCACTTATTCATGATCCCTGGGTAAATAAACCAGTACTAGGCTAGAAAATGAGCTATGCCCAAGGGCACTCAACCATGACCGTCTTGCCGTGACTGGGGACCGAGCTCGGGACGCCCGGTTTCAAATCCCCGACACTGACCACTCGACCACGGCGGATTCCTTGACGAAGTTAGAATACCAATGAAAATCTCTTCATACCTCCTTGAAATGATTACTCCGCTCCTATCTTTTGCTTTAGTATATGTTGGTTCTCGTTTGTTTATAAACCGACCCAGTGGTGAAGTGGTAGAGCATCCGCCTCGGGAGCGAGAGGTCGCGGATTCGATCCCCGGCCGGGTCATACCAAATACATTAAAAATAGTTTTAATGGCTGCCCACCTTGGCGGTCAGGGTCATAGGGTTAACATTACAATGGACTGTCAGGATAAATGAAGCAGTAGTACTGGTAACTTACCCAGGCAACAAATTGATATAACTGCTAAATTGTTGAAGCGGTGTAAAACACAAGACATTCAATCAATCAATCAATCGTTTGTTTATGGGAAACTCATTTGTATTTTCTTTGCCACGTTTTTGTTGTAAAATAGCTAAAGACAATGTACTTTTCCGATGCTTATAAAATGTAATTAATGAATAGAGTTGAAAACGCTGTGGTCAAAGCAGTATATTGACCATTATGAGCAATGTCTTGCAGAAGTTTTTGAAAGACTTTATTATCACCACAAAATATTGTGTATTAAGGAGCGTTTTCGGCTTTTGCAATCCAGTTACTCGAGTATAAAACCTGGACATGCGCAGTACACGACACGAGTAAACTATTCACGAACGCCTAACTCCAGTTTTGTGTTGTTTACAAAATGGCGGCATTCTGTGCATCAGCCGTCGCCATCTTTGATCTCGTGTTACCCGTCAAATAGGTGTGTGTGTGTGGGGGGGGGGGGGGGGGGGGGGGGGTCGTTCTAGTCGAGTAGATTAGAGATTAAGCGCATGCGCAGTTCGCTTATTCGATACGTTCGATTTTCAACTCCAGTTACTCTCGTTGCGCGAGTAAAGAAGTCGAAAACGTTCTAAGAGTCACCAGAGCTCTAGATAAGGGGCTTTCCCGTTAAACGGTTCATATGTAAAGGATTAATGTCCAGTCCTTTACTACATATAGAGGTCAGTGGCGCGTTTGCAGTAGGCAACTTTCCACAATGAGCATTTTCCAATTTTTTTCACAATGTTTTCAACTGTATTCAAATAATTATAACTTCATTTATTAAGTTTTTCCTTCTCGATGATTTAAAATCATCTGCTGACGAGTGTTGTTGTTGTTGTATCTGGGAATGGGTTAACATAACAGTGTTCCCCATCTCTGAATGTTAGATAAATGTCAGTGGCGTAGCTTGGCAATAATCAATGTGTAGGCCGTCTCGTGAGAAAATCAACATTGTGGACTCTGCGTAAAGTATCGACCCGGATCAGCCTAAGCATGCCACACAGGCCTACCCGGATAGACACTTTTCGCCTCCTGTGGATTTTCTGTTTCAGAAATAACTACTCTATACATCTACCCCCCCTAAGACGGAATGTGTCGACCGGATCAGTCTGCGCGGACAGCGCAGGCTGATCTGGTCGATACATTACGCAGATGTCTATCGCCGCAGCTGCATTTTGAGGAAATATGTGTAGGCACGTGCCTACATTGCCTAAAGGGAGCTACGCCCCTAAATGTGTATTTTAAATTACATTCAAATTGACAGTAGAAAAGAGCTATCCGAGCCTAATTTGTTTGCTCTAGATTATTATCCCCAATACCTCATTGATCAGTTACTCGATGTTTTGTACTTTATTCTTTTGGAACAAAGACTTTTCGACATTATTTAACTTAGAAATATATTTTATACATAACAATGCTTCCTGTTGTGGATAAATGAAAGGAACAGCCGAGTCCCGGTAACTCAGTCGGTAGTTGTGAGTTCGAGCCACCCCAGCTTGACCAACATTCTATCTGCCATTTGACAAAAGGCCGACAAGCGTCATTTGTCTGCCATCAATGGGCTAACAGCCCGTGTGGAAAAGAAGCCAGTTGCTTGGAAACACTGTTATGTCGAATATTTCGTGAAACTTTCAATAACTAAAAAACCATGCTGTTTAAATTCGATATAGTTTGTAACGTGATAAAGTGGGGTTGAAACTTTAGGTATACGTTTTAAATTGCGTGCGCTGATCGTGATAGGTTAAACAGTAAAACCCGATAAGTGGACAATGATGGCGGGTAACTCAATGGTTGTGCGTGGAGTACTTTCTATTTCTTTTTTCTGTAAATTGACAATTGTTTCTGGCTCCGTCGTCTGTACAAACGACTGTGGATATACAACGCAATGGACTAACTGGTCTTGCGACAAGTGCTCGAGTTTCAGACCGATGGCTTCACGGGTTCGCGGTCTTTGCTGTAAAAAGGAATCGAAGGACCAATGTTTAAGACGTTGTCATAAGACAGATGTGGATATCAACCAACAAAGTCCATGCCATCTCGTTTGCAAATGCAATAGTGTATCGTGTACAGCTAGAGTAACTACAGCGGAAGTGATGGTTACAACTTTGGTTGCCCGTGAATCGACATTTAGTAGTACTACTTTCAGCAAGCTCGCGACAACGGACAATCCAGTAGTGCATGCAGCTGCTACAAGTAGCAATCCTGTGGTGACTGGCCTATCTTCACTATCAGACAGAGCACCTACTGATTCTCCTGTGTCATCTGACAGTTCAGTCGTTCGAGCAGAAACTACATTCAGTAGTTCTACGATAGGCGAACCTGCGACAACTGACAAACAATTAGTTTATGAGGCTGCTACAAGCTTAAGCAGCACACATGTGGTGACTGGATTATCAACACAATCAGAAAACATAACTCCTGATGTTTTGGTTTCATCTGATGCTCCAGTTGTAGTCCAAACAGCAACTACAAGCAGAAACAACGTGTTCAGTGATTCAACAACCGTATCGGGAACTAACATCACATCAATTCCGTCCGTAGGCCCTTCAAGCTCCGCAGTAGTTTTGACCGGTAGTACTACATTAGGTTCATTTACACGGGTTTCACTAACTGGTGGGTCGACACCGAGACATTCTGTTAGCACTTCAAATGTGATGCTAAATGGTCCATGCAGATGGCTCTGTAGACAGTTACTTGGCAAGACGGAATGCTCCAATGAATGCAGCAAACCGCGAATCTGGAATTTTTGTAAGTAAATTACAATATATATTTATTAATGCTGTTAATAACAACGAAAATACAAAAATACATTTAGAATATTTTATTCATATTTTAAGTCAAAACAGAAATATTCGTATTTTATTTTTCATTTTTTGAAAAGGTGTCTTTAAATAAACCCGAGAAAGTGACTTAGAACGCATTCTTTATTTTTTTTAGTTATACCGCAATGTTTAATTTTTAGTTACAATGCACCTTTTGTTATAGTAACACACTTTTTCTTTTTCTTGTATAGTAATAGTATTTAACAAATAAAAAACAAAACACTAAATATGCCCGGAAATTATTCATATTGTAATATGGTATTCCTGGTAAGAAAATCAACATACGGTAGAGTATTATATATATAACCTGAGTCAAATTCATTCATTTCTTTCATCATGTGCTGTCATTCACATATTTCTTTGAACTCATACGTGTGTGGTTTTTTTCTTTTATGTTTACCAAGGTCTTAACCCTTTCCCTCATATAGACGCTTTCTGACGCCTCTGCAGCAGACGGCTTTTTGAAAACATAGTGAAAAAAGAAGAAATTGCACAAAACGTGCAATTTCTCCCTTTGCCACAATGTTTTCCACTTTTTGTCATAGGTTATCCATTCAATTATGGAGATTTTCTATGTTTTGACAAAATACATTCAAAGTCGTCTGCTGCAGAATTGTCGTATGAGGGAAAGGGTTAACCTCTTTAAAAAAGAAACGTGGGAATTAACGACCGGGAAAAACCTTACCAGCCCTCGACGCCGTGTAGTCTTATATAGTCCTTTTGTGATGGTCACCGAATCATTCAAAAAATGGAATTTGCTATAGGTTTTCAATTGTCCGGTTTCGTGTTGTATAGCTCATGTCGTATGTGCTTTACCGCATTGGTGGTGTAGTGGTTGAGCGTAAGCTTCGGGTGCGGGAAGTCACGGGTTCGTTCCCCGGTCGGACCACATCGAAGACTTTAAAATGGTATCGCATGTAATGGCTTTCATCTTTTGCGATCAGGATTCTGGGGTTAGCATTACGACCGACTCACTGGTGTCAGGATTAAATTACCAGTAGTTCTGGTTATTAACCCAGGAAACGTCGTGATATACCTGAAAATCTACATGCAAACATAACATATCTGCTTTTACTGGCTTTTATTTAAACCTTTCCCACATACAGCAAATCTGCGGCTTTGAAAACATCCGGGCAAAAAACGAAGACATTTCAATAACTAAAAGCAGAAGTATCCAAAAACGGTTGGAAATATTGCAATAAAACGAGAAATCGTTTTTTTTTTTATATAACTAACTGAATCCCATGCAGTTTTGTTGGAAGGATAGGGCCTTCACAACCGTTTCTATCTGTGCACGGTGTGCGGCCTTGGCCTTTGTTTCACTTCACGACAGCATGGTCTTCCTCAGTTCAATCACCAAAGTCAATCACCAGGAATTCATGCGTCAACCTCTTTTCCTCGTTCCCTGTGGAACAGTCAAGGACTTGTCTTGCAGTGTTGTGCTGTTGGCATTATCAATCTAATCTAATAATGTCTAATCTATCGCTACTTATTCCGTAAGATAAAGTCTGTGATTGGCTGTTATCTGTTCTTGCCCATAAGTCCTTGTTGGAAATCATGTCAGATCATCGTATGCGAGGTACCTGCTTAAGGCATTGGTTGACGTCTCCAGGTTTCACTGAGCTCCGATTTAGCTTCGTCTTTAGTGTCTATTTATTATATATACAATAGGCATGCAATAACCCGAAGTTGAAAGGGAACCCCTAAATTACTTCGAATTATCAACGTCTTCGAGTGATCCGTCATTATTATACTAAATTCATTTATTTACGGTAATTCATGATGCTTAAATTTTGTTTTATAAAAAGCAAAACAGGTCAGCGATACAATCATATCGTGACAACAGCACAGCAGCAGTTCTGATCTTCATCTAGGCTGTTTTCCAAAGATAGATATGTACAAGGAATTGGTTCGAGTTAAACGATGTAATCGAATTATCACTTATTCGAGTTATCGCGCTTCTACTGTGTATGAAATCTCAGCATATATCTGATTTGTATTTTGTGAGGAAATTTTCGTAAGATCTTGGGACCGAGCCCCGATATCTCAGTCGCAAGCGACGCGTGATTTCAATCCAGGGGTCGTTAGTTCGAAACCAAGCTCAGTCGGCATTCTTTGCGACGTTTGACAACAGTCACTGTAACACGCGTCATTCGTCTGCCACCAATGTGTATGTGAACTGGCTGCCGTGATATGGCTGAACAATTTTTAAAAACGGCGTAAAACCCGAATCAATCAACCTCTAGAGTATGAGAACAGCATCATCGAAGTCTCGCGTTCGACTCTAGTCGTGGCATGACTTTACATTACAAGTATGGTTATAACCATTAATTTGTAATTCAAAACGTAACATACATGTACGTGTTTATCTAAATGTTTTATGATTATGAATGTTTTGTTTGTTTCTATGGTCAACAATTTTTCAGTTAAATCACAGCATTTCCTTGGTAAGTTACCAGTACAATAAATCCTGACACCAGCGAGTTAGTCAAAATACTAACCCTGAGATTTCGAGCGTCAAGGTCGTAAATCGATCACTATCATTTTTAAAAGTATTTGGTATGACCCGGCCGTAAATCGAACCCGCGACCTATCGCATCTAAGGCGGACGCTCCGCCAATACATTATCTTGGCGGTTTAAGAAATTGTATAATTCTGTAGGTTACACGAGAGGATATGATTAAAGTAATTACATTTTCGAATAGAAATTAATAGAACAGTCAATCAGAAAAATTGTGACACGCAAACAGAGGTGTTTAATATATTAATTCTCACATTTTTACATTTTTTGTTCATAACTATTAAGTTTCGGACATTAAAGTTTGAAACCGTTTACAGGGACAATGTAGAACTTTTTCTTGTTATGCATGATCATCCTTTTTGCTAATTGATCTCAAATGATGCAATTTTTATCCGTTAGGTTCATTGTTTAAACTTCCTTTTCCTGGTAAACGCAAGCGGCGACCTTGCATCTGAAAATATTTCATTTGATTTCTGCATATATCCTTTACATCACTTGTCATCATTTAAAAAAAATAAAAACCCACCCTTCCCACTGCTTTTATTGTGATTCTTATTTTAATTAACTGCATTTGTACTCTGTAATAGCATGTCAGTGCAATATATATGAAATTAAAGTACGAGTCAAACAACCTATGTGGAAACACATGAGTAGGTGAACTCACAGCCGCGATATGACGGCGTTAAACCCCAATAAATCAAATAAATATTAAATACGTATTAAATATCATAATCGAAAACATGTTAATCATTAGTTCGTGGGGTCGATCTTTAATCAAAACGTCACTTATGCTATAAATGATAAAAACCTCTTTGCCATTAAATCCAAAAAGAAGAAAAGCATGCTTGTAGCATAGATCACATGACGTGCACGTTTGACAAACGTGATAAGATCTAATCAAAACCGAAAGTCACAAGGTTTTTCCACTTCAAGACTTGACCGTACTGACTTTCACCCGTGGGTTTGTACCCACTATATTAAGGTAACATGCATAGTATGTATATACTTCTTCTTTTGTTTTCTTTTTTCTTTATCAATAACACAATATATCAAAACGGATAAATACAATATACATAATTATATATATATATATAAAAGGATTTTTTGTAAGCAAATTGTAAGAAATAATTTTTATTTTATTTGGGTTTTACGCTGTCTTCAACATTATTTCAGTTATATCACGGCAACAGTTCAATTAATAATGATACCTGGGTAAGCACACCAGTACTAGGCTAGGAAATGTGCCTTGTCCAAGGACAGTCCACCATGACTTGGGATCGAACCCGGGAAGCCCGATTGCAAATCCCCGACGCTAACCACCCGACATCATAAGCAATAAGACAACTCCCTCTATGTATTCAGAAAACAAAAATAGAAAGTAAAATATAGTAAAAAGTAAATACGTTCTATGCATATAAGGAAATATTCTATTTGTTATTTTTCTCTTCTGAATAGAATCTATAAAAGATAAATTGCAAGCAGTACTAAACAATAAAAACATATTTTCATTAAGTTACTGGAAAAACATATTCTATGTATGTGCACTTCTATTATTATATCTTAATTTACTCCGATCACCGAAGATATTACAAATACAAAGAACATGATTTGTAATAAGATGTTTATGTAAATCAGAATACAATTAAAAGATTGTTTAACCCTTTTTCCTCATATAGACGCTTTCTGACGCCTCTGCATCAGTCAGTTTTTTGAAAATATAGTGACAAAAGAAGAAATTGCTCAAAACGAGCAATTTCTCCTTTTGCCACAATGTTTTCCACTTTAATTCATAGGTTATCTATTCAGCTATAGAGATTTTCTATTTTTTCCACATATAGATCTACCTTGCTTAAATAATTTAATTTAAATGAAATTAATAAATTTATTACGTAGTGAGAGCAATGCTCCAATTTACATAATTATAGCATCTATTCGAAAATAATGATTTATTTAGATATATTTGGAGAGTTCAAATCTCACAGGTCAAATAGGAATAGTTGGGGTTTAATTTTACGATGGACTGAGATTCTCACATTTGTAAAGACATTTCAAAAGTTAAAAATATTATATCACTACATATAGGGGGCATTTGACACCTTTGCAGCAAACACCTGAAAACCTTTATGAGAAAAGGAGACATTTTTCCATCTTCTTTTGGGAAAGTTTTCTCCTTTACACATAGTGTTTGCATCAAAATTAAGCCCCCGAAAATATAAATAATAGATATTTCGCTTTCTTTTCCGGACGTTTTGAAAACAAATGACACGTAATATAGCCTAGTTATATCAAGAAATAGTTAATTCGATTGCTTATTTTGTATAGTATGACACGCTTATCTGAAGAACAGGCTTATTTAACCCTTTCCCTCATACGACAATTCTACAGCAGACGACTTTGAACGTATTTTGTCAAAACATCTCCATAATTGAATGGATAACCTATGACAAAAAGAGGAAAACATTGTGGCAAAAGGAGATAGTGCAATTTCTTCTTTTGTCACTATGTTTTCAAAAAGCTGTCTGCTGCAGAGGCGTCAGAAAGCGCCACATGAGGGAAAGGGTTAACACTTTCCCACTTGAAAACGCATTTCAACTCTTCTGCTGCAGACGACTCTTGAAAACATTGTTGGAAAAGGATAAATTGCTCATTATGAGAAATGTGTCCTCTTGTCACTACATTTTCAACTCTATTCAATAATCATACTTTTCTTAATAAAGATTTTCGATACTTTTAAATTGATCCTTTTTAAAAATCGGTTGGAAAGCACGAACCCTTATCCCGCTGATCGCACCTATTTTCAGTATAGTTTTTTGTTATATTGAGGGGTTTACGCGGTTTTCAAAATTGTTTCAGTATTATCTCGGCGATAGCTGACTAATTCATGATCCCTAAGTAAACAAACCAGTACTAGGCTAAGAAATGTGCCTTGACCTAAACAATTGCGAACACTGTTGATCATGGTCAAGTGGTGCAGTTTAATCTCATGAATCAATAGTTAGTCAAGCCTAATCTATAAACGACCGCTTCAGAGGTGGTATTGGAAGATCGTCCGCCTCCGGTGTCGGAGTTTGTTGGTTCGATCCATGGCAGGGTCATACCAAATATTTTTGAAAATGGTAATAATGGCTTCCCGCCTTGGCGCTCAGGATTGTAGTGTTAGCATACTGCCTGACTCGCAGATGTCAAGATAAACGGACCAGTAGTACGCAAGAAACGCCGTGATATAACTAAAAATAGTTGAAAGTGGTTTAAAGCACCATAGAAAACTAATAAAAAAAATATTCATAAACATGAACAATCTTGTCTTAAATCGGTTGTGATGATCACGGTTGGAGTAATTCTTAACGGGAGTTATTTAACAAACAACTAAATCATTGTTGCAAAAGCAAGCAGAAGCGAATTGGGGCGAAACTTGATTCGCTGGTTCCGAATTGTTCATAACGATTTACCAGTATAAATTATATGAGAACAAGACGGATACTTTGTCTATGTATATTTTAAAGCTATCAAAAACGATTGTTGATACGAGAATTACCATCTATACATTTTAAAGCTATTAATAATAGTGTTGATACCATCGACTGATAACGCTAATTGATGCCGCTCACTTATTAAGCATGGTGCGTAATGAATGAATGAATGAATGTATATTGTTTTATGGCGCATCGACAGCTAAGGTCATGTAGCGCGCAATTAAATTTAATTATTCATGATCCCTGGTAAACAAACCAGTACTAGGCTAGAAAATGTGCCTTGCCCAAGGGCACTCCACCATGACCGTAGTGCCGCGACTGGGGATCGAACCCGGGAGCATGGTCAGTAAAACACGAATGCTAATATCAGTATTGTCGAAATATTAATTTTGATTAAAACATACTAAGCTTGACATCGAAGTGACATTGCATTGGAGACGAGTTGTTACAGAGCATTGCTCGTTTTTTCTTTCAATTGAAGGTCAAGGTTAAAATTAATAAAATAATGAGCTCGTGCAAAGGACAAACCAAGGTACAAGTTGGCTTTCGTGAACAATGTATATCCAGATAAGACCATGCATCCACACAGTCCGATTACTTACACAAATTTATATCATAAATGACGTCGCCGGGAGTGTAATAAAGCCATTGTATAAATTACGTATTCAACTAGTGTAATAACAATGCTAGGTAATGTCATAATGAAAAGCATTGAAAATGACCGCGCTATATAGCGACGTTATATATATTTTGCGCTAATAATCGTCGAATTTGAATTTATGATATAAATAGAATATAACATTCGTGGTCATTCAATACAAAATTGTATTAAACTCGCTTAATAAAATGTCGTATTGAATGACCACTCAGGTCTTAGCATCTTCTGTCAACGTGTGCAGGTTCTGATACGACAGGACAGGCTGACAGGGCTGATCACGGTCTAAACTTTTTTCAGAAATGCCAACTCGTACATTTTCCCGTACACTGGCTTAACCCTTTACCTCATATAGACGCTTTCTAACGCCTCTGCTGCAGACGGCATTTTGAAAACATAGTGACAAAAGAAGAAATTACATACACAAAACGTGCAGTTTCTCCTTTTAACCACAATGTTTTCCACTTTTTGTCATAGGTTATCCATTCAATTAAGGAGATTTTCTATGTTTTGACAAAATATGTTCAAAGTCGTCTGCTGCAGAATTGTTGTATGAGGGAAAGGGTTAAAAAACATTAAGCCCGGTACGTGATCGCACCGCGTAACATCGATCATACTAGTGTTGAGTGACGTACTTACCAATCGTTAGACTCCCCAGTGGCATCGTGTGATTATAACGTCTATAAAATCGAAAATCGAAACGTCTTGAAAAAAAACCATGTCGATCGGCCGTGAATATCCTAAACATACTATAGATAGACATTATAAAATTAAAAATAAGAATAAAAAAATGATTTGATGCGAACGACATTTGAACATTTGAAAACTTTGTGATTAACTCTTTCCCTCATATAGACGCTTTCTGACGCCTCTGCAGCAGACGGATTTTTGAAAACATAGTGACAAAAGAAGAAATTGCTCAAAACGAGCAATTTCTCCTTTTTCCACAATGTTTTCCACTTTTAGTCATAGGTTATCCATCTAATTAAAGAGTATTTCTGTTTTTTGACAAAATATGTTCAAAGTCGTCTGCTGCAGAATTGTCGTATGAGGGAAAGGGTTAAAGGGAAATAGTTTAAAATGAATGCTTTCTTCTTTTCCGTAATGTTTTCAAACGGAAACAAAACTGTACTTCCCTTTTTCTTATTTATCTACTGTTTTTTTTTCTTCAGATGAGCCTAAACTTATCATAATCCCCTTTCTATCAATCATCGTAAGATAATGATTTACGAATTGATTAAAGTGATAAACTTTTGATGATTAGTGAATTGTAGAAAGAATGACTTATCTGTGTACACATTGCTTATCAAGTTAGTTTTTTTTTATTTTAAACGTTACAAATGACGTATCGTAATAGAGCATTGAGTACCTTATGGCATTAAGCTTGTCATTGCCACTCTGTCCGTGCGTGAAAGAAGGTTGTTTTAGAAACAAAGACTTTCTCCATTTTAAAACGAATGATAGGAATTGAAAGTTTGGACTTAATGGCTTAAATAGAAGTTGACTACCTTATAACATTCATTTAGTTGAAATATATAGGAAAACAAAGTATATTGTTTTACTAGAAATATAAATACTCAGTGTTGCTATTCGTCGTTTGGTTTATTTTATAGATATAACAATAATTTAAAACGATCAGATTTGGATTTTTTAAAGTCAAAATAGAAAGAAAAGCAACGCTACAAGACATATATTGAATTAAACACAATATATTTGTTTTATTGGCGAATACAAATATTTCTTTAAAACGTGAGTCAGTATGAATTTCGGACTATTGTGTTTGTGTTGCGTACTGTGCGTTAGTATTGTCCGGACTGGTGCCCAGCCGTCACAATGTTCCCGCGAATGCGACTATTATCCGTGGCTTGCGTGGAGCTGCGACCACTGTTACACATCCGGAAATATAGGCCAAGCTTTCAGAGAAAGAGCCATTTGTTGCAAACCTAACGATCAAGCTGGCTGTTTGGTACGGTGTACTCCCACCGACAGTGACCTCCATGAGTACGAACCATGTTCGAGACACTGTAACGGAACGCAAACCTCTCATCACGGCACACAAACTGTACATCATGTAACAAGAAATCCGATTGTTTCACCGAATGATACGGCGTCGGGGAACCAGACCATGACCAATGATACTTGTTTAAGTAGATGTGAGGGAATGGCCTCTATGGGTGATTGTTTTAGAGAGTGTTTTAACGATCCACAGTCTTCAAGTTTATGTAAGATATAATAGGATTTCTTTGTAGAATTTGTTTCCTCTCAAATTTGCTGAGTCGGTTATAACGCGGGTTGTCAATCAAGGGGTTGTGAGTTCGAATATCAACTCGACCTTAACTCTTTCTGCCGTTTAACTATTGTCAATGCGAGAAGCGTCATTCGTGTTGCACCAATTAGTTTAAACTATATGAGAAAAGCAGCCGGTTGCTTGGAAATATTGTTGTGTGGAGTACTGGCGTGAGAAAGCCAGGGAAAACATGGATAAGTGAACTGGCCGCCGTGATATGACGGAGGGAATAATGAAGATTGGGTTGAGTCCCAATCAATCAATCAGTCTCTCGTACCTAAGGTCCCGGGGTTCGAAACCCGTGATGAGCGGGTTCTGCCATTGTCACACAGACGGCGTGAGTAATATTAGCGATGTAAAATAAATAAGTTTAAACTAACATATCGAACTATATTTTTAAGATTTGAGAATTGTTTTAGAAACACATTCACCTAATATTATAAGTTGTAATAGCAAGTATATTATCCTGATCATTTGACGCGTACGGCCGTGGTTTAATACCGATCTCAATATAGTTCATTGACGCCGCGTGGAAGCGCGGCGTCAGTACGGGATAGGGTTTAATTTTGTTCCATGGGGTGACGTAATCGAAAAGGGAGCAATCAACACTATTATTGTTAAGAAAGATTCTGTTATATGTTTGATAAAAACAACCTTTATGAATAAATAAATTGTATAAAATGATTTAAGAAACAGCAAGATACAACATTCGTATACATGTCTTTTACCGTTATTACAAAACTTTAGACACATGTAATGGGTATTTAATTACTTTCCCCTAACTTCCTAGGCTACGCCTTTATTATAGTTTGGTTTACGACCCGATTCATCAAAGCTCAGAAAAAAGTTTCTGGCGAAGTTTTTGCCTATTTTCAATATTGAGATTTTTAAATAAATGGGTAATCTTTAAAAAATCAATAATGATTCATTTTAATTACTACATATTACAGTATAATTCTAGAAACTGTTAAAACAACCTTAACCCAACTATGCAATAGGAAGGGCCGTAACTTGACTCATTTTATTATTTCTAAATGCAGCATGTCATCGCTCGGCGATTTTGGTCATTCTTATTAAATAGACGATAAGGTGTCATCGGTTCCCATAGAGTAATTAAGTTGCTCTGCTTCCGTTATGAATACTTCGCTGTTTTCACGATTTCATGCAATTTCTAAAATTCATTGGATTCGTACCCGGTTTTTAATGTTTCGTTCGAGATGATCGATTCGTACCAACTGGTTTTCCCTCTTTGCTCTATGGGAACTGACTTGACCATTTTCTTTTGTTTATTTTTCCGTTTTCTACTGGCATGTTCAAAACGATTAAAGTGACATTACAAACAAACAAAACAGACCTAATAATTTTAGCTATATTTTGACTATACATGTGAACTTTCATAATGCTCAATCTTGATCATAAATATCTTTTTATTTATTTTTAAAATGACTTCGTATTTTTGTTTATATACTCCCGTTTTGGCTATCATACTTCTGCTAAACTAGAAGGAAAATAGACTCCCCCCTCTCCTTCCAAAGCTTGTGTCACACTAAACTTATAACTAGAGGCAATACACCTTAATATATGTTATATTTAAGCACCTATGTTTTCTTTGTTATCTAATTGATCTAGTTAGAGGATTTAAAACAGTTTATTGGTCAAAAGCTTGAGAAAATAAGTTTGGATGAGACTTTATAGTTGAAGTGAATGTTGAGCAAACTGTAAACCAAATGGTTTCAGGACTTATCTTGTCATTTCACATTTCATGACTAAACTTCACATGCTGAATATCACATAGATCCTAGCATATAAAACGTTTAATCCCTACGTCAATATTGACCCTTTCTGCTCTTGGTAACCTTTTTATATAGGCTATGGTAGCAAGGTGAGCAATATAGGCACATCTTGGCCTTCTTGTTTAAAGTAAAGGAACATTTGGCCTTCTTGTTCGAAATATTAACATCCTGCCTGTTTGCACAGGTTATTTAAATATACTGAACTGCATCTGCTTCCTTTAATTCATGCTTTAAAATCATGCGCGGCGTCTTTGATGCTTTGCATCAAAATTCGTCTTCTTGTTTGTGTAGGACAGGTTTTTTTTATGCAGCCTATCGGTTACAATAGGCCTTAATAATGATTCGGATCACTTCCCTGTCTCAGCTATTTTAACTTTCAAACATATTTCTTCCGATGATTCTTCTCTTACAGATTATGATCATTATAGGTGAAATGACAATAAAAAAAATGAATTTAGAAATAAATTTATTGAAAAACTACAAGGTGTCTATGTCGATCTTGTATCAATTATTGATACCGATGTAAATAATGATGTCTCATGTATTCTTGATTTATATAAAAACTCTTCAATTTGTATGCGGGTGAACAAACAATTAAGTAGCGATGCTAATGCTGCCCAACACAGTGGTGGGATTCTGACTGTAATGTTGCTAAGCACGAAAAGTATTCGTTTTTAAGAAGATATCGCTCTTAAAATAACCACAGTGACTTTATAAACTATAAGGTTTCTCGTAACAGATTTAAAGCTTTATGTCGTAAGAAAAAACTTCATTTTCAATCTCAGAAAAGACACTTTCTCTTATAAGTGTAAGTAATAAACCAAAAGAGGTCTATGGTAAAAG
This sequence comes from Serripes groenlandicus, assembly GCA_031761405.1. Lineage (NCBI taxonomy): Eukaryota > Metazoa > Mollusca > Bivalvia > Cardiida > Cardiidae > Serripes > Serripes groenlandicus. Next base: position 19,611,582 of record JASEVX010000012.1, read on the forward strand.
GCACATTATTGACAAATAAAACAGCGAATACATGTACAGTATCTAGTAATGAATGGCTCGTATATTTTGAATCTTTACTCTTTAAAAACAATGATACTTGTACTCCCGTAGAAGATAATCCAATTTATTATAATGAACAAATGGACTTCTTATTAAATTCTGAAATATCTTCAGAGGAAGTACAAAGAGGTCTACTAAAACTAAAAACTGGCAAGGCACATGGTAAAGATGGCATATCAGCTGAATTTTACAAAAATACTCTGCAAGAAATTAGTCCAATCTTAGTAAAACTATTCAACAAAATACTTTGTCTGAAACTTTAATATTACCGATCCATAAATCTGGTTCTAAAAATGATCCAGGTAACTACAGAGGGATCTCTCTTCTTAATAGTATGTATAAAATATTTTCATTCATTGTCAATGACCGTTTAACGACTCGAAATTATAGACGAATCACAATCGGGATTTAGGGCCGGATATTCTGCGATTGATAATGTCTTCTGTCTCTAGAGCATGGTTCAAAAGTATATATCTAACCCTGGTGGTAGATTTTATGTACTGTATGTTGATTTCCAAAAAGCTTTTGACTCCTTGAACCATTACAAACTCTTTACATGTCTAAACAAAAAGGGTATAACTGGAAAATTCTTCCAAGATTATTATATCGATGTATTCAAATATAAAGGCGCATGCAAAAATAGACTCAAAACTGACGCATCCTATTCTATGTAACATGGGATTAAACAAGGTGACTTAAGTTCTCCAATAATGTTTAATATCTATATAAATGAATTGTGTACTTATGCTAAACAAAAATGTAACACGGGCATTTTCATAACAAATGATATTCCTGATATATTTTGTTTATTATTTGCAGACGATGTAGCGAATTGTGCGGACACTGCCGTCAATTTGCAAAAGCAACTAAATACCATAGATACATTTTGTACAGAAACAGATATGGTAGTTAACCTTAAAAAGTCTGAAATAATTGTTTTTAGAAGCGGAGGCCCATTAAGAAAATATGAAAGTTGGGTTTATAGGGGTGAACATATAAAAGTAACTTCAACATATAAATTTATGGGTTTACTATTTACACCAAAGTTATCCTGGCATTCAGCAACAACACAACTTGCAGCACAGGCCCGTAAATCTCTTTACCAAATCAAGCGATTTGAAAAACCTTTTGGTAAATTTTGTCATAAAGAATATTTTTAATATTTTGATTCTATGGTTATTCAAATACTTACATATGGGTCAGAGATTTGGGGCTATGAAACTAAAAAATGTGTAGAACAAATCCAGACAAAATTCTGTAAAAACTTTCTTGGTATCAATTCGTCTGTAAATGACGCAATGGCATTGGGTGAATGTGGGAGATTTCCTCTAGCTATAAATTACCACATTAAATTTATTAAATACTGGGTAAGACTGATTCATATGGATCCTAACAGATATCCAAAACAGTGCTATTTAATGCTTAAGAAGTATGATGAAATTGGTAGAATTAATTGGGTTACAAAAGTTAGAGAATTTCTATTTATGTATGGCTTTGGTTGTGTGTGGCTTTCGCAAGATATAGGTAATGAAACGTATTTCATAAAACCAGTAAATCAAAGATTAAAAAACTGTTCCTTTCAAATGTGGCTTAATGATATAAATACTTCTTCAAGGTGTGATTTGTACAAAAATGTTAAAACATTAAATGTAGAAAGGTATTTAAATTTAGACATTAAACCCTACTATAAACGTTCTCTGTCGCGTTTTAGATGCTCAAGCCACACACTTAACGTTGAGCTTAGTCGTCATTTTAATATTGAAAGAGAAAATCGAATTTGTGTATATTACTTTATGCAAAACGATGCCTTAGTTATCGAGGATGAGTTTCATGCCTTCTTTGTTTGTGAAAAGTTTAAATTTATAAGAAATTTGTATCTAAATACGTGGTTTAATGCGTTACCAAGCTTACAGAACTTTTATTGTCTTCTTCAAAATGAAAATCCATTAGTTATTAAAAATATAGCCCTTTGTGTTTCAAAACTTTTTGAAGAAATTTGATTGTGCACATTACTACATTGTAAATTGAATTTAATATAATATGTATGTATTGTGGGCCGGAGGCCTAAGTACGCAGATAAACTATTGTATTGTATTAATAATGCTTGCATGTTCGGTGAATACCGAACAGAACCGCAGAACTACGAGCGAGTATTACAGTAAATATTCAGTACAATTATCGCACAGAAACAATTTAGGCAAAACAAAATGCACAATTGATGATAAGCATAATCTTAAATTAGTTTAAACATATTTTATCCTATATTTTAAGGCACAATATAAACAATACAAACCAATAGTTGGAAAAGGCATGGAACGAGAGCTTACAGCTTATAGGATAGTTTCTCTTAATTAGGTGATTGAACAGTTGTCTAAAGGTGCAAGATAAATATATAAACCATCATTATGGCCTCTACGTAATGTAAATACCCAGATCAGGCTAATCCGGGCCGACACATTCCATCTCAAGTGATAGAGATATAGAGTAATGATTCCTGAAACAGAAAATCCACAGGAGGCTAAAAGTGTCTGTCCGGTGTCTGTAAAATAAGTAATACATAATTGCCCTATGATAGCAGTGCATTAACATTTTATGACACTTCTAAAAAATGGATAAATCATCTGATTTACGAGTTTTTACTCGGACCTCACGTCACCTCAGTGATGTCCCCGAGTAGTAGTTTTATATTAAAAGCTATATCTCGCTTATGATTCCTTTAACTCTAATACAACTTGGTACATAACTTGCTTTGACTGTAACATCTTTGAAAATAATAATTCCACGCGAATATCTTGAGGTAAATTACAGCCATTGCGATTGAGAAAAATTGGTCGTTGAAAAGGAAATGTACCTTGTTAATATATAGTCAAATGCTATTTTCAGATTTTAAACGAGACTGGCATCTGGTTTAAACAGCTGTTTAAACAAAAGTAACGTAACTGGTAATTATTCCAAGAAACGCCGATAAATTCTGTTCAAATTTCAACAACTTTTAAGTTGTATCACGGCTAACAATATGTTGAACATGTACATTTATCAAGATTAAGGTTTGTTATATGAAAATAATCAAAGTAAGACGAATGACACAGCGCAGAGATAACATTGACAAACTCACGTGTGGGATTGACTGCGATGTTTGTGGAAGCGCCGGGTAGTAAGTCCTTCATATGTTTTTCTTCAATATTATGACACATTTGATAGCGAATGAATTTATTCTGACGCAAATAGAATGACAGTTTAAACATAAATTAATTGATAAGCATACATTTTGAAAGGGGTGCTTTGACACAATATTGCATATGAATGTGACTTCTAAAGTATGGATTACCCCCCCCCCCCCCTTTCCCTCAGAACGAGCAATGGCACCTAACTTTCCATTGTTTACCAAGAAAAAATAGTTAACGCTTATAAGGACTTTATGGCGAGGTGATTAACTTTGGAATGAATGAATGGTGTTTTAAGGCCCGTCGACAACTAAGGTCTTCTTGGGCGCTTAATAATTTACTTAATGTAAAGTGAAATAATCAAACATGATGTATGCGATACCTAAAATAGATATAAAATAACATGTAAGCCAATATAAAATAAGATATAGGCAAACAAGCCCAACATTACTATGTAATACCTAACATAAAGACAAACAATATCTGAGGAAATGTGGAACAGGATCAGCAAGAGTAATGAATGTGCAAAAGCACGATTTAAGAAATAATCATATTTTATTAAAAATATTAATTTCCCTAAGGAAATCAAATAAAAGTTCCGGTTTTACGATTAACTTTGGTAAAAAAATACAAATTTTAGTTACAACCGTTTCACGCCAAGCTCTCGAAATGCTCGCCTACAAAACTGATCTGGCCTGATATAACTTACCTTTGCTATAACATAACTATTAAAGATCAATATTCCAATATACATGACCCGTTCCACGAGAAAACCAACATTATGGACTCTGCGTAATGTCCGCGCAGGCTAATCCGGGCCGACCCATTCCGTCACAGGGCGGATGCAGGTATAGAGTAATGATTCCTGAAACAGATACTCCACAGGAGGCGAACAGTGTCTGTCCGGTATCCTGCGCGGCAGGCTGATCTGGGTCGATACATTACGCAGTGTCGGATTTCTCGTGGAACGGCTCACATACTACGCGTGTCGCGAAGCATCAACCTATGTAGGTATTGACACAAATACGATTTCCTCATGTACCGTATCCTTCACGGATTTAGTAATGCCATTAACTTACTAATGACAAAATGAAACAAATAACACTTCATATTGAAAATAAATTTTCTATATTTGCGACAAGCATATGGAAAGTCGAGTAAATATGTACAGTACAAAGCATTCTTAATTAATAACTTATTTGGATGGTTATACATGTGGCAATAACATGTTTGCCATATAACACCCGCACAAGAACCTGTGTGCGTTCAGCATCTTTTCTACACACACTTACTATGAAATATACAATTAAATTAAATCAGTATAACTATAACATGACTAATGGATTAAATATGTATATATGCAGATGGTCCAACTCGCCCAGGAACAATCAGAGATAAAACTTTTTATAGCAAAAAACTCCGGAAACCTGTACCCATTTGTCAATGCCGAACCAAGAAATATTGAGCCTCATTCGCATTTAACTATCATATTGTAATGATATATCTATTATAAATAGGAATGGCATAACTCAAAGAGAGCAACAGTTAAGTTGATAAAACACATTACACAACCGATTCTCCTGACTCTTCTTCGTAATTCTGTTGTTGACGCCGCGTGGAAGCGCGGCGTCAGTATTGGATAGGTTTTAATTGTGTACCATGGGGTGACGTAATCGAAAAGGGAGCAACCAACACATATTATTGTAAAGAAAAACTCAGTAATATATTTGAAAAAACAGCCTTTATGATTGAATAAATTGTATTAACGATTTAAGAAACAACAAGATACAAAATATGTACATCTTTTACCGTTGTTACAAAACTTTAGACACATTTAAATTGTTTTTAATAACTGTTCCCCAACTAAATAGGCTAAGCTTTTTTTATGAGTTGGTTTACGGAGTTCACTAGGCTACGCTTTTTTAATTGTTTGGTTTACTGCTCTTACGACTCGCTTCATCAAAGCTCAGAAAAAAGATTCGGGTGATGTTTTTTCCTATTTATTTCTGTTGTATTACTAAACTTAAAACCTTCCTCCCCATCCAGACCATTGTATTCTTGCTATATGATGACTATACATGATAACTTTTTCTTTTAATTTTATAAATGCTTTATTTTGATATTAAATATCTTTAAACTTGTTAGAATTATTTGCATTTGTTGTTTATATACTCTCGCTTTTGTTATCATACTTCTGCTCAACTGGAAGGAGAATAGACTTCCCTCTCTCCTTCCAAAGCTTATGTCACACTTAACTAGAGGCATTATAACACTTAAGTTAATATCTGTTAATATTTCAGTATCTATGTTTTTTGTTTATCTAATTGATCTAGTTAGAGCAGATTTAAAATTAGAAACTTCAGCTTGTATGACACTTTATTGTTGCAGTCAATGTTAAGCAAACGGTAAACCAAATGGTTTGAAGATTTTTAAAACTTGTCATTTCACGACTACATGCTGAATATCACATATATCGTAGCATATAAAGTGTATAATCCCTACGTCAAAATGGACCCTTTTTATCCTTGATAACATTTTATTATATACTATGGTATCCAGGTGAACAATAAAGGAACATCTTGGCCTTCTTGTTTAAGATAAAGGTACATTTGGCCTTCTTGTTCAAAATATTTAAATCCTGTCCGTTCGCACAGGTTATTTAAATGTATTGAACTGCATCTGCTTCCCTTTAAGTCATGCTTTAAAATCATGCACGGCGTCTAAATTCGTCTTGTTTTTATCTTACATGAACAAATATAAATCGTACACGTCAGCACAGTCCGACTGTCCAAACCTGAAAGACTGAACACGAGAACTTTTCTCGCGCAATTCACTTCATAACAACGCCAACTAGCGTTCATTATAGCGTTCATTACTTTAATACAGGGGGATATTAATTTTCCTCTTATTCGATTTTCTCAAACGCAGAAAATTACATTTTCGATCAGCTAACATTTGTTTAGTCAGTTTTTAAACATAACCTTTCTCGGTAGCTATAAATGTTGATTTCTTGACTACATAACTGAGTTAAAACAGCGTTATTGCTTAGACGTAACGTCAAATCGACGTCGGGGACCTTATAGATAGTATTCTATGTATTGTTGTTTATGTATTTATTGTGTTATTTGTATGAAAAAGTGCACCATTCAGAAGATTATAAATCAGAGATACGCTATGCATATTTTTATTCACTGTTTTCCGACAGTTGACATTAAACAGCAAAGGTAGTCTAAACACTTCCCGAACGCCCCTCGTAGCGATTGGGAGCGACCCTGATCTGACTGCACAGAGGCGTAGGCTGATTTCCATATTTATTGGTTGCAAAACGCCTACGCTCGGTTTTCGTGTGACCTTTGAAATATACTGATTTGAGTCTTATCACGATAGCTTTCCTTTATCTCACCGAGAAGTGATACAATTGAAAATGTTAAAATTGTATCATTTCGAGTTGAAATATATTCCATATCCACTCAAAACAAACAATTTGTTTTTTATTTTATGATAATTGATGATGAAATAATGGAAACATTTTGGTGTCTTCGTACCTGTTCACACCCGGACGAATCTTTGTGAATGTATTTGTTTATTACACAATGTCAGACAAGGACAATAAGTCCGATTTGTTAAATTTACGGAATACGGAATTATACATGGGTATAGTAGATAAGATAAGGTTTTTATCACATGACAATCCGATCTAATAATATAGCCTACCCATTACGTATTTATTTATATATATAACGTGTGTAGTAAAACATGAAACTAGGAAAATGTAGTCATACCTATATTAATCACAGTGTGGGTGATATGGATTAAATCTCACTGATAGAACTCAGTATCTCATCGTTTAGCATTAAATAAATCAGTGGTTCTCCGTGAAGCGAAAACCATCATAAGCGTCATTATTACACGTGTCGATTAAGACTTGCCTGCGTAGCCGTTCTATGGATCCAAATGGATACTGCTATAAAGAAAGTTCCCGAAATCTTCTATGACTAATTTGAAAACAGTGTTCAAGCAGATCAGATTGCTCGAAAAAGCTGGCTGATCTGGATCTACACTGTTCGCATATGCATAAGGGTTGGTTTTCGCAGAACAACTATCAATTTAATTTATATTTTATAATTACAGGTACCATATTGTCTATCAGCCTTTTCTTCATTGGAGTACTCATTGGCGCCATAATGACGACAATCATAGTGCGTTGTTGCTGCAAGGACAAAAAGAGACACGGTGGAAAACGAACAACACACATGAACAACAAAGAATTCTCAGAGCGACAACGCAATGGGAGTGTCATGACGTACAATGACGAACCGGATATGTCACCATCAGCAGAAAAACGTGGACTTAGAAAACACCTGGAACAGTATAAAACTCGACGTCAGATTTCTCCTTTGTCAAGCACTACGAACCTTGTGGACGCCGCTTGGTCTCAAGTCAGCGACGACAGTCCGGTACCCCATAAGAAAAACCGGGGTTCAATGATTTGGGAAGATCGCAACGGTTCTAACAGTGTTGATTACAACAGGAAAGCCGAATATCGGAGTTCAATGGCTGATGGTGAAACAAACGAAGCACCCGTGAGGCAAATGCAGCCGTTTTACATCGGTGGAAAACCGTTAACAAAGGGAGGGAATCCACGAGTTACTACGGAAGATAACTCGATGAATACAGAGAAACAATCGATTCAACCACGTGGCAATATTTGGTTAACGGATTAGATGCAAAATATTTTTTGTTTTTAATATAATAATCATAGAAAGCCCCGATGTGACTTATAAAAAATATAGGAACTTTTATTTATTAAAACACACTAACAAATGCAGTATTGCTGGTTTCGATTCAGCAATTTTAAAATGAATCAATATTTAAGAATATTAATCTGAACTTCGTCTTCATGCAAAACAATTGATGAGACATAAAGAAACTTTTTAAAGATGAAAGTTCAATTTTATAATTGAGTTGAAAACTTTGTGGCAAACGGAGATATTGCTCATTGTTTTCAAAAGTCGTCTGCTGCAGATGCGTCGATATTCGTCGACAAACGGGAAACGGTCAATCTCATACAAGTAGTAGTCTAAAACAGCATGTAAAGCGATTGATTGATTGCTTTGGTATTTTAACCCGCTTTCAACAATTATTCAGTTAAAACACGGCGTTTTCTTGGAAGGTTACCAGTACTACTGATAACCATTTCTCCTGACACCAGCCAGTCAGTCGTAATAGTAACACCGTTAACTAGAGCGCCAAGGCGGGCAGTCGTTACTGCCATTTTTAAAGTCTTTGGTATAACCCGGCTGGATACAGTGTTTGGTGTAAAACACAATACACCATACAGTTGTAAAACTGTTGTTACAAAAAAGCCCCCGGGATCCGATATGTTACAATTACGTCAAGTCTAAACAGATAGGTGAATTGTTCGTATTTACACGAAATATGTGTTTTGCGCCGTTTTCAAAAGTATCTCAGTTTTATAACGGCATATCCTGAGTGATTTATAAGGACTGCAAGTCTTTTTGTTTTATCCCGAAGCCAATGAATCAATCGTCATGCTATATCTCAATGAAACACTGAGCGACCAAAAAGGGAAGCCATAACTACATGTACCATTTATAAAGTATTTGGTATCACACGACCAGGGATCGAACACTGTTCTGCTTCTCACTGGGCGAACAGACCACTACACCAGGGGTACTTTTCATTTAAAAGTTTTTGTGTAATTTGTTTTGTTTTCTCTATTGCCGTGAACAATGTTTACTATTTGTATACTTCAAGTTGTACACTGAATATTAAATGTTTCTTTCTGTATACGTATGACAGGGTTTTTATTCTGCTTAGATTAGTTTTTAACCCCTTCCCACCTGCAGACGTTGACAATGTTTTGGCCAAAGGTGAAACTGCTCATGGTGAGCAATTTCTACTCGGACCACAATGTTTTCACCTTCATTTTTCAATTAAGCTATCTTTCATGGAGATTGTTCAAGTTTTTGTTTTCAAAGTCGTCTGCTGCAGCATTGTTGTAGTTGGAAAAGGGTTGAACATTTCTTTCCGGATATAGCGCATGCATTATTACCTGCAAGCATAAATGACATGCAGGGAACCGTTTCGCATAAACGACTGTCAACACCCAGTATGCAGGGAACCGTTTCGAAACGAGCACTGATGTGTAAATTATGACGGGAAGGAGATTGGTTAGTTTTGGTGCAAACTCGAATGATTTATTTTAAAGGGACACCATAATGGTCCAAAATCGTTATATTTTATACTTATTCTAATTAATCCACAATAGGTCGATATATATGTAACGGAATGTTGTGGAAGGTCGTATAAGTCTTGTTTTTCATTATTTCATAGGAAATAAGCAGTTAAAAAACGTCCGCTCCGTGTTTTCCCGTTTAAAAATACCGTGGAATTTCCTCTTGCTCATTTGAATTTGTGGATTCAATTCGGCATTCTCTAACACTATGGACTCATTACATTCATGTATGCGTGAGTGTAAGAAACGACAACTCTGCGAAGGAGATTGTCAATTCAGTTTTAGTGATCACGTGATAAATATACAGCGATATTTTTTAGATTTACTGGGTTACTTACCCAGTAGATTTTACAATGCAAAATAACGAAAAATCTCCGCAATATTAATATTGTGCATATATTGTAGTACATCAGACAGCAAATCTCAATGCCTTACATGCAAAAACATCAAGGTAATAGCAATTTTTAACAATTTTCTTTTTTTCCCCGCTTTTTTCTCATATGGGATTCAGTCCCTTTAAGTGACTCAAAGAACAAATATATACGTTCACGAGTTTCGATAGTGCCATGTCGGCCATTTGATTTCAAGTGACTCCTCACACCATGCTCACAAGAAACTGGATACCTTTCCGACAATTGTCCTTTTCAGGGCAATCATCGGGAAGTTTGAATGACCGATCCGGGATTCGAACTCACTCGCTCTGAATCGAAATCACTAGTCATTACACAATGAGATATTGCGACCCCACGTCATACAGTCCAATCAGATCACAATATTTAAAAGAAAACTTCCCTGCAATTTTAGTTTTAGACTGAGGACCAAATATTCTGTCATTCGTAGATGTTCACTGCGAACAAAACGTCAAGGAAACTTACGGACACCAAACATTATATCAGCCTTATCTGAGTACACACACATGACTGTTAGTTATAGCGATACTATTTGATTGCTTGCTTTACTTCTGCCAACTAAACGAAACCATGACATGTTTTACATCAATAATAAAACCAAATACATCCCGAAATTGAAATAAGAGACGTAAACTGACACTCAAGATTAAGAGAACTGCGACGAAGATCAAGATCAAACCGCACGCAGTATGAGACGACCCTAAATATATTTGTTGTGGGCTGACCATGTTTTCAACTGCATTCAAGTAATATCACGGATATAGTACACTCAAGCCGTCCCACGAGAAAAACCAACATTGTGGACTCTGCGTAATTTATCTACCCAGATCAGCCCGCGCAGTCCGCACAGGCTAATCCGGGCCAAAACATTCCGTCTCAGGGGTATAGAGGTATAGATTAATGATTCTTAAAACAGAAAATCCACAGGAGGTGAACAGTGTCTGTCCGGGTTAGCCTGCGCGGCATGCTTAAGCTGATCTGGGTCGATGATTTACGCAGAATCCACAATGTTGGATTTCTGGTGGGACGGCCCACATGTTCATGCCGCCGGTGTGATAAATCAGTACCAGGCTAGGAAATGTGCAGCTATCATTGACACTTTACTGTGTGATAAATCAGTATCAGGCTAGGAAATGTGCCGCGACCGTAAACACTTCACTGTGTGATAAATCAGTACCAGGCTAGGAAATGTGCCGCGACTGTTGACATTTCACTGTGTGATAAATCAGTACCAGGCTAGGAAATGTGCCGCGACCGTTGACATTTTACTGTGTAATAAATCAGTACCAGGCTAGGAAATGTGCCGCGACCGTTGATAATTCACTGTGTGATAAATCAGTACCAGGCTAGAAAATGTGCCGCGACCGTTGACACTTCACTATGTGATAACTCAGTACCAGGCTAGAAAATGTGCCGCGACCGTTGACACTTCACTATGTGATAAATCAGTACCAGGCTAGGAAATGTGCCGCGACTGTTGACACTTTACTGTGTGATAAATCAGTACCAGGCTAGGAAATGTGCCGCGACTGTTGACATTTCACTGTGTGATAAATCAGTACCAGGCTAGGAAATGTGCCGCGACTGTTGACACTTCACTGTGTGATAAATCAGTACCAGGCTAGGAAATGTGCCGCGATAATTGACACTTCACTATGCGATAAATCAGTACCAGGCTAAGAAATGTGCCGCGACCGTTGACATATTACTGTGTGATAAATCAGTACCAGGCTAGGAAATGTGCCGCGACTGTTGACATTTCACTGTGAGATAAATCAGTACCAGGCTAGGAAATGTGCCGCGACTGTTGACATTTTACTATGTGATAAATCAGTACAAGGCTAGGAAATGTGCCGCGACCGTTGACATTTTACTGCGTGATAAATCAGTACCAGGCTAGATATCTGTCTTCCTGGAGACATGACCGGTACACGCGTCGTTTGTGTGAAATAATCCCGAATGCAGAATTTTTAAAAATGAAGAAATTGCTCAGTTTAGTTTAGGCTTATTTATTATACATCGACTGCGAAACAAACTTTCAGCTTATATTAATCACGCTTGATGTCTGCGTCCTGGAGACATAACCAGTACATGCGTCGTTTGTGTGAAAAAAATCCAAAATGCAGAATTTTCTCATCACGGGATTCAAACCCAGGGCCTTTAATACGAGAGGCCGACGCTCTACCACTGAATAATTACATTCAGCGTGAGCTATATCTCCCATTGCAATAATTATTTAAACTATATTCAAGAATTTTACTTTCATTTAAAGAGGTTTTACTTAGTTTTGAGTCTGCGTAGCTGCAGATTTATTGAATGATATGAAAGCTTCCAGTAAGCCTCCGTAGCAGACGACATTTGAAAATATTGTGGCAAAAGGAGAAATTGGTTATAATGAACAATTTCTTCTTTTTCCCACAGTGTTTTCGACTCTTTTCTAAATTCATACTTTTCTATAACGATATTTTCTATAATTATTCTCTCGTTGATTTCAAAGTCGCCTGCTGCAGACTTGTTTGTATGTGGGAAAGGGTTAAATAAACACGACAACCAAAGTTGACTTGATCCTTTTAGCAATGCTAAAGTAATAACTACACGTAATGAAAATGGCAACTTGATCCCTTTTTGATGTTTAGATTGAATTATTTCTCGATGATGTAGGCCGCTAACATCGAAATTAAACCGTTATAGCAAATCCTCGTGGGTTTAATTCTTTCATTCTTTCCCATATAGAGCACTGCAAATCTGCTACCTCTGAAATTGAACACCTCTAAGTAGAACAAAGTCCATATTTGAAATAGAAAAAATTAGCATAACAAGTAGAAGGTAAATATTGTGTGAATAACTATTCTTTTTTATTTTAAATAAAACATGAAAACAGTTATTATTTTAGATAATTGAGCCGTCCCGCGACAAAACCAACGTCATGGCTTCTGCGTAATGTATCGAACCAGATCAGCCTGCGCAGTCCGCGCAGGCTAATCTGGGCCAATACATTCCGTCTCAGGGGGATAAAGGTATAGAGTAATGATTCCTGAAACAGAAGATCCACAGGAGGTGAAACGTGTCTGTCTAGGTTAGCCTGTCCGGCATGCTTAGGCTGATCCGGGTCGATACTTTACGTAGAGTCCACAATGTTGGTTTTCTCGAGGGATGGCTCATATAGAGATGTATTTATGATAAAATAGTGCATCATTAAGCTGAAACAGTGCGACAAAAGGGGAGATTTATCATAATGAGGAATTTCTCCATTCCCCACAACGTGTTTTCACGTCGTTTGCTGCATTGAGGAATGCGTCAAACTGTGTCTGCATGAGGGAAAAGAGGTTAATAATGATACTTCTATTTATTTGAAGGAGCACGAAAATCCATCTGTTTTAAATTATTTATTTTTCAGAGCTCTAGATAAGAAGAGTATTTCACATCCCCAAATCCTTATTTGACCCTCAAACCCTATGTTGTGGGCACTCAAAAGAATCGTCACAACATAGGATTAAGTGGAGTCATAAGAGAGATATGGACTGGACAAGACCAGTTCACTCCTCCTTATCTAGTCCTCTGTTTTTTACGGTTACTCACTCTGATCAGGATTTGCATGCGATTACATTTACACATAAACGAGATACAGAGGTGGTGGATGGTCGAGCGATGGTTGTATCGTGCTATTTCATTGGACATAAAAATGAACGTAGTCCTGAATATTTAAATCTATAGGGTCAATTTAAGATGACATTTTATGCGGTATACCCGGATCCAATATACGCACAGAGATGTACTCTAGAATTGAGTTAATGAAGTTCGCAAATATACGAAGGGAAGTAATCATTGAATAGATGAGTTTTGCTAAACCAATTGGATTATAGACCGTTCATAATAATATGGATAGATGCAAGCGATGCTCCGTGAAAACTAATCTGAAGTATGGTTGTTTTGTGTTGTACACTTGTACGTCAACAGTTTCCTGGTTAAATTACCAGTACTGCTGGTCCATTTATCCTGACACCAGCGAGTCAGACGTAATGATAACCCCATAAACCTGAGCGCTAATGAGGGAAGCCATTACTACAATTTTAAAAGCCTTTGGTATGACCCGACCGGGAAAGGAAACCACAACCTCTCGTACCCGAGGCGGACGCTCTACCACTACACCAACGATGCGGTTAAGAAATGTTTTAAGTTTAACTCTTTCAGCGCCAAAGGCAATATTGAGCTTTTTGCAAACAATACTGATTCAGGTGAGTCAGCTCGTAACGAGCTGTCTCACCTGAAATCAGCATTGTTTGCCTTGTAGTTATCCAAATAATCCAAAACTCTTATAACATGTGAAATAAAAACGCCCGAATTTGAACATGGAAGAGTCTACTTTAAACAATTCGGCGCTGAAAGAGTTAACCTGGTGATGCACATCTTCATTTAGTCATAAAAGGTATTATATTTTATTCTGTACGGATATTTGACATATACATTAACTAACCTCCCATACGCTCACCTACCTTCCTTTATCGCTCTCTTTCTCTCTTGATATCTCTATCTTTATCCCTCTTTCACCCTCTGTTGCTCTCCCTCCACTCTCTATTCTGTATCTTTATTCTTGTATGATAAATTACAAAGCTAAAGTAAGCTGATATTTTCTTAACATGTTAAATATTCACCGTGCTTCCTAATAAATCAATCTTTATTGGTGCGGACCTTAAATAAGCTGTGAGCTTTCAGTCCAATCCATTTCGCCATTGTACATTTATGGATGTTTCCTTCTATGTAAACTATATGAGAATTAGATATGTTTAAACTAAGGTGTCACGGAATTTCCTATGGTTAGTGTTTTGTTGTAAAATTTCTTACCCATTGCTGCGGAAGTCTTACTGTTCGTAGCATTTAATAACATGTAGATTTACAGTAGACGATTTTTTTTCTAATTTTCTATTTGCCATTATACATGCACTTTCAATTATAGAGCGCTTTCATATTCTTGCCTATATCAAATTAAATCAAAGTTGCTGTATATTTGTTGAATGTAGGAAAGGGTAAGTGGCTAACTTTGTTATTTTGTAGCGCTAGTCTACCTCGACTGAGTGTAAATTTGATCCCCGCAGAGGCCATACAAAAAAAATCATTTCCCAATGCGTTCCGTGTTTCGATGATAGCATTTCGACATCATTCAAACTGTCGCTCTAACAGAAGTCAGAGTGAACGACTAGCATCAGGACACTCAAGTTATCTGCATTGAGGATTCTTTTTTGAACTACGCAGTACATGTATTCTTCGTCATATATTTCTTCGTCAAATATGACGTCGTAACTGTAATATTGCCACAATAACATTTCAAACAATATAACAGGAATTTCACATGCTTTGATATACTAATGTTATCAAATGCATGCAACATTCCATCTACCTAGTAAGATGCTTTAGTTTTACATTTATATCGCACCTTTCGCTGTGATATTTACTCCATGTCACTAGACACATTTATACAGATTTAAATAAAACAATATTTGAGTCTATTTGGGTTTAGAAAAGAAGAAATAATTAAATAGCAAAGTAAGCGATTGACATGTCGGAAACTGTTCACGAATAATACCGATTAATTTGTACATGTAAATGTGATTCTTATCTTTTTTAAGGAGAGTTCGTTTAAGGTTTGTAGGTTTCGTTCCGTTCCATAGACATAGCTTACACGCGTTTACGTTGTGTTTACTATGGAACACACGGCTGCAGCCCTCAGCTATCATACAGTTAACTCGACAGTTCCGGGTCAGTAACCAAATTAACGAAGCTCGTCTCTTTGAAAGGAAAGTTTAGAGTAACAAAACTACATAAAATGTTCAACAAATACTTCCTCACCACCATGAATTAATTCAACAATTATATACATTTGTTAAAATGTTTCTTTAGTGTCTGCAATTGCAAGCTGTAAATTTGACAGTTTCGGGTCGAACTTGTCATTTCCAAGTCACGTGAAAAATGTTCCCATCAAGAGCTTTCACAGGACAAATTCCTCCGGATGTCTCAAACTTTACTGTACACACTTTCATGCACGAAAACAGTTGCAATTCAAACAACTCATATTTGATAAAAAAAGGTAAATTTATTGGAGTGAAATTGATTCAATAACAACATTTTAACATTGATATATCACCATAAACATTAAATTATTCATAAAAAGTTACTAAAATAGTTTTACTTAGATATTGATAATTTTGAGATTTTCGCTTTGGCTGATCTGAAAGTGTCGTATGTGAACTAGGCCAAATTATCAGTTAGTTCGGCATAAACAACTTTGACAAATCAATATCAATTTTTTAAAAATCTTGTTCAGTTGTAAATAACCTACAAATCGATGTACAATACATACATGTGTTACTAAAACTATGACTACAATCAGCAATATTCGCTATGACAGGTAAACACAAATATAGAAATTTTGCTTTAGCGGGAATCGATACAGTCAAGCGTTTCGCGATAACCTCATCCATTCTTGAAATGACAACGTCCGAACTCGAATTGAAACTCGCAAAGTTAATGGGAAATATGACTTGATAATCAAATTGTCAAAATACTGTATTGTAACGTGTACCGGCGTTAAGCCATCCAGGTACTAACCGCGATGAACGTTGCTTCACTTTACGAAAAGGTCAACCACTCTACCAACGTCGCTATAAAAGCCGGCTCCTACGACATGGCCGTAGAAGTGGTATTTACACCTATACCCCGTTCCCGTTACATTTCTCCCTCTTTCTCTTGACTTCGGGACAACTGAATACAAGCAGTGCACTAGAGCGGAGTCTATGTAACATCACTGGGAACCACCGGGGTCCGGGGATGATGGTGATATCAACCCAAAAATCCCACCGCTGCCACCATTTGTAACGTGTACCGGCGTTAAGCCATCGCGGGTCACCCATCCAGGTACTAACCGCGATGAACGTTGCTTAACTTTACGAAAAGGTCAACCACTCTACCAACGTCGCTATAAAAGCCGGCTTCTACGACAAGGCCGCATAATGCTCGCTAAACAGTTAATTATGCATGGCAAGGGTAAAGAAAACCAAAGAATAAATAAAAGGCCGCATAAGTGGTATTTACACCTATACCCCGTTTTTTTCCAAATGCGACCTGGAATTGTCGATGACCCGGAACTGTCGAGTTCAATGTACACAATTCATTGTACACAATTCAATGTACACAATTCATTGTACACAATTCAATGTACACAATTCATTGCACACAATTCATTGTACACACACATACATGGTTTCACAAAATCATTTACATTTATGACAGATTACATAGATGTTTATATAGTCTGTGTATAGATATGCATAAATACAATTACGAATACAGTTTAATGGTATTAATTGGCGATTATAGGTAAACAAGCAGAACATTGATTTTTAACAGTATTACGTGTGTAATACATTTCTGAGAATATGATGCGGTTGGTCTGAACAAATTGTAGCTTATTACTGTGAGTAACCTAAATCAAATCGACTTCTTAGAAATATAGTATTGTCTGATCAGTAACACGCCCATACGTGATTGATAGTATGGTGTTTCAACATTTTTCAATTATATCACGGCGTTTTCAGGGTAAGTTACCATTTATACAGGTTCATTTATCTTGAAACCAGCCTGTCAGTCGTATTGCTTACCCCGCACCCCTTAGCGCCAAGGAGGGCAGGCATATCTGTCATTGTTTAAGTCTTTATATAAAAAAAGCCTGAGATCGAAATCACAACCTCCCCGAGGCGGACGCTCTACCACTACAAATTTCGGAAAAGTGCACTTTGTACGTTGGTCATAATTGAAACTATTTGTAAACGAGAGTTGTGGTTTCTTATTATATGCGATGTCTTTAGGATGAAGGTTCCTGCGTGTTAATCTTGACAGGGTAGCGGTCCAAATTGGTCTACGTTCGTCTCCGAGGGTAACAATTGGACAAATACCATGGACTTTTCATGTTCCAGACCCTGTTTTGAATACACATCTGAACTAATGTTGAACGCAGAACAATAAACAAGACAAACAAACGGGGAAGCTTTGCCCGTTTATTAATTCTTAGCAAAACTTATGTGAAAAACCGCGATAAATACTACAATTCATAATAAATAGTAGCCTAAAATAAAAATAGTTATTGCGAAGCGTTTTACAAATACAAGGTAGATAAACCTGTGTTATGTTAGTCACACAGTAAACCATGCGTTAATCACCGTGATTTAGACATACGTATGTACCCCACCAAGGGAACACAGACCTTTGGAAATTGATATACGCGAAAACTAGGATAGATCTTTGATCTATGAGCAGCCTGGTCAAAATATTTATCGTTAAACTCCGATTATTTTAGAAGCTTCGTTAGACTGTTTATGTTCACAAAGAACTCTTGAACAGGGTTTTCCAATTCGAATTGTCTATTACTTTAAAACGTTATGAATGTCTCATAAATTGAATACAAAACTTGCTTGCAGGTTCTTGTCGAATATGAGATTGCTGTTGAAAGCTCTATGTGATGGGAAACCTGCCTAAAACACGTTTACTTTAAATAAGAAAAGTTGATGATTATCAAGAAATATTCATAATCAGGATTTAAATACTGAATATTGACTCAGTTATCATTAAGAAAACGACTTAATCATAATATGTCATGTTTTCTAATCCCACTTATTTTTTAAAGATTTTTTCAAATACCCGGATAAAAGTCTAACTCAATGAAAGAAAATAACGTTTTAACGGACGTCCCGGCTCTTATCTCTTTATCGAACCAGGAAGACAAAATACTTGGTTATTGAGTATGCGAATTCCACGGTTGCACAGATCTTACCATACACGTCTAACGAAAGGGGTCCCCATCGTGTGTGTGTTTTATGAAGCGATACCTTACAACATATATAATTGATGTTGTCTGCTTCCTAGCATATTTGGGATGATTCCAAATGTTGACCCCTGTTTATTGGATATCGAACCCGGGACATTTGGATAATGAGCTCGGTGCTCTACGTGTTATCATTTCTCTCTTAAAATAGTGTTTTAACTTCTTATTCACTTGTTCCGATCGATCCCTTATTAATTTAGTTTAAGTTTTCACGCAATTGTTAAATATTGTTAGTTAACACCAAAGAAACATAATTCTCAAAAGGATGTTATGGCTTGATCAGTACTTCAGTTCAAACAATAAACAGAACAAATAATGATAGTAGATACTCATATTTGATTCGTAGATCAAAGGTAGCATTTTCGAAAGGCATGTACACATCTAGACTTCGATTTATATTTCTTAACTGACATTAACCCTTATCGCAATTGACAGCGATATCAACAAATTAGCTAAATCATTATTCAGTTTACCTTAATAATCAATATATTGGCATGATCAGATATGTGTAACGCATCGACGACATAAAACTTCTTTTGAAAGATTGAATATTGATGTATATGGTTAATAGAATTGCTATTAACCGCGTGTAAGCGGCGAAAAGTACAACTTACCCATTCCATTTATAGATATATTTTAAGACATTTATTGCAGACTTTCGTCACACTGTTTTGAGCTCCATCCATGCAAACACTTTCATTTACTTCATTTATCATTAGATGTTTTCAATGTCGTCTGAATCAGATAGGGAGTATGTTAGTAAAGGTTAAAACAATAAGTGCATGGTTTGAGCCATGCCTTGACCAAGAACTCTCCCGTCATTAACTTTTCTTTCAGATAGAAAGTTTACGTCTATCAACGCTGATTCTAGGGTTGGAATTTATAAACACATGAGTATCTTTCACTTTAAATGGAGTAAAGTTTGTAAATCCAATGAACCAGGAAGGTTTTATAAAGCGTGATAAAGCGTGATAAACTGTCGACTTGCTACGTTATGCTTACAATGATATAACTATTGTAAAGTAATGTTTGTAAGTTGTGTTTTTTTGCAGGTGATTTTTGATAAATCAGATGGAATAATTCACACGTTGTTTACTTCTATTTATAAAACACCGGGACTGCAGAATGGATAACTTTTTATTTTGTATAACACTTTGTCTTTTACTTGAAAGGAATGCGATTGGTATGTTCATTTTATGTATTTATTTTCTGTTTGTTATGTATATATAATTACATTTTCCAACATGCAACAAGTATCGCAACAAAAAAGAGTAAAACGGAAATGACTTTCTTTCATTTCTTATGTCTCAGCATGATCAAAATTATATAGTTCTGCATAAAACACTTTCATACAGGAGTAAATACGAAAAACAAATTTGATATCAGTGGATCATGAAACGACTTCATTACGAGAAAAGTTCAATACAATTGATAAACGTTACAGAGGGCTTAAAACTGCACGAGTACACTGTAACGCTGCAATGTTTGTATATGTCCTAGTTACTACATAACTTCTCAGATTATGAAATGCAAAAAAGATATATGACACTGTATGTGTACGCACACTGGTAAGTTTATTTTGCCGGGATACACAGACATTTGAGACAACAGGGGATACGATACATGGATACTGTGTCGATCATGTACCACTATTTTTCGGGATTCAACAATAAGCATAAAATGTTAAAAAATAACAAGCGATCACGACACAAAAGTTTTTACAATTAAATGTTCGTACAGGGCTTTAGGAAGCATTTTGAAACAGCTGTTGTAGTCGTTTAACATCTAAGTACGACACTGCAATTTATGTTCGGCTATAACAGTCATGATTGACAATGCAGGGGTCGCTTGTTTGTTTCGATTTAAAATAAATGAACAACACCAAATTGATATTGAAAAGGCCATTTAATAAATAAATGACGGACAAAATAAGACTGACACTGCATTATATAGATAGATAGATCGAGGGCTTGGCGTGAAACGGTTGTAACTGAAATTGGTATTTCTTTACCAAGGTTAATCCCCTCGCCATAAAGTCTTTATAATCGTTAAATCATTTGTATTGGTAAACAATGGAAATTTAGGTACCATTGCTCGTTCTGAGCAATGGCACCTAAATTTGCATTGTTTACAAAGGGGTCAAAATTGCCCCTAAACCAGGGTTTTCAAAATAGGTTTTTAGTTACAACCGTTTCACGCCAAGCCCTCGAGATATTATTTATTTTGTAACTTAAACTTTACATAGATTCTGGTTACATACAAACACGTATATACATATTATAACAAAGTCATGAATGAGTTATAAGCATTAATTCGATATAACACATATATATACGAGGATGGACAAAACATAGATATTAACATGTATAAGTAAATGAATTTATATATACAAGATACACAAATGGTGACACAACTCCACCCTGTATGGTACCTTGTAAAACAGGAAACCAGTCTGGGTAAAAGCCACTATGCACAATACTACTACACATATTAGAATACATAGCAACTATGGTCTTTAACAATTTAAGCGAAATACCAAGTTCATATAATTGGATAAATAGACCGTCATGCCAGACTCGGTCAAAAGCTTGTCGAGCATCTAAAATACAAGCGAACAACTTACTGTCATTTTCTTTAAAAACCTTACACTTTCATGAATAATAAAGGATGTCATATGACTACCCATATTGGACTGAAACCCACCCTGGAACGGAGGTAAGGGTTTATTAATTTAAATTCATTTTTAACTTTCTCCTTACGCAGGATATATAGTAACTTGAGAGGCTCTAACCATGACCTCATGATAGAGAGAGGTAGACACCTATCGATTGCAAGAAATGACCGTTTTTGCCCTTTATGTCTTGACAAAAATATGTACATTATTGAAGATGAGTTTCACTTCTTTTACGAATGTCCTACATATGACGATTTAAGAGACATTTATTTTAACGAATCCTGGATAAACAACAAGACTCTTAACACATTTTATGCAATATTATATACAAATATAAGGTCTGAAGTATACAATACTGCAAAATTCATTCAGAGCGCATTAAATCTAAGAAGTGAGACTCTTTCAATACCGTAATTATGGTTTCAGCTTCAAATGTCAGTGTTATAATGTATTTCATCACTCCCTGTTGTATGTACTTATAAATTATGTTGTATAATGGGCCGGTGGCCTACATTACGAAATAAATATCTTGTATTAATAGACCTGTCAAGACGTTGTAACAACACTTTCTCGTATAATATCAAAATAGACGAGGAAAGTATTATAGCACGATAACTGTTAGAGTAATTTTTCGGCTTGCCGCCTCCTTTGTTAAGGGTTATTATAGTACAACGCTTAAGCCTAGCAAGAACATAACTATAACAAAACATTAAATCAAATAGAAACGTTATATAGTGTTTTAAAATAAGGCTTCCGTGAATGAGGCGCTCATTTGAGACACGGTCAATACCACACATTTTACCGGCTTTTACAGTAGAAAATGCTGATAACACTCAGAAATGTGATCACCACTATCCACAATGGGTGCTATATTGATACAATTACAGCGTGCAGTAACATCCTCAAAATGAGAGTTATCATAAAAAGTACATTTTGTATCAGAGTACAACGAGGCGAAATGACGACCCCATTCATGGCAAATACTTTCAGGATCGCGAAAAATAATCCCATTAAATTTGATTTCATTACAGATATTATTATTTACATTTTTATTTTTATTTTGAAAAAGCCTCCAAAACAAAGGCCTATATACGCCAGAGGCAGTAACTATGTCTTCGTTTATCTGCTGCAGATACTTGAATGAACTGTTTCTATGAAACTTACGAAAACATCGTTTAGCTTCCTCGCATGCCTTATACGAGTCATGACCCGTACATCTTGGTCTGCCCGCATCAATACAAGCCCTCCGCTGTATTCTCAAAAGCGCATGGTATTGTTTTAGACTGTCGGACCAATAAGGTTTGAGGTAAGGGCGATAACTGGAGTGCGGAAGATGCAAGGCGGATACTTCATTAATGCTTGTAAAAATGCACTGATATGGATTATCAATAAAACATTGTACATTATCGATAGGTATATGATCTGTACTGACAGCGACTAAGATCAGATTCATAATTATACAATTGTTCATAGGATACCTTATGCCATTTGACGTTCAAGACTGGACTCTGAGAAATGTACTCATATAACGTAATTTCTAAATTAAAAACCGATGTGAAGAAACGTTAATACTGTTATAATCTAATATTTTACAGTACTTTATATTACATGAAAGTTCTTGAGAAATAATGATGTGATCAATCAAAGACTTATGACGGTTGTCAAATGACACATAGCTAGAGTCCGCGCCGGAACACAAAGGGGATATGGTTACATTAAACAAATTGAATAGAGGGGTTAACCCTTTCAGCGCCGCACCCATCCCATTAATTTGTTTAATAAATGTATTACCATTTAAGTGGGCATTAAAATGGCACATTAATATGACTCTACCTGATTGAGAGTACAGACTGATTAAATCATGCAACATCTCCAAGTGATCCCGAAAACGTACACTACTATAGTTAGAGCGAGGTAGATATACCTGTATAACATAAATATAGGTTTCACGTGATATCTGTACTTGAATACTCATAATCCTATCAGAGTCAATACATAACGGTGAAATAATATGATTTGATTATTTCTTCCATAGTAAAGCAATGCCGCCTTTTCCTACGTTTCTGTTACTTGTAATATGAAGATCTGAATCGCATACACCCAGTCCATTAAAGTTTGGATGTATACTACTCAGAAAATGAAGATCAGACGGATACAACCAATGCTCAGAAATACCACATATATATATTTACTTTTTGACACCTTAATGTTTATACATGTATCTAGACTGACTGTAGTTTTGGTAAATGTCTCATATTAGGTATAACTTAAATGGAATAACATGTATCAGTTCAATACATCAGGAAGTGTGTTACTATATTGTTTTAAGTTGTCAAACCTTATGATATTATATCTGCAACCCTAAGTTATGGATTTCAAGCACTTGGCACACTTACACAGTCAATATATATTATGTGTGTTTCATTTTGTGAATAAATTGTATTTGTTATTGTGAGTCATGGTAAACAAAGTGAAATATTGAAAGATTTGTTTATAAAATAACAGAATCAATGGAACCACAGAATGGACACATCTTTTTAAATGTGTACCACACTTTAAACGACTGTGATTGGTATGCTTGTTTCGTATTGTTCTGTCCTGTCTGTTCTCGGGATCTATATAATTAAAGTGTATGGACACATCCAGCGTTTATATAGAAGCATACATTTAAAAAAATGTTTAGGCATTATAACCATGTATGGAGTCAAAGTGATAGTTTATGAAATGCTAAATCAAAATTGGAAATTTAATGTATACGTACACGTGTTAATTTATTTCTCCAGGCCAGATGCTCGTTTCTCACAGACAGGGTGTTATTGTTACTTCAAGCAGTCAATTTTACAATACTGAAATGTGGGATGTCTCTAAAGCAGTAGATGGGAATGCAGATACCAGTGCTATCTTATGTAAATGCTGTGGTTTAACAAACAGCGAGTTAAATCCTTGGTATAAAGTAGACCTGATACAGGAATATAGAATACAGCGCATTCACGTACTAGGAAGAACAGACTGGGACCGTTAGTATGAATCTTGCATTACGTAATATAATTAAACTAATAGAAACATCTTTTCACAAAGCTAATTAATTTATTATTTAATCAGTCAAAATCACCAATGTCATAATCAGCATTATCAAAAGCGCCATTTTACCACCATCATCACCATCATTATAGTCATCATCACCAACATCATCATCATCACAATTGCCATCATCATTAATATCCTCATCATTGTATGCATCATCATCCCCATCACTCGTGTCAGTTGCAGCGCTATCAACAGTATCTTCACCATCACTATCATAATAATCATCTTTATCATTAACATCATCAGCATCATAAACATCACAATCGCCATCACAATAATCATAATCATCATCACTCTGACCGGCTTCATTCACATCAACAGGAACATGTGTTGTCTATTATGAACTAGACGGGACTGTAGGAAACGCTGATGACTGTAATTGTTGTGGGGCAACACTCAACGTTTCGATTTTACGTGTTAAGTTAATCTTGGACAAGACTATATCATTCATCGAATACATACCTTTCTATGACCTCTGGTAGTACGATCTTAAGGTTCATGTTTTAGATGATTGCCTATATAAGTAAATTTGAGGAACTGTTTCAAACTACTGTTCTCTTAGAAGCTGGTGAAATATATTATCCTTTTTCATGTATCGTACAGTTTATTCTGGCAGCGTAATTTCAGTCATTATTATGCATTTTATTTAGTTACAGATGAACGATTGTCCATTTTACACCACTACAGGTTTTCTATACAAAATGGAAATACAACTGGGTATTACAGAATCAGACGGAACTGTACTGCAGGGAGTGCATACTAATGGTAGAAGAATTCAGGAGTTAGACCATACACTGACCTCTCCTGAACTCGCCCGCTTTATAACTCTTACATTGCGTAATATTACAGTTACGTTTACAATATGTGAGTTGTACGTGTACGCAGGTAAGTGTCTTTCCTTAAATATTGATTGTAAAATAAACGCTATAACCCCGGTGCAAAGATAAATCAAAATACATACGTTTTGTTAAAAGAAAATCACACTCACATTACCTTTTGAAATTCAATTATTCATGAAAGGGAACGGGCTGTACACATATTATGGGAACATGGACATACATTATACCATGAACTTTTTATTCTGGGTCGCAAATACATATATAAATTTGTTCAATGATTTTAATCTGGATTTATAGTGTCTACATCGCATTGCTGAACATAGTATACCATGCATACGTGTACATACTACTGCACATTTTGCGTACGTATGATTTCGTTTGATTACCTTATTATTACAGTTTGTACCGTGGGTACATATTGACCGGACTGTGTAGATACATGCGGTAAATGTCAGAACAAAATGCTTGTAATAATTTCTTGGTAAATAGGGCATAATGCTCCCTGCTGAACATCATAATGCATGACTATGTGTACATATATAATTATATGTGTGTTTGCATAATTCATATTATTTACAGTTTGTAACGAGGGTACATATGGACCAGATTGTGTAAACAGATGCGGTAACTGTCGTAACAACGAGTCTTGTGACGGCGTAACCGGTACATGTTCGGAGTGTGTTAATGGATATCAGAGTCCTCTGTGCCAAGGTATATTATTATATATAATCAGTCAACTATCAAAAGGATCGATCAAGTCCAGATTTTGCTTCAAGACATTGACGTTATCAATGCGAGTTTACATTAATTACGCAGATATAAAGTACAATAGTACAATAGCAAAACCGCTTTAAATAAAAATACGTTTTATCATTGGTGCCTGTGTCAATTACCAATCATATCGTTTACCTGCAACCAATATAGTAGCAGTAGTGTTATCAAACTCCAAGCAGGAAAGCAAATATAAACCTTGTTAATAATTGTTAAACACTACACTACGTAGTTGGAGCATTGTAACAAAGCCCGTTCTCTTCGAAAACCAACCCTTAATACAGTTATATCCGTATGAGCTCAGTGTAGACCTAGATCATCCTTCACATTATCGAAGTTTGATGTCGTCCTGATATTTGTTTTCTAAATGGATCCACCATCGGATGTATGTTTACAATTACTTTAATTACTCTTACGTTGAATTTCTTGATCACACATTACAAAACTACAATTGAGTGATGTAATATTCAAAGGATTTCAGTGTAGCGCCAGGACTAAATGACCAGATATGTCAAGTTTTGCAGTTCTTCTTCTGGAAGGACGAGTCGGAAAACAATGTTTGTTGTGATGCACAGAATATACCACTTATATTTCACTGATTGGTTTTGATAGTATCGCCAAAATTATGTTATGTTATTGAAGGGTTTTGTGTTGTTCTTTGTAGACTGCATTGACAGACGATATGGTCCTACATGTGAAGAATGTGGCAAATGTTATGGCAATGTTGTATGTGAAAGTAATGGTAACTGTCCTAATGGATGTTCTGCTGGATATAAAGGAACCACATGTAAAGAATGTATGTTATCTTCGATGATGTTAAATACGATAATTTAAAGAAAAATCCAAGTATATTAATTATTTGCACAACTCGTTATTTTTAACAATATTATCTTGATTAGTATATTCTCGGTGGTGTAGTGATAGAGTGTTCGATTCGTTCGAGAGAGGTTGTTGGTTCGATGCCAGATCGGGTCTTTCCTAATACTTTAATTATGAAAATAATAGATTTCCCTCATTTGGACTCAAGATTCTGGGATTAGCATAACGAATGACACACTGTTGTCAGGATATATGAACCAGTAGTACTAATCAGTAGCCAAGGAAACGCCATGTTGTAACTGAAAGGTTGTTGAAAGCAGCGTAAAACACCATACAAACATTGATTTCGTATGATTACTTTATTATTACAGTTTGTACCGTGGGTACATATTGACCGGACTGTGTAAATACATGCGGTAAATGTCAGAACAACATGCTTGTAATAATTTCTTGGTAAATAGGGCATAATACTCCCTGCTGAACATCAAAATGCATGCCCATGTGTACATATATGATTATATGTGTGTTTGCATAATTCATATCATTTACAGATTGTAACGAGGGTACATATGGACCAGATTGTGTAAACAGATGCGGTAACTGTCGTAACAACGAGTCTTGTGACGGCGTAACCGGTACATGTTCGGAGTGTGTTAATGGATATCAGAGTCCTCTGTGCCAAGGTATATTATTATATATAATCAGTCAACCATCAAAAGGATCGACCAAGTCCAGATTTTGCTTCAAGACATTGACGTTATCAATGCGAGTTTACATTAATTACGCAGATATAAAGTACAATAGTACAATAGCAAAACCGCTTTAAATAAAAATACGTTTTATCATTGGTGCCTGTGTCAATTACCAATCATATCGTTTACCTGCAACCAATATAGTAGCAGTAGTGTTATCAAACTCCAAGCAGGAAAGCAAATATTAAACACTACACTACGTAGTTGGAGCATTGTAACAAAGCCCGTTCTCTTCGAAAACCAACCCTTAATACAGTTATATCCGTATGAGCTCAGTGTAGACCTAGATCATCCTTCACATTATCGAAGTTTGATGTCGTCCTGATATTTGTTTTCTAAATGGATCCACCATCGGATGTATGTTTACAATTACTTTAATTACTCTTACGTTGAATTTCTTGATCACACATTACAAAACTACAATTGAGTGATGTAATATTCAAAGGATTGCAGTGTAGCGCCAGGACTAAATGACCAGATATGTCAAGTTTTGCAGTTCTTCTTCTGGAAGGACGAGTCGGAAAACAATGTTTGTTGTGATGCACAGAATATACCACTTATATTTCACTGATTGGTTTTGATAGTATCGCCAAAATTATGTTATGTTATTGAAGGGTTTTGTGTTGTTCTTTGTAGACTGCATTGACAGACGATATGGTCCTACATGTGAAGAATGTGGCAAATGTTATGGCAATGTTGTATGTGAAAGTAATGGTAACTGTCCTAATGGATGTTCTGCTGGATATAAAGGAACCACATGTAAAGACGGTATGTTATCTTCGATGGTGTCAAATAATTTAGAGAAAAATCAAAGTATATTCATTATTTGTATAACGCGTTTCCCTGCAATTAGCTTTTAAGAATCTACAAGTTATTTTTAACAATATTATCTTGATTAGTACATTCTCGGTGGTGTAGTGATAAAGTATTAGACTCGTTCGAGAGAGGTTGTTGGTTCGATGCCAGATCGGGTCTTTCCTAATACTTTAATTATGAAAATAATAGATTTCCCTCATTTGGAATCAAGATTCCGGGATTAGCATAACGAATGACACACTGTTGTCAGGATATATGAACCAGTAGTACTAGTCAGTAGCCAAGGAAACGCCATGTTGTAACTGAAAGGTTGTTGAAAGCGGCGTAAAACGCCATACAAACATTGATTGTTACTAATCAAATTCACAGTATTTGCAAAGCTTATACTCTGTGTGTTGATAAAATCGGTTGTATGTTTACAGTTTGCAGTTGGGGAACATACGGTCTGGGCTGTGCAAACACGTGTGGTAAATGTGAGAACAACTCATCTTGTAACATTGTAGATGGTGCATGTACAGGGTGTGTAACTGGATACCGTAGTCTTATGTGCAAAGGTATGGTCTTGTTTTGCTTTGGTTTTAAAAAAATTACACAAGTTACAAGTTAACAAAATAGGGTTAGCCATTTATTAGAACTCTTTTGACCATAGAACGCTCACCCCCCCCCCCCCCCCCCCCCCACACACACACTTTTCATTAAGGTAAATGATGTACAAATGCAAATGATACCACAACATACATGTATTTGTTAACTCAGTACGTTCTCTCATTCTAAAACAATTTTGCGACACAAATTATAACATTTGTTATTATCTACTGCATATATTTAATCAGAGGA
Source organism: Serripes groenlandicus (assembly GCA_031761405.1). Classification (NCBI taxonomy): domain Eukaryota; kingdom Metazoa; phylum Mollusca; class Bivalvia; order Cardiida; family Cardiidae; genus Serripes; species Serripes groenlandicus. Next base: position 19,640,942 of record JASEVX010000012.1, read on the forward strand.
TGAATACGCATTTAACCAAGCCTTTATATATTAATCTCTTCTAATGGCTACCCCAATTAACATATGACCTCTATATCTTGAGAGATAACTATGCTTTCACTTTGTAGTAATTGGGTTAAGGTTACATCAGGATGGAAGTATAACATTGCAACTTAATAAGCATTTCGATTCCAACAACGTCTGCACATCTGTTTTAAATACTGTTTTTTCATTTAAACTTATGAAGTAAAAAGTAGATACTGTTTCTTACAATGACATGGATGCAATGAAAACACACAAACTGTCATGAAATTAGAAGAGAAGCCGCCTGAAAAACAAAGTATAACATACAGTGCATAAGCTTTTGCTTACTTATATTCAACATTTCTTACGCAGTTTTCGACATCAGCAGATTTTATTTCTTTTCTATTAAATTCTCCCAAGTGTAATAGCATGTTTAGAATAACCCTTATTTTTACAGAATGCCAGTCTGGTATTTTTGGTTTTAATTGTGAACATCATTGTGGAATGTGTCTTGACGGAGATGTGTGTGACATATATACAGGAGCATGTCCAAATGGATGTACTGATGGGTACAATGGTCTCCAATGCTTTGAGAAGATAACTCAAGATACTTCGTCTAGTGCAGGTATATCTGTCAGTCTGCCTGTGTTCATAGCATCGTTATTTGCAGTCAGTGTCGTCAATGCAACTATTATAATTACACTCGTCGTGTTGCTATATCGAAAGAGGTTACATACGAAAACTAGGTAAGTATACTAGTTTGAAACATTATTTCCCGGTCTCATTTGGCAAAATCTGGCCAAATTGCATACCATATTAGCATATGTTTGGTTACAAGCATTTTAATGAGACAGGTATGATGTAAATGATACTACGGAGAAGAGGATATACAGATACAGCTGAACATTGATGGTCGCAATGCTGTTTTTGTGAGAGCGTCCAATTCACTTGTGTATGCTTTGTGATGGTCTACGTTGAATTAGAAGTACAGAAGTAAACCACTGGAATATGTCTTATTGTTGTTTTTCTTAGATTTACATTAATGCTATATGTAAGTTTTCATGTTTCCATCGAATCCTACATTGAAAATGAATATGGTGTAGTGTCCTTAATAAATATAATTGTGATTACTGTATGTGTTTCTTTCAGCAAAGCAGCGAACAGTGAAGACCCTTCTATTCAACTTCCGACCCAAGCTTCGCATTATGACACATTGGACTTCGATAATCCTGATGGAGTGAGTACGTACGCCGAGTTAAACAGGAGGTCTTAAACACATTCGTGTGAATGTGACTGATAAAGAGAGGGAGTATGTGCATGGGGATATACTAAGTGTAATCGATTACTTAATTAAGTAATAAATAAATGTATGACAGGCCATCTAGCTTGAGAACTTTAGACCAGAGTTCGATTGCAAACCGGTTGTGAATTTGTTTAAGCGTCTACCTCGACTGAGAGTAAATTTGATCCTCGCGGAGGCCATACAAACAATTTCATTTCCCAATGCGTTCCGTGTTTCGAGGATAACATTTCGATATCATTCAGACAAACAGAATTGACGTTCGATTAAAATCGGGTCATAGAACATATTAACTCTTTCAGCGCCAATGGAAATATTGAGTTTTTGTTTCGTAACGAGCTGTCTCACCTGAAATCATCATTGTTTGTTTGCCTTTTAGTTATCAAAATATTCCAAAAAACACTTATTGAATGAAAAATGGAGACACCCGATTTTGAATACGGAAGAGTTTACTTTAAAAAATTCTGCGCTTAAAGAGTTGATGAATATCAGGAGGGTTGATAGGAAGGTATCAAATGTATATATACTATGTATACATATCTATGTGTGTAGTTGGGTATGTAGATACGTTGAAAGAAGTAGGGAGGTAGGTAGACGACTTCCTTCGTTAAATCTCATGGAATGCACTAATATAACTTTCCAGGTACTGCCGCAGGGCATCCGCTGGAAATAATTTTCCTTTCGCCAACACTTTCGCCAAATTGAAGAAGTTTTCTAAATGTCGCCAAATACTTGCCCGCTGTCAAAATTAACGTGAACGCAGCAGTTTTTTCGCCAATGCGTATGTTTTATTGTACGAACATGAAGCATTTTTAGCTTCTGTAAAAGGCAATGGAATTCATAATTTGATCTTTAATAGTATTTCCTAAATTGATGATTTCAAAACGACAATCCTCGTGTAATAAAAAAGACTTTCATATTTCATCTATATGTTAATGAAACAATAATACGGACATCATTCTCAGCTCTATACTATTTGTTAAATTGAATGATTTGTACTATGGTGGTCTAATTACTTTCAATAAATATTTGTCATTGTGATTTTCATTGCATTGAGAGTGTCCATTATATTTTGATTTTCAAATCGAGTGGATAAACAATCAGGTAACCTAATAACACATCTGACAAACTGTAAAGTGCATTTCGCACTAAGCCTTTTATAGTAATACCACACATGTTTTAATATGTTATGAAGAATTAAACATTCATGTTATATGTGCTTTGCTCTTATTTTAACACCTTCTGCAGCAGATGACGTTGAAAACATCTCGTCGAAAATCTGAAAAAATTATGTAAATTATAGTCTAATAATTGAATGGTTTCGAAAACTTTGTGGCAAAAATTAAAATTGCTCATTTTAAGTAATTTCTCCATCACAATATTTTCAATAGTGGTCTGCTGCAGTGGCGCCAAAATGCGTCTGCTTGAGGGAAATGGTCGCTACATGAATAACATGTACCTTTAGACTGGAATTGCATGTTAAAAAGGAATCTTTCTCTCATATAGACGCTTTCTGACGCCTCTGCAGCAGACGGCGTTTTGAAAACATAGTGACAAAACGTGCAATTTCTCCTTTTTCCACAATGTTTTCCACTTTTTGTCATAGGTTATCCATTCAATTATGGAGATTTTCTATGTTTTGACAAAATACGTTCAAAGTCGTCTGCTGCATAATTGTCGTCGCATGAGGGAAAGGGTTAAAACTAAATGATCGTAGAACCAAACGTCCGGGTTCGAACTCCAGTCGAGGCGGTCACGGTGGAGTGCCCATGGGAAAGCACATTTCCTAGCCTAGTACTAGTTTGGTTACCCAGGGATCATGAATAATTGAACTGTCGCCGTGAAATAACTAAAATTATGTTGAAATAGGCGTACATGTAACACCGCAATGCAAAATAGAAAAAAGAAAGAACTAAAGGTATGGTGTAAAGGATTAACATTTTAATGACAGAGATGATGCCTTTTACAACAGGTGTCGTTTCTAAACATTGATGCAAAGGGAGTAAATGCTCCACTTTCCATTTCTTTAGAATGTGTTCTAATCTGTTTCGTTATTACGCTTTCAGCTGTCAAGATAATCACATTAATTTAATCGGAAAAATCCTAAACGTGCAGACGACTCTTAAATACCATATAATGTGAGCGGTTAACCATTTCCCATATACAGACGTCTTCTGCAGCAGACGACTTTTTACAGCAGGTGTCTTTGCAAAACTTTGATTTAAAGGGAGTAAATGCCCAACTTTCCATTTCTTTAGAATGTGTTCTAATCTGTTTCGTTATTACGCTTTCAACTGTCAAGGTAATCACATTAATTTAATCAGAAACTACCTAAACGTGTAGACGACTCTTAAATACCATATAATGTGAGCGGTTAACCATTTCCTATATACAGACGTCTCTCAAATACCATATCATGTGAGCGGTTAACCATTTCCTATTTACAGACGACTCTTAAATACCATATCATGTGAGCGATTAACCTTTTCCCATATACAGACTTCTCTTAAATACCATATCATTTGAGCGGTTAACCATTTCCTATTTACAGACGTCTCTAAAATACCATATCATGTGAGCGGTTAACCATTTCCTATTTACAGACGTCTCTCAAACACCATATCATGTGAGCGGTTAACCATTTCCCATATACAGACGTCTCTCAAACACCATATCATGTGAGCGATTAACCATTTCCAATATACAGACGACTCTCAAATACCATATCATGTGAGCGGTTAACCATTTCCCATTTAAAGACGACTCTTAAATACCATATCATGTGAGCGATTAACCATTTCCCATTTACTGACGTCTCTTAAATACCATATCATTTGAGCGGTTAACCATTTCCTATTTACAGACGACTCTTAAATACCATATCATGTGAGCGGTTAACCATTTCCCATTTAAAGACGACTCTCAAATACCATATCATGTGAGCGATTAACCATTTCCCATTTACAGACGTCTCTTAAATACCATATCATTTGAGCGGTTAACCATTTCCTATTTACAGACGACTCTTAAATACCATATCATGTGAGCGGTTAACCATTTCTCATATACAGACGTCTCTTAAATACCATATCATGTGAGCGGTTAACCATTTTCTATTTACAGACGTCTCTAAAATACCATGTCATGTGAGCGGTTAACCATTTTCTATTTACAGACGTCTCTCAAACACCATACCATGTGAGCGGTTAACCATTTCCTATTTACAGACGTCTCTCAAACACCATATCATGTGAGCGGTTAACCATTTCCTATTTACAGACGACTCTTAAATACCATATCATGTGAGCGGTTAACCATTTCCCATTTACAGACCGCTCTGCACCAGACGACGTTTAACAGCATTGTCTCCTTTTACCAAATCTTATCAACTCTGTTTAATTAGTAGGTTTTCAATATTTGGGGACTAGATGTTTTCAAAGTCGTTTGCTGCAGATTTGTCATACGTGGGAAAGCGTTAACTATTTCCCTCCTGCGACAGATCTGCAGCAGACGACTTTGAACATATTTTGTCAAAAAATGGAAAATCTCTATAACTGAATGGATAACCTATGACTAAAAGTGGAAAACATTGTGACAAAAGGAGAAATTGCTCGTTTTGAGCAATTTCTTCTTTTGTCACTATGTTTTTAAAAAGCCGTCTGCTGCAGAGGCGTCAGAAAGCGTCTATATGAGGGAAAGGGTTAAGGAGGAAATATTCTTGTCTGGTCAAAAGCACTTTGAGAAAACACAAGTCATTTATTCTGCTTTGTTGTACGGTATTTATAAATATTTAAATGTCAATTCGATTTATTCAATCAAATGGAGACAAACATCATAGTACAAAGACATCGATCGATCTTGTTAAATATGTACGCTTACACTTCAGCAAATGAGCCGTCCCACGAGAAAACCAACATTATGGACTCTGCGTAATGTATCGATCCAGATCAGCCTGCGCAGTCTGCGCAGGCTAATCCGGGTCGATACATTCCGTCTCAGGGGAGGTATAGAGAAATGATTCCTGAAACAAAAAAATCCACAGGAGGTTAAATAAGTCTTTTCGATTTAGCCTGCGCCGCATGCTGAAGCTGATCCAGGTCGATACTTTACGCAGAGTCCTCACTGTTGGTTTTCTCGTGGGACGGCTCAATTATCTCGTACGGCAAACATCCTTGACGCTTTAGAACTCAACTCAACTCAACTCAATTGGATTAGGCATTCGGCAAATAAACATGCGATTGGCCATTACTATTGTTCATACATTTGATCGTTTTTGTTTATGTTGTTTTTGGGTTTTACGCCGTTTTCAACATTATCTCAGATGTATCTTACGACGACAGTTCATTTACATATGTGACTTGATGAAACAAACCAGTACTAGGCTAGGAAAAGTGCCTTGTTCAAGGGCACTCCACCATAACCACCACCACCACGCTTCTTGGGATATAGAACTCGGTTCCAAATCACCGACGCTACATACTGTACTCGGTGGCGGTGGATTCCAAGTGGATTCAAACCAGTGCTGGTCAAGGAAATTTGGCGTTGGCTTATTTCATTTGATTTTCCTGGGGTATTACGGCGTTTTCAACATTATTTCAGTTATATTACGGCGCCAGTTCACCGTTTCATGATCCGTGGGTAAACAAACCAATAATAGTCTTGGAAATGTGCTTTGCCAAAGGGCATTCCACCGTGACCGAGACGACTGGGAATGAAACCCTGGACGACAGGTCCCAAATTCCCGACGCTAACCACTCGACCACCGCGTTGTCACAGTGAAGTCGGTGGGGTTTCAGTACCCAAGGCAGGACAGACGGCTGGACAGGCGAGCTAAAGGCATGCAGTCCCTTTGGGTATCTAATCTTGATCATACATCCTCGACCGCTTCAGTAGTGTTGTGTTAGCGTAGATTTCCCCTATCATGTTATGATGTTTATGATTATGGCGGTAGCATTACGACTCACTCGAAGGTGTCAGGGTAAATGAACAGGTATTCCTAGCAACTTAACCGGGAAACGCCGTAATATAACTCACACCTTGTTAAAAGCAGCATAAAACACTATTAACACAAATCATACTGACTCATTCTGTTAAAGCAAAGTTCCCTTTTTTTTTCGACTGCATTCCTTAATTATAATAAGCCTTTATACAAAACATGACAACTCAGAACAATTATATAAAAGAATCAATAAATCAATGCAGCACAAATATATGTAGGAGTTCATTTTAATTAGGAATATTTACTCATCATTAATCGTTGTACAGAATAAATTTCCGCTTTATTTAACCCTTTCCCACATACAATAAACATGCAGCAGACAACCCTGAAAACATCTAGGCAAACATATGGAATAACTTCTATAAATGAAATTGTAATCTTTAATTGAATTAATGACATTGTGGCAAAAGGCGAACTTGCTCATTAGGAGCAATTTTTCCCCTTTTCACTATGTTTTCAAAACTGTCTTCTGAAGTGGCCTCTACAGTACGTTTTGATGTGGGAAAATGATAACTTAAGAGTTTTGAACCAAGTTACACCGAAGTCAATACACCAAAAAGCTTAATTCGCCAATCAGAAATATAACACTGCTTTGTTGTAGGATCACATGAAATGTGACTCGGCGCAGGAAAGAAGGGTATTTGGAAATGTGCGACCATTGTAGACACGGTTAAGTATACATACTTAAAGTTAAGAACAGTTTTCAACAATATTCAGTTATAAGTTGACCCGGCAGCCAGTCTCCATATGTTCCTAACTTTCTCAAATCAGTGGGGTTCTTTGGTTCGCGCTTTACGTCGAAAGCAGCATTTCTTTTCAGTTATATCAAGGCATTTATGAGAAAGTTTGCCATGTGAGGTGAAAGGGGAAAGTGTAACATCTGCAAACAGCGAATACTCAGGTGAGCATTCGATGTTGGTCTAAAATATGAAGAATTATAGATAAATTTCTTCTGAGTATAACCAAGAGTTATGTAACGTCAAATAAAGTAGTCCATTTTGTTTAGACTGTCAGCGCCAAAGGCAATATTGAGGTTTTTGCAAACAATACAGAATCAGTTGAGTCAGCTCGTAACAAGCTGTCTCACATGAAATCAGCATTGTCTGCCTTTAAGTTATAAAAATATTCCAAACTCTTGTTACAAGAGAAATGGAGTCGCTCGATTTTGAACATGGAGGAGTCTACTTTAAACAATTCGGCGGTGAAAGAGTTAATATGAAACTTAAATGTTATGCTTAAACTTTCTAACTTAAACGGAATTTAGTTTACAGTAGTATACGATTGGATTGGTTAAATTTAGAAAACCTATCTAGTTTACATCAATTGCGAAACAAGCTTTCAGCTTATATTAATCACGGTCGATGTCTGCTTCCCAAAGTCAGAACGCGCTCATCACGGGACTCGAACTCGACTTCTGCACTACTGTCTTCCAAACGATTGGATTGCCAATGTAACGATGCCGAAAAGCTACATAGTAGCCTGACTATTTTCGCTCCAAATCCGTAAATTGTATTATTCCAAAGCAGTATCGGGTGCAATAAGACCCTGTTTTTGCCTGAAGTGGCTCATATAAAAAGCAAAGCGCCTATGTAGCTGGATGATTATATTGTCTAACGACCAGAATACAATAGGCATATCGCTTATAGTAATTTATTTTCTTATTGGTGAATACATATTTTCTTATGTGTTCGATTAAGGTCAATGGGTACAATAGGAAGACCCTCCTTGGCTCTTAAGTTTGCGTTGTTAGCATTACGACTGACTAGCTAGTCACGGAACCCTGAATTCCCGCGTCCAAGCCGGAGGATCTAAGAATGCAATGTTGACAACGTATTACATCTGAATATTCTGTAGAATTTACCTGATTTTTTGCATATTTTATGTGTCCGTATTGCGGACCAGTATTTGATTATCATACCGTGTCATCTTTCTATACAGGACAGAATAGCGTATAAACTGATAAACTGTTTGCAAACTTGGTCCCTACAATAAGAAAATACACTAGGAAATATTCGATAAATGGTTTACCGCTTCTGTTTTATTTGTCCTTATCGAGTGCATCACATCCACATCAGTTGCAGACGACTTCGAAAATATTTAGGAAAATGCAAAATTATATCTATTAATGTATCATCAATCACCTTCAGTCCCCCATCAGTCTCAGTCGGCTTCATAAGTCTCCATTAATCTCCGTCAGTCATCTTCGCTAAGTCTACGTCAGTCTAAGTCACCTTTACTAAGTCATCTTCATTTTCGGTCACCTTGACTCAGTCACCATCCTTAAGTCCCAGTCAGCATCAGTCTCAGTCACATTCCCTAAGTCTCCGTCAGCCTCAGTTACGTTAACTAAGTCTCCGTCAGCCTCAGTCACCATCAGACGCAGTCACCTTAACTTAGTCTATGTCAGCCTCAGTCACCTTAACTAAGTTTCCGTCAGCTTCAGTCACGTTAACTAAGCCGCCGTCAGCCTAAGTCACATTCCATAAGTCTCAGTCACATTAACTAAGTCCCCGTCAGCCTAAGTCACCTCAACTAAGTCTCCGTCAACCTCAGTCACCTTAACTAAGTCTCCTTCAGCCTCAGTCACATAAACTAAGTCTCCATCAGCCTCAACTAAGTTCCCGTTAGCCTCAGTCACCTAAACTAAGTCTCCGTCAGCATCAGTCACATCAACTAAGTTCCCGTCAGCCTCAGTCACCTTAACCCATGTAGTAGTTGTAGTAGTAGTATTAATTGTATAATTAATAGTAGTATATATACTCAGTCAAAAAAGAAACGATACCTAGAAACTTGTACACTTTATTTCTTCTCTCTATGACACTTTTCTGAAATATTTCTTAAATTTAATGGTTAACAACCATTTAAATAACATTCATAACATTAGTAGAAAACTATCAATACTGGCAGATTATTTGCTGCTGTAACAACGATCATGCGAAAACTCAATCACAAGTAATCAGTATCTGGTAAGTCCATGTTCGGCAAGCCTATTTCTCACCGTTTGAGCACATATCCTGGCATTGGTACGTTCAAGTGTTATAGCTGCGGTGGTCGTTGCCGGCAAAAATCTGTTACGTAGATGTGACGTCCTCATATAGCGGTCTTGCGCAGGGGTCGTTAATCGCGGCCTGCCAGATCTATGGCGATCATTAACTGTGCCGAGTGTTCGATAACGACCTGCCAGACGAGATATTGTCACACGCGACACACCAAAACGTGCAGCGACGTCACCATGACGTGCACCTGCCTGTAGCATACCAATAGCCCGATTACGTTCATCAGTAGACGAACGTGGCATACTTGTTACGAAAGAAACCGGATAAGTAATGTGTTTTTCTTCAACTGTACTTCAACCCTTACAGTATTCACGTAAACTCATGTACCATGTACATGTACCTCGTACCCCGTGCAGCACGTGGAAATCTAAAGCTAGGTCGTTTACTTAAATGCTTCAATGAATTTAGCTAATCCCTATGATTTACATGTACGAACTATAACCACTTAATTTCAATTAACTTTTAAGAATATTTACTTATTTTTAAAGAAATAATTGAAATATTAATATGGTATCGTTTCTTATTTGAGTGAGTATATATTAGCAGCAGTGATAGTAGAGTAGGATATAATTAGAGTAGATGTAGAGGTAGGTTAGAGTAGAGTAGAGTAAGGAGTAGGATAGAGGTATAATACAGTACAGTAGAGTAGGAATAGGAGAGGAAGAGTAACTCACAACATGCTGTGTATGGAGCAAATTGAGGATCCAAGAAGCACCGGCGATATTATTTTAAAAACAATGAAGAAGTGAATCAATAAGTTAACGCGGTGAAGCAGTGAATCAATTATTTTTAAAAACAGTGAAGTAGTGAATCAATTAGGTTAAAAACAGTGAAGTAGTGAAACCATTAGATTAAACGCAGTGAATCAGTGAATCAATAAGGTTAAAGACAATGAAGTAGTGAATTAATTAGGTTAAACGCAGTGAATAAGGAGCGTTTTACTTATTGTAAAATCCTTATTTTAACCGCTATCCCTATGTTGTCGTATTAAAAAGAATCGTCTGAATGAGACGATCATTTTGCGTACCTACAACATAAGGTTTGGTTGGATAATACGAGGGATATTGTGGGGAAAAGAGCTGTATATCCCTCCTTATCTGGACCTTTGAATATACGTCAAACTTGAAGCAGATGATGACTTATAAAACATGTAAGCAAATATTAGGAAAAAACATCTTTAGATAAAAGTAATTATTAATGAGAATTGAATACACATTAACAAGAGTCGCCGATGCTGCAGATGCGACAACTGTATTCTGTTATTGGGAAAGGCTTAAACTGGAACAAATTGAAGACATCTAAAGATGTGCACATGCTATTCAACCATTTCCTACATACGTCAAGCTGGCAGCAGACGATTTTGAAAAAATGTAGGTAAAAACTAGATAACATTAGTTTAAATAGTAATGCAAGTTTAGTTATTGAATATATTTCGTCTTTTACCTCATTATTGGGACAGGGGCTTTTCGCCCATTTACCATTCCTAGCAAGCGTTTCGAAAAGTCGACTTAAGGCTGCAACCGTGTTCAACTATTGTCTACATCCGCGAAAGTCTAATTTATGATTGGTCATTTTGAAAAACCTGAAATAGATAACATCTCTGTAAAAGAAGGTATGATTATTGAAAATGGTTGAAACCTTTGTGAAAAAAGAAGAAATGGTTACGATAAGCAATTTCTTCTTTTGTCACGATATTTTCCCTTCATTCCGTCTGTTTGTCTGTCAGTTTGTCGATCCAACTAGGACATGTAAATTCAGCAAACAAACGAGTTATAACCGTAGGGTCAAGATTTGTCTTACATGTGAGCCACATTATAGCTATTTTGGGTCTTATTTTCATTTGTGAAAATTGAAGATTCTAGTCCTAGATGTATCTGTTGACAAATACAAACACACTAGCACTGTAGCATAATTAGTATAACGTCAATTTACATTGTATATTCCCGTTGCGGAGATTCAATTAAACCCCATATCGCTAGATGTGGCTCATATGGGATAACAAACATTACCAGTACTGTAACTTTTTCAAAACACAGACGTATCTAATCAAGTCTTCTGTACTCTAATGTCTGTATCATTATCATGTAAATCATTAAATTGATTGTGAGTATCAAAGAAATTGCTGTCCTGTTTCCTTCTCTCTCTCTCTGTTTAGCTATCTCTCTCTGTCTCTCTGTCTGTCTATCTGTATGTCTGTTTGTCTTTTTCTGTCAGTCTCTGTCTGTCTCTGTCTGTCTCTCTCTCCCCCACATGTCTGTCTAGCTCTCTTTTAACTGTCTCGTTCTCATAAATATTCGTAACGATTTATTCTAAATTAAAGTTTCGTGAGAAACAGTAAAATACAACGTCCAATCAGCTAAGTACGTGGCACACATAGCTGCAAATGCAATGGTCACGGATTCAATTCTCTAAATCGGAATGTCATTTACATTCATGGCATTTTATTTATATTATTAAAGTACAGATATGCCGATTATTTATATGTCTTTTATATAGTCGAGTTAATCTTCTAAAATAAATGCATGTGTGATACGTTGTAACATTTAGGGCAAGATTACACGTACATTGTCGTTGCACTAGAATTGAGAACATTTGAAGATGAAAAGGAATCTTATGATCGACTAAATGAAATTGTCTAAAAGGAAAATGAGATGGTCGTATAAATATATTATATACAAATTAAATTAAGAAAAAAACCGGACATGCAAAAATGAAAGTCTAGCATAACAATCGAACCAATGAAAAGTGAACATTTAGGTTTGAAGTGCTTTGTGCTTAGCCACTAGGCTACGGCGACGGTGTTGATTTGAAGACCTGCGTTTACGTATTAATAGTATAACAGGCGAAGATTGATGAGTAAACCTGTTTACTAATATGTATTTAGTAAACATTTAAAAGGTTTAAAATTTCAACACGAAGACTTGAATAATTATGCTGAGATACCACTTTTTGTCGATGATTACATAAAACATACTTTAAATTTTACTGCGTAGTATTGAGCTGGTAATTACATTTGAATACATATATATCTTGTTATGACATGTATTTGTATGAAGCTCGGTAGCTCAGTTGGTAGAGCAGCCGTTTGTTAATGAACGTCAATGTGACGTGGGTTCGAGTCCCAGCTAGGTCAAAATTGTTTCTGACATTTGTCTTACGTATATCAGGGCTGACACTGTATGTGACTGAGACTGATGGTGACTGAGACTTAAGGAGGGTTACTGAGTGACTGTGACTTAGGGAATGTGACTGAGACTGATGGTGACTGAGACTTAAGGAGTGTTACTGAGTGACTCTGACTTAGGGAATGTGACTGAGGCTGATGGTGACTGAGGGTTACTGAGTGACTCTGACTTAGGGAATGTGACCTCTGGTGACTGAGACTGAGACTGAGACTGATAGAAGGTGACTGATGGTGACTGAGACATAGGGGAGTTGACTGAGACTGCTGTAGACTTAGGGAAAGTGACTGATGGTGACTGAGACTTAGGGAAGGTGACTGAGACGAAGGCGACTGATGGAGACTTAGGGAAGGTGACTGATGGTGACTGAGACTTAGGGAATGTCACTGAGACTGGTGGAGACTTACTGAAGGTGACTGAGACTTAGAGAATGTGACATAGGGAAGGTGACTGCTGGTGACTGAGACTGATGGAGACTTAGGGAAGGTGACTGATGGTGACTGGGACTGAATGTGAATGAGACCTAGGGAAGGTGACTGAGACGAAGGTGACTGCGACTGATGGAGACTTAAAGAAGGTGACTTAAAGAAGGTGACTGAGAAGAAGGTGACTGCGACTGATGGAGACTTAGTTAAGGTGACTGATGGTGACTGACACTTAGGGAAGATGACTGAGACTGATGGAGACTTACTGCATGTAACTGATGGTGACTTACTGAAGGCGACTGACACTTAGGAAATGTGACATAGGATAGGTGACTGCTGGTGATGGAGACTCAGGGAAGTTGACTGAGACTGCTGTAGACTTAGGGAATGTGACTGATGATGAATGAGATTTAGGGAAGATGACTAAGACGAAGGTGACTGAGACTGATGGAGACTTAGGGAAGTTGACTGAGACTGCAGGAGACTTAAGGAAGGTGACTGAGACTGATGGAGACTTAGAGAAGGTAACTGAGACTGCAGGAGACTTAAGGAAGGTGACTGAGACTGCATGAGACTTAAGGAAGGTGACCGAGACTGATGGAGACTTAGGGAAGGTGACTGCGACTGCAGGAGACTTAATGAAGGTGACTGAGACTGATGGAGACTTAGGGAAGGTGACTGAGACTGCAGGAGACTTAAGGAAGGTGACTGAGACTGCAGGAGACGTAATGAAGGTGACTGATTCACCGATTCTGTTTTATTTGTCCTTGTATGTGCATTCTTTCCCATATACAATACAATCGAAATCGAAAATATTTAGGAAAACGCAAAATTCAATCTATAATTGGTGTTGAAAAGTTACATATAATTCTGCAATACGACTTTCAATTCAGTCACAGTCTATCAAGTATCGAGCAGTCACCTTCCTTAAGTCTCCTGCAGTCTCAGTCACCTTCCTTACGTCTCCTGCAGTCTCAGTCACCTTCATTACGTCTCCTGCAGTCTCAGTCACCTTCCTTAAGTCTCCTGCAGTCTCAGTCACCTTCCCTAAGTCTCCATCAGTCTCAGTCACCTTCAGCTAGTCAGTCGGAATGCTAACAACGCAACCCTGAGCACCAAGGAGGGTCTTCCTATTGTACCTATTGACCGAATTCGAACATATCATCAATATGTATTCACCAATAAGAAAATTGATTACTATAAGCGATATGCCTATTGTATTCTGGTCGTTAGACAATACAATCATCCAGCTACATAGGCGTTTTACTTTTTATATGGGCCACTTCAGGCAAACACAGGGTCTTATTGCACCCGATACTGCTTTGGCATAATACAATGAGGATTTGGAGCGAAAATAGTCAGGCTACAATGCAGCTTTTCGGCATTGTTACATTGGCACAGCGTACACATCAGGTGCAATCAATCGTGTGGAAGACAGTCGTGCAGAGATCGAGTTCGACTCCCGTGATGAGCGCGTTCTGAATTTGGGATTTTTCCACACAAACGGCGCGAGTACTGGTTAAGTCTCCAGGAAGAAGACATCGAGCGTGATTAATATAAGCTGAAAGCTTGTTTCGCAAGTTATGTAAACTAGATAGGTTTTAACTAGATTTAACCAATTCAATCGAATACTATATTTGGTATATTTTTATAACGAAAAGGCAAACAATGCTGATTTCATGTGACACAGCTCGTTACGAGCTGACTCAACTGATTCTGTATTGTTTGCAAAAACCTCAATATTGCCTTTGGGGTTGAAAGAGTTAACAAAATAGACTACTTTATTTGACGTTACAAAACTCTTGGTTATACTCAGAAGAAACCTATCTATAATTCTTCATATTGTAGACCAACAACGAATGCTCACCTGAGTATTCGCTGTTTGCAGATGTTACAAGTTCCCCTTTCACCTCACACGGCACATTCTTTATTGATATATATATATATATATATATATATATATATATGTATATGTACCAGTGCATGGGAAAAGGTACACGTTGGCATTTCTAAACAGTGTAGGTTCAAAAAATCGTGTCCATCTGCTAAGCCTAATAAGATTCTACTCAAGTTGACAAATCTTCTGACAGGCCTGTGTACGTAGTATGTGAAAAATGAAGAAAGTTATCAGACTGTGCGAATATACATGCTGATCTGGATCTATTAATGTACACACAAATGACCTTGTAGTTTTTCTCATGAACGAAGAAAGGTTTTAAAGGTATATTGCTATGCTATTATCTGTCATTTCGACTGTTCGTCCGTCCGTCTCTCCCGCCCATGTTTAAGTAGTGTAGGAGTTTTTAATTCCTCGCATATCATTGACGCCGCATGGAAACGCGGTTTCAGTATTGAATAGGCTTCAATTTCGTACCATGGGGTTTCGTAATCGAAAAGGGAGCAACCAAATTATTATTGTAAAGAAAAACTCATATGTTTGAAATGTTTATTTTTCAACCAAATGCAACCCAATTATTATTGTAAAGAAAAACTCATATGTTTGATTTTTTTTTTCTTTTTCATTTTCTGTTTAAGTTTGTCTAAAAAATGTTTGAATACTGAAAAAAAAAAAAGATTCCTCGTAAAAAACTATAAAGTCATTAAGTATTCAAATGAAATAAGATAAGGACTTCATTTTTTGTTATTCTAAAAACTACCTTTAATATTTACTTAAGATAATTGTTCATCGGTACTATTTCGAATTCCAATGTATAGTTATTTAGTTATAAATTAAAAAAGCAAACTAAATTATAAAAACAATATAATATGAAGCGATTCAAGCGTCTTGTCACTGATCCATCGCTAACAATTTTAAAGTCCCGCCCACGTAGTAGTTATAGTACTAGTAGTAGTATTAATCGTATAAGTAATAGTAGTAGTAGTAGATATATTAGCAGCAGTAAGACTAGAGTAGAGTAGGATATAATTAGAGTAGAGGTAGATTAAATAAAGGTAGGTTTAGGGTAGGATACATGTAGGTTAGAGTAGAGTAGAGGTATAGTACAGTAGGGTAGGAGAAGGAGAGTAAGAGTAACTCACAATATACTGTGTATGGTGCAAGTTGAGGATCCAAGAAGCACCGGTGATATTATTTTAAAAACAAGGAAGAAGTGAATCAATTAGTTAACGCGGTGAAGCAGTGAATCAATTATTTTTTAAAAACAGTGAAGTAGTGAATCAATTAGGTTAAACGCAGTGAATCAGTGATTCCATAAGGTTAAAAACAATGAAGTAGTGAATCAATTAGGTTAAAGATAGAAAAGTAGTGAGTTAATTAGGTTAAACGCAGTGAATAAGGGGCGTTTTGCTTATTCTGAAATCCTTATTTTATCCGCTAACCCTATGTTGTCGTACTCAAAAGAATCGTCTGAATGAGACGATAATCTTGAATACCTACAAAATAGGGTTTGGTTGGATAATAAGAGGGATATTGTGGGGAAAAGAGCTGTTAACCCCTCCTTATCTGGACCTTTGCACATACGTCAAACTTGAAGCAGATGACGTTTAAAGCATGTAGGCAAATATAAGGGAAAAAACATCTATAGATAAAAGTGTAAGTATTAATGAGAATTGAAAACACTTTAACAAGAGTCGTCTACTGCAGATGCGACAACTGTATTATGTTATTGGGAAAGTCTTAAACTGAAACAAATTGAAGACATCTAAAGATGTACACATGCTATTTAATCATTTCCCACATACGTCAAGCTGGCAGTAGATTAAATAGTAATACAAGTTTAGTTATTGAACATATTTCGTCTTTTGACACAATATTGGGACAGTTTCTTTTCGCTCATTTACCATTCCTAGCAAGCGTTTCGAAAAGTCGACTTAAGGCTGCAACCGTGTTTAATTATAGTCTACATCCGCGAAAGTCTACTTTTTGATTGGTCATCATCTGGTTCACACTGATATGATCGAATAACGCAAAATCCATCGGCTTGCATTAATGACTGAAAAGAGTTCCGACAAGGGAAACACACTCTGAGCTATGTTTGACCTTAATGTCAGTTTTATTTGTAAACGGCGACCGTACTGTGACCCCAACAAGTCTGCAACAGACGACCTAGAATACATATGAAAATCACTGTGAATAAAGTATAATTATTGAAAGGATTTGTAAATATTGAAGCAAAGGTAGAAGTTGCCTATGATAACGATTTCTCCTTTTGTCACGAGGTTTTCAAATGTCAAATTCTGTACATGCGTCAAAAAGCGTCTGTAAGCGGGAAAGGGTTAATTCGTTTCCATTTTGAGAAACCTGAACTAGATAACATCTCTGTAAATGAAGGTATGATTATTGAAAATGGTTGAAACCTTTGTGAAAAAAGAAGAAATGGTAACGATAAGCAATTTCTTCTTTTGTCACGATATTTTCCCTTCATTTCGTCTGTTTGTCTGTCAGTGAGTCTATCCAACTAGTAAATGTAAAGTCAATCTTCAAATTAGGGATTAGTTAAATTCAGCAAACAAACGAGTTATAACCGTAGGGTCAAGATTTGTTTTACATGTGAGCAGCATTATAGCTATTTTGGGTCTTATTTTAATTTGTGAAAATTGAAGATTCGACGTCCGTCATCATATAATCTAGTCCTAGATGTATCTGTTGACAAATACAAATACACTAGCACTGCAGCATAATTAGTATAACGTCAATTTACATTGTATATTCCCGTTGCGGAGATTCAATTAATCCCCATTTCGCTAGATGTGGCTCATATGGGATAACAAATACATTACCAGTACTGTAACATGTTAAACTTTTCCAAAACCCAGACGTATTTTGACGCATCGAATCAAGTCTTCTGTACTTATTTATTTTATGTGTAGTCTATGTATGTATTATTATCATGTAAATCATTAAATTGATTGTGAGTATCAAAGCAATTGTTTTCCTTTTTCTTTCTCTCTCTCTCTTTTTCTCTTTCGCTCTCGTTGTCTGTCTGTCTCTTTTTTTCTCTGCGTGTCACTCACTCTTGAGCTATCTCTCTCTGTATATCTGCCTGTCTATCTGTATGTCTGTTTGTCTTTCAATGTCTGTCTCTGTCTGTCTTTGTCTGTCTCTGTCTGTCTCTGTCTGTCTCTGTCTGTCTATGTCCGTCTCTGTCTGTCTCTGTCTGTCTCTGTATGTCTCTCTCTCCCCCATATGTCAGTCTAGCTCTCTTTTAACTGTCTCGTTCTCATAAATATTCGTAACGATTTATTCTAAATTAAAGTTTCATGAGAAACAGTAAAATAAAACGTCCAATCAGCTAAGTACGTGGCACACATAGCTGCAAATGCAATGGTCACGGATTCGATTCTCTAAATCGGAATGTCATTTACGTTCATGGCCTTTATATCATGATGCTCATTTGTGTAATGCTAGCATGATTGTCTTTTATTTATATTTTTAAAGTACAGGTATGCCGATTAATTATATGTCTTTTATATAGTCGAGTTAATCTTCTAAAATAAGTGCATATGATTACACGTACATTGTCATTCACTAGAATTGAGAACATTTGAAGATGAAAAGGAATCTCATGATCGACTAGATGAAATTGTCTGAAAGGAAAATGGGATGGTCGTATAAATATATTATATACAAATCAAATTAAGAAAAAAAACGGACATGCAAAAATGAAAGCCTAGCATAAAAATCGAACCAATGAGAAGAGAAAGTTTAGGTTTGAAGTGCTTCGTGCTTAGCCACTAGGCTACGACGACGGTGTTGATTTGAAGACCTGCATTTACGTATTAATAAATTGCAGGCGAAGATTGATGAGTAAACTTGTTTAATAATATGTATTAAGTAAAACTTTAAAATGTTTAACATTTGAACACGAAGACTTGAATAATTATGCTGAGATACCACTTTTTGTCGATGATTACATAAAACATACTTTAAATTTTACCGCGTAGTATTGACCTGGTAATTACCTTTGAATACATATATATATCTTGTAATGACATGTATTTGTATGAAGCTCGGTAGCTCAGTTGGTAGAGCAGCCGTTTGTTAATGAACGTCAATGTGACGTGGGTTCGAGTCCCAGCTAGGTGTTTCTGACATTTGTCTTACGTATATCAGGGCTGACACTGTATGAGACTGATGGTGACTGGACTTAAGGAGGGTTACTGAGTGACTCTGACTTAGGGACTGAGACTGATGGTGACTGAGACTTAAGGAGGGTTACTGAGTGACTCTGACTTAGGGAATGTGGCTGAGACTGATGGTGACTGAGACTTAAGGAGGGTTACTGAGTGACTCTTGACTTAGGCAATGTGACTGAGACTGATGTAATCTTAGGGCAGATGACTGATGGTGACTGAGACTTAGGGAAGGTAACTGATGGTGACTGAGACTAAGGGAAGGTGACTGAGAATTAGGAAAGTTGACTGAGACTGCTGTAGACTTAAGGAAGGTCACTGATGGTGACTGAGACTTGGGGAAGGTATCTGACACTGATGATGAGTTACTGACGATACTGAAGGTGACTGAGACTTAGTAAAGGTGACTGAAAGTGACTGAAAATGACTGAAAGTGACTGAAGGTGAGAGAAGGTGACTGAGAATTTGGGAAGGTCACTGCTGGTGACTGAGACTGATGGAAGGTGACTGATAGTGACTGAGACATAGGGGAGTTGACTGAGACTGCTGTAGACTTAGGGAAAGTGACTGATGGTGACTGAGACTTAGACAAGGTGACTGAGACGAAGGCGACTGATGGAGACTTAGGGAGGTGACTGATGGTGACTGAGACTTAGGGAATGTCACTGAGACTGATGGAGACTTTCTGAAGGTGACTGAGACTTAGGGAACGTGACATAGGGAAGGTGACTGCTGGTGACTGAGACTGATGGAGACTTAGGGAAGGTGACTGATGGTGACTAGGACTGAAGGTGAATGAGACTTAGGGAAGGTGACTGATGGTGACTGGGACTGAAGGTGAATGAGACTTAGGGAAGGTGACTGAGACGAAGGTGACTGCGACTGATTGAGACTTAATGAAGGTGACTGAGAAGAAGGTGACTGCGACTGATGGAGACTTAGGTAAGGTGACTGATGGTGACTGTCACTTAGGGAAGATGACTGAGACTGATGGTGACTTACTGAAGGCGACTGACACTTAGGGAATGTGACATAGGGTAGGTGACTGCTGGTGATGGAGACTCAGGGAAGGCGACTGATGTTGACTGAGACTTAGGGAAGTTGACTGAGACTGCTGTAGACTTAGGGAATGTGACTGATGATGACTGAGATTTAGGGAAGGTGACTAAGACGAAGATGACTGCGACTGATGGAGTCTTAGGGAAGTTGACCGAGACTGCAGGAGACTTAGGGAAGTTGACTGTGACTGAATTGAAAGCCGTATTGCAGAATTATGTAACTTTTCAACACCAATTATAGATTGAATTTTGCGTTTTCCTAAATAAAAGAATGCACATACAAGGACAAATAAAACAGAATCGGTGAATTATGTATCGAATTTTTCCTATATATAACTAGTGTACATTCTTGTTACAGGGACCACGTTTACGATACTATTGCAAACAGTTTAGCACTATGCTATTATGTCCTGTAAGCTATAGCCGTAATAGAAAGATGTAACGGTATAATAATCAAATACTGGTCAGCAATACGGACATATAAAATATGCCAAAGTTCGGACAAATTCTACTGAATATTTAAATGTAATACGTTGTCAACATTGCATCGCTAGATCCTCCGGCTTGGAAGTAGGTAGTCATGGTTCGGTGATTTCCCCCATTGGCGCTCTGGGTTGCGGGGATAAAAGTACGACTGCTGCATCTGTATACATATATATAATGCCGTCCCCACATCCGATTAAGACGCTCTATCAAAGATTCGGTGTATTGTGAGAAAGTTCATGTGTCGCAAACTTATACCTGTAACCCTCGGTATCAAGACGGAAAAAGCACTGCTACATTTTAAAAGATCGAGTCACGCTTTCTTTTCTCTAAAAGGGGTACTATAATCGTTACACCACTCAGTCGGTGCGTTTAATTATATTCCGATGAGCGCCGGTAGCTGCGTTGACCTGGGCTCTCAGCCAAAGCTTCACGAGTTCGAATCCTGACTAGACCAACATTATTTCCCGCCGATTAAGAAGAGTTAGTTAGTTCGGCTGGCTTGATTCGTCTTTCACCAATAGGTTAAAAAAGGGTCTACCGGAAAAGGTAGCCATTTGTCTAGAACAATTTTAAGTTCCCTGAATTATATATCTAAAGCTGGTCTTCATACTGTTTGATATTATATCCAAAGCTGGTCTTCATACTGTTTGATTGTTTGGTGTTTTTCGTCGCTTTTAACATTTTTGGCCGGATTGCTTAAGCAATTCCGGTCTATAGATTGGCGATGTCCGTCTGTCTGTCTGTCTGTCTGTCTGTCTGTCTGTCCGTCAACATTTTGGTTAAAGTTTTAGGTTAGGCAAAATGGTTAAAGTTTCTGGTTAAGCAAAATCTCACACATGGAAAGAGCTACAAACTTGAAAATTGGTCTGTGTGTAGCCACTAACATGTTCTTTTGATTTCCATGATAACTCTTCACCTTCACCTTCCTATTGCCCGTCTGTCTGTCTGTCTGTCTGTCTGTCCGTCAACATTTTGGTTAAAGTTTCTGGTTGAAGCAAAATCTCGGACATGGAAACAGCTACAAACTTGAAAATTGGTATGTGTGTAGCCACTAACATGTTCTTTTGATTTCCATGATAACTCTTGACCTTCACGTTGCTATTGCCTGTCTGTCTGTCTGTCCGTCAACATTTTGGTTAACGTTTCTGGTTGAAGCAAAATCTCGGACATGGAAACAGCTACAAACTTGAAAATTGGTCTGTGTGTAGCCACTAACATGTTCTTTTGATTTCCATGATAACTCTTGACCTTCACGTTCCTATTGCCCGTCTGTCTGTCTGTCTGTCCGTCAACATTTTGGTTAAAGTTACATCACAGCAACTTGCGTTTTAATTTGCTTTCAACAGTTTTATAGTTATATCAACTTGTGTTTTAATTTGCTTTCAACAGTTTTATAGTTATATCATGGCAACTTTCGTTTTAATTTGATTTCAACTGTTTTATAGTTATATCACGACAACTTGCGTATTAATTTGCTTTCAACAGTTTTATAGTTATATCACTGCAAATTGCGTTTTAATTTGCTTTCAACAGTTATATAGTTATATCACAGCAAATTGCGTTTTACTCAGCTTTCAACAGTTTTATAGTTATATCACGGCAAGTTGCGTTTTAATTTGCTTTCAACAGTTTTATAGTTATATGGACTTGTGTTTTAATTTGCTTTCAACAGTTTTATAGTTTTATATTATTTATATTTTATTATTTATTATTTTATTATTTTTGGCCGGATTGCTCTAGCAATTCCGGTCTATAGATTGGCGATGTCCGTCTGTCCGGACGTCTGTCTGTCAACATTTTGGTTAAAGTTTCAGGTTGAGGCAAAATCTCAGGACTGGAAAGGGTTACAAACTTGAAACTTTGCCTGAAACTAAAAAGTAACAAGTTCCATTGATTTCTAGGGTTACTTTGACCTTGACCTTGGTTTGTCGATTTTCAAGGTCAAATTGCCGACAATCCGGCCTTACCGTCTTTAGCGGTTTCTTGTTCAGTTATATTAGGGCGTTTCCTGTGTAAGTTACCAGTACTAATAGTCAATTAGTTCTGACACCAGCTAGTCAGTCGTAATGCTAACAACGCAACCCTGAGCACCAAGGAGGGTCTTCCTATTGTACCCATTGACCTAATTCGAACATATCATCAATATGTATTCACCAATAAGAAAATGAATAACTATAAGCGATATGCCTTTTGTATTCTGGTCTTTACACAATACAATCATCCAGCTACATAGGCGTTTTACTTTTTATATGGGCCACTTAAGGCAAAAACAGGGTCTTATTGCACCCGATACTGCTTTGGCATAATACAATGAGGATTTGGAGAGAAAATAGTCAGGCTACAATGTAGCTTTTCGGCATTGTTACATTGGCACAGCGTACACATCAGGTTTAATCCAATCGTGTGGAAGACAGTCGTGCAGAGGTCGAGTTCGAGTTCCGTGATGAGCGCGTTCTGAATTTGGGATTTTTCCACACAAACGGCGCGAGTACTGGTTATGTCTCCAGGAAGAAGACATCGAGCGTGATTAATATAAGCTGAAAGCTTGTTTCGCAAGTTATGTAAACTAGATAGGTTTTAACTAGATTTAACCAATTCAATCGAATACTACTGTAAACTAAATTCCGTTTAAATTAGAAAATCTAAGCTTAACATTTAAGTTTCACATAAACTCTTTCAGCGCCGAATTATTTAAAGGAGACTCTTTCGTGTTCAAAATCGAGCGACTCCATTTCTCTTGTAACAAGAGTTTGGTATATTTTTATAACGAAAAGGCAAACAATGCTGATTTCATGTGACACAGCTCGTTACGAGCTGACTCAACTGATTCTGTATTGTTTGCAAAAACCTCAATATTGCCTTTGGGGTTGAAAGGTTTACAAAATAGACTACTGTATTTGACGTTACAAAACTCTTGCTTATACTCAGAAGAAATATATCTATAATTCTTCATATTGTAGACCAACAACGAATGCTCACCTGAGTATTCGCTGTTTGCAGATGTTACAAGTTCCCCTTTCATCTCACACGGCACATTATTTATTGAGAGATATATATATATATATATATATATATATGTATATGTACCAGTGCATGGGAAAAGGTACACGTTGGCATTTCTAAACAGTGTAGGTTCAAAATATCGTGTCCACCTGCTAAGCCTAATAAGATTCTACTCAAGTTGACAAATCTTCTGACAGGCCTGTGTAAGTAGTATGTGAAAAATGAAGAAATTTATCAGACTGTGCGAATATACAGGCTGATCTAGTTATATTAATGTACACACAAATGACCTTGTAGTTTTTCTCATGAACAAAGAAAGGTTTTAAAGGTGTATTGCTTTGCTATTATCTGTCATTTCGACTGTTCGTACGTCCATTTCTCCTGCCCATGTTTAAGTTGTGTAGGAATTTTTAATTACTCGCAAATCATTGACGCCGCATGGAAACGCGGTTTCAGTATTGAATAGGATTCAATTTCGTAATTCACGTAATCGAAAAGGGAGCAACCAACTTATTATTGTAAAGAAAAACTCTGTAATATGTTTGAAAAAACCCAAACCTTTATGAATCAATCAATTGTATTAACTGATTTAAGAAACAACAAGATACGTATGTCTTCTACCGTTATTACAAAACTTTAAACACATTTAATTTGTATTTAATATCTTTTCCCCAACTTCCTTGTCTACGCTTTTTTAATAGGCTGGTTTACGGCCCTGACGACCCGATTCATCACAGCTCTGAAAAAAGATTTCGGGGGATGTTTTTGACTCCTTATACAATTCTGTTGTATTCCTAAACTTAAAACGTTCCTCCCCATACAGTGTGTTCACTCAGACACTTGTATTCTTGTTATTGTGAACTTTTTCTTTTAATTTCATAAATGCTCAATTTTGGTAATAAATATCTTTAAACTTGTTAAAAAAAATAATTGTTTTTGTTTATATACTCCCGTTTTTGTTAGCATACTTCCTGCTTAACTGGAAGAAGAACCCTCTCTCCCTCCAGAGCTTGTGTCACACTTATAACTTGAGGCATTAAATCTTAAGTTAATATCTGTTAATATTTCAGCACCTATGTTTTTTTTTATCTAATGGATCTAGTTAGAGCAGATTTAAAACCGTTTATTGGTAAAAGTTAAGAAACTTCAGCTTGAATGAGACACAATATGGTTGCAGTCAATGTTAAGCAAACTGTAAACCAAATGGTTTCAGGACTAAACTTGTCATCTAAACTTCACATGCTGAATATTACACAGATTGTAGCATATAAAACGTCTAATCCAGATAAAGCAAATGTTAATAAGAATGTTGTATATAATGACCAATACGAATTCAAATGTACCCATTTGTAGGACGTTCAAATAGCAAATACAGCTCCCGCAATGGGTCCAATCTACATTGAAATCAAAAGGTTACCATATTGATAAAACGACCGTTATTTTTATTCAATTCTCGGATATATGTCCTTCTTCGAACATATGATTCGGAAATAAGTCACGAAAAACGAAAACCGTCTTTCGAAGGTTTTCAATTCAACCATTAGTAGGTATTAAATTCTGCAGCAGACGACTTTGAAAACATTTAGACAAAATTCCGAGCTGAGGTTCGAGCTAACAACCCCTGGAGTGACAGCCCGCGTAGCTACCGACTGAGCTACAGGATACCTAAATATGGGCTTATTACAAAAAAATGATGTACCACTTAAAAGGACTTTCTGAGGTTTTCAAATTAATGACAATTGTAATAAAATGTCCCACATCTAGACTGTATAACACAATAATCAAACTCAAAGGTCGTTTGAACTCGACCAAATGGGTGTGAATTACGATAAACAAGTTTAAACACTGTTATGATATTTGTGAAGAAGTGTCTAACCCAGAAGAAAACAACGATGTTAACGAGAAAAACACAGAATAAAGTGGTACATATGTACCACGAAAAAATTACCGTGGGAGTTTTTCAAATTAATTACAATTGGAAAAAGATGTCCTACATCTAGACCGCATAACACAATAATCAACCTCAAAGGTCGTATGAACTCGACCAAATGGCTGTGATTTAACAATTAACAAGTTTAAAAACTGATATGATATTTTTAATGAAGTGTCTATCCAAGACGAAAACAACGATGTTGATGAGAAAAACACAACACAGAAGAACATATGTACCACCACGAAAAACTACCTTGGGAGGTTTTCAAATTAAGCACAATTTTAGTAAAAACACGTAGTAACATGGGAACATCAGTCAACAAGCTTATACATATTTCATTTATTTTTACGTAGGCTAATCCGGGCCGACATTTTCCGTCCCTGGTGAATAGATGTATAGAGCAATGATTCCTGAAACAGAAAATCTACAGGAGGCGAAAAGTGTCTGTCCAGATTAGCCTGCGCGGAATGCTTTAGCTGATCCGGATCGATACTTTACGTAGAGTCCACAATGTTGGTTTTTTCGTGGGGCGGCTCTATTGTATTATTGTATCGATAAACGGCCTTCGGGAGTATTCAAATATATTTTAATTGCAAACAAAAATAATTCTACATGTAGTCCGCATAAGGTCATAACCAACCTCCAAAGTCGCATGACCTGGACCGAATGGGAGTATATTTCGATAAATAAGTTCAAAATTGTCTATGAAAAAGGACAAACGTAAAAGAAATCTACCCTGTAAACTAAATGAGAAGAAAAGCAAAATAAATAGGAAATAAAATCAACTTCAATTGCAATTGCAAACAAAAATAATCCTACACGTGGTCCGCATATGGTCAAGGGCGTATGATCTGGAACCACATGGAAGTGAATTATGATTAACGAGTTAAGAAATGCATATGCTTTTTATAAAATGGACCACATAGAAGAAAGCAACGATATTAACCAGAAGCAGATACAAACAAAGAGGTACGTATGTAGCACTAAAAACCACTTTGGAAGGTTTCAAATTAATCACAATTGTTTTTACACGTAGTAACCACTTTGGAAGGTTTCAAATTAATCACAATTGTTTTTACACGTAGTAACCAATTCCATATGACGTCGATAACATAGGAGTGAATTACAATTAACAAGCTATGAAATGGATATTCGCCGTTCCACGAGAAAGCCAACATTATTGACTTTGCGTAATGTATCGACCTAGATCAGCCTGCACAGTCCGCGCAGGTTAATCCGGGCAGAGACATTCCGTCTCAGGGAAAAAGAGATTTAGAGAACGATTCCTGAAACAGAAAATCACCAGAAAGCGAAAAGTGTCTGTCCGGGTTAGCTTGCACGGCATGGTTGATATGGGTCGACACTTTACGCATAGTCAACAATGTTGGTTTTTTCGTAATTCGGCTCATATGCTTTTTATGAAAACGGTGTTAAGAAGATAAAAACGATGTTCCGACGATAGAAACGATGTTCCGACGATGAAAACGGTGTTCAGAAGATAAAAAAGTTGTTCCGACGACAAAAACGGTGTTTCGACGATGAAAAGGGTGTTCAGAAGATAAAAACGATGTTCCGACGGAGAAAACCATATTACGACGATGAAAACGATGTTCCGACGATGAAAAGGGTGTTCAGAAGATAAAAACGATGTTCCGACGATGAAAACGATGTTCCGACGATGAAAACGGTGTTCAGAAGATAAAAACGATGTACAGGAGATGCCTTTATGTGTAGTGTTTGTAAGTCCCTTCATCGATTTTTGTTGTCTTCAAAGTGTGGATAAATTTTACTATCATTTAACTGTGATATTTACCATTCATTTACTTTTCATTCCAGACCTATTTTAAATGGCTGAAACTCGGGTGCAGGAGGTCGTGGGTTCAATCCGCAGTCGAGTAGGACCAACGACTTTACAACTGGTAATAATTGCTGTCCACCCTAGCGCTCAGGATTGTGGGGTTAGAATTACGACTGATTCGCTGATGTCAAGATAAATGGTCCAGCAGAATTGGTAACTTAGCCAGAAAACACCAGGATATCACTGTAAGTTCGCTGAAAGAGGTCGAAAGTAGCGTAAAAAACACACCTGACAAAACAAACAAAGATTTTCATCGGTAATATTGTAACTAAAAGTAGAAATTGCCTACGATAACGATTTCTCCTTTTGTCACGATGTTTTCAAATGTTAAATTCTACATATTCTTCAAAAAGCGTCTGTAAGAGGGAAAGGGTTAATTCGTTTATATAGCTAAACCCTTTCCGTGAAAGATACTATAACAGACGAATATTGAAAATATTGTGGAAAATGAAGCCGTTGCTGACAATGAGCAATTCCTCCTTTTCACACAATGCTTTAAAACCTGATGTAGTCAAAGCTTTCCATACTCTATATATTTTGATGTTTTACTACATGCATTTTGTGCTCTTTCTCCCTTTCAGTACTATAACATGTTAACCCTTTCCAAAACACAGACGTATTTAGACGCATCGAATCAAGTCTTCTGTACGCATATACTTTGTCTGTAGTCTAATGTCTGTATATCTAATGTCTGTATCATTATCATGTAAATCATTAAATTGATTGCGAGTAATAAAGAATTTGAATTTGAATTTGTGTGTCTGTAAAGCTGTGAGGCACTTACGGATAAATCATCCCTCCGTCCTACTGGCTGTCTATTTGTCTGGTTGCTGTCATTTTTCTCTCTCTCTCTCATTTTTTGTTCTCTTTCTCTCTCGTTGTCTGTCTGTATCTCTTTTTCTCTGTGTGTCACTCTCTCTTTCGCCATCTCTCTCTGTATATATGTATGTATGTCTGTCTATCTGTATGTATGTCTGTCTCTGTCTGTCTCTGTATGTCTCTGTCTGTCTCTGTCTGTCTCTGTCTGCCTCTGTCTGTCTCTGTCTGTCTCTCTCTCCCCCACATGTCTGTCACGCTCTCTTTTAACTGTCTCGTTCTCATAAATATTCTAAATTAAAGTTTCGTGAGAAACAGTAAAATATAACGTCCAATCAGGATTCGAATCTCTAAATCGGAATGTCATTTACATTCATGGCCTTTGTATCATGATGCTCATTTTGTGTAATGCTAGCATGATTGTCTTTTATTTATATTAATAAAGTACAGGTATGCCGATTATATAGTCCAGTTAATCATTTAGGGCAAGATTACTCGTACATTGTCGTTGCACTAGAATTGAGAACATTTAAAGATGAAAAGGAATGTTATGATCTACTAAATATAATTGTCTGAAAGGAAAATGAGACGGTCGTATATATATATTATATACAAATCTCATTTAGAAAAAAACCGGACAGACAAAAATGAACGCCTAGCATAAAAATCGAACCAATGAGAAGTGACCTTTTATGTTTGAAGTGCTCCGTGCTTAGCCACTAGGCTACGACGACGGTGTTGTTCTGAAGACCTGCGTTTACGTATTAATAAGTTTCAGGCGAAGATTGATGAGTAAACCTGTTTACTAATATGTATTTATTAAAAATTTAAAAGGTTTAAAATTTCAACACGAAGACTTGAATAATTATGCTGAGATACCACTTTTTGTCGATGATTACATAAAACATACTTTAAATTTTACTGCGTAGTATTGACCTGGTAATTACCTTTGAAAACATATATGTCTTGTAATGACATGTATTTGTATGAAGCTCGGTAGCTCAGTTGGTAGAGCAGCCGTTTGTCAATGAACGTAAATGTGACGTGGGTTCGAGTCCCAGCTAAGTCAAAATTGTTTCTGACATTTGTCTTGCGCATATCAGGGCTGACACTGTATGTGACTGAGACTGATGATGACTGATACTTACGGAAGCTGACTGATGGTGACTGAGACTTAGGGAAGGTGATTGATGTTGACTGAGACTTAGGGGAATTGCCTGAGACTGCTGTATACTTAGGGAAAGTGACTGCTGGTGACTGAGACTTAGGGAAGGTTACTGAGACTGAAATGACTGATGGTGACTGAGACTTAAGGAAGGTGACTGAGACTGATGGAGACTTAGGGAAGGTGAGTGAGACTGCTGGATACTTACGGAAGGTGACTGAGACTGTTGGAGACATAAGGAAGGTGACTTATGGTGACTGTGACTTATGGGAGTCGACTGAGACTGCTATAGACTTAACACAGGTGACTGATGGTGACTGAGACTTAGGGAATGTGACGAAGACGAAGGAGACTGCGACTGATGGAGGCTTAGGGGAAGATGTCTGTTGGTGACTGAGACTTAGGTGAGTTGACTGAGACTGCTGTAGAATTAGGAAAGGTGACTGATGGTGACTAAGACTTAGGGAAGGTGACTGAGACGAAGATGACTGCGACTGCAGACTAAGACTGTAGACTTAGGGATGGTGACTGAGACTTAATGATGTTGACTGAGACTTAGGGAATGTGACTGGAGACTTAAGGAATGTGACTGATGGTGACTGAGACTGATGTAGATTTAGAGAATGTAACGGTGACTGAAAGTTAGGGAAGTTGATGGGGACTTAGGGAATGTGACTGAATTGAAAGCCGTATTGCATAATTATATAGCATTATGTAAGTTTTCAACACAAATTATAGATTGAATTTTGCATTTTTCTGAATATTTTCGAAGTCGTCTGCAGCAGATGTATTGTATGTGGGACAGAATGCACATACACGGACAAATAAAACAGAATCGGTGAATTATGTATCGAATATTTCCTATATATAACTAGTGTAAATTCTTATTACAGGGACCACGTTTACGATAATATTGCAAACAGTTTAGCACTGCGCTATTATATCCTGTAAGCTATGGCCGTAATAGAAATATGTAACGGTATAATAATCAAATACTGGTCAGCAATACGGACACATAAAATATGCCAAAGTTTCGGGCAAATTCTATTGAATATTCAGATGTAATACATTGTCAACATTGCATCGTTAGATCCTCCGGCATGGGAGCAGGTATTCAGGGTGGCGCTCAGGGTTGCGGGGATAGAAGTATGACTGCTGCATCTGTATACAGATATATAATGCCGTCCTACATCCGAGTCAGACGCTCTATCAAAGATTCGGTGTATTGTGAGAAAGTTCAGGTGTCGTAAGCGTATACCTGTAACTCTCGGTATCAAGACGGAAAAAGCACTGCTACATTTTAAAAGATAACAGCTTGACATGACCAGGGATCGAATCACACTTTCTTTTCTCTAAAAGGGGTACTATAATCGTTACACCAGTCAGTCGGTGGGTTTAATTCTATTCTGATGGTCGCCGGTAGTTCAGTTGACCTCGGCTCTCAGCCATAGCTTCACGAGTTCGAATCCTGACTAGACCAACATTATTTCCCGCCGATTAAGAACAGTAAGTTAGTTAGGCTAGCGTGATTCGTCTTTCACCAATGGGTTAAAAAGGGTCTACCGGAAAAGGTAGCCATTTGTCTAGAACAATTTCAAACAATTTGAATTATATCTAAAGCTGGTCTTCATACTGTTTGATATTATATCCAGAGCTGGTCTTCATACTGTTTGATTGTTTGGTGTTTTACGTCGCTTTTAACATTTTTCAGTTATATTAGGGCGTTTCCTGTGTAAGTTACCAGTACTTATAGTCAATTTATCCTGACACCAGCTAGTCAGTCGTAATGCTAACAACGCAACCATGAGCGCCAAGGAGGGTCTTCCTAGTGTACCCATTGACCTAATTCGAAAACATAATCAATATGTATTTACCAATAAGAAAATTAATTACTATAAGCGATATGCCTATTGTATTCTGGTCGTTAGACAATACAATCATCCAGCTACACAGGCGCTTTGCTTTTCATATGGGCCACTTCAGGCAAAAACAGGGTCTTATTGCACTCGATACTGCTTTGGCATAATACAATACGGATTTGGAGCGAAAATAGTCAGGCTACTATGTAGCTTTCGGCATTGTTACATTGGCAGAGCGTACACATCAGGTGCAATAGATCGTGTGGATGACAGTCGTACAGACGTCAAGTTCGAGTCCCGTAATGAGCACGTTCTGACTTTGGGATTTTCCACACAAACGGCGCGAGTACTGGTTAAGTCTCCAGGAAGCAGACACCGAGCGTGATTAATATAAGCAATTATAAGCTTGTTTCGCAATTTATGTAAACTAGATAGGTTTTAACTAAATTTAACCAATTCAATCGAATACTACTGTAAACTAAATTCCGTTTAAATTAGAAACTCTAAGCTTAACATTTAAGTTTCACATTAACTCTTTTAGCGCCGAATTGTTTAAAGTAGACTATTCCGTGTTCAAAATCGAGCGACTCCATTTCTCTTGTTACAAGAGTTTGGAATATTTTTATAACGAAAAGGAAAACAATGCTGATTTCAAGTGAGACAGCTCGTTACGAGCTGACTCACCTGAATCTGTATTGTTTGCAAAAACCTCAATATTGCCTTTGGCGTTGAAAGAGTTAACAAAATAGACTATTTTTTTTGACGTTACAAAACTCTTGGTTATACTCAGAAGAAATCTATCTATAATTCTTCATATTATATACCAGCATCGCATGCTCACCTGAGTATTCGCTGTTTGCAGATGTTACAAGTTTCCCTTTCACCTAACACGGCACATTTTGTATTGATATATATATGTATTTGTATTATGAACCAGTGCATGGCAAAAGGTACACGTTGGCATTTCTAAACAGTGTAGGTTCAAATAATGGTGTCCACCTGCTTAGCCTAATTTGATTCTACACAAGTTGATAAATCTTCTGACAGGCCTGTGTCAGTAGTATGTGAAAAGTGTAAATCTTGATCAGACTATGCGAATATACAGGCTGATCTAGTTCTATTAATGTATACACAAATGACCTTGTAGTTTTTCTCATGAACGAAGAAAGGTTTTAAAGGTGTATTGCTTTGCTATTATCTGTCATTTCGACTGTTCGTACGTCCATTTCTCCCGCCCATGTCTAAGTTATGTAGGAGTTTTTAATTATTCGCATATCATTGACGCCGCATGGAAGCGCGGTTTCAGTATTGAATATGCTTCAATTTTGTACCATAGGGTTACGTAATCGAAAAGGGAGCAACCAATATTATTTTTTTAAAGAAAAACTCTGTAATATGTTTGAAAAAAGTAACAACCTTTATGAATCAATAAATTGTATTAACTGATTAAAGAAACAACAAGATACGTATGTCTTCTACCGTTATTACAAAACTTTAGACACATTTAATTTGTATTTAATAACTTTTCTCTAACCTCCTAGGCTACGCTTTTTTAATAGGTTGGTTTACGGCCCTGACGATCCGATTCATCACAGCTCTGAAAAATAGTTTACGTTTCCCCCAACTTCCTAGACTACGCTGTTTTAATTGTTTGGTTTACGGCCCTGACGACCCGATTCATCAAAGCTCAGAAAAAGGTTTCGGGGGATGTTTTTGCCTATTTATAAAATTCTGTTGTATTTTTAAACTTAAAACGTTCCTCCCCATACAGTTTGTTCACTTAGACCATTGTATTCTTGTTATATGATGACTATACATGTGAACCTTTTCTTTTAATTTCATAAATGCTCAATTTTGATAATAAATATCTTTTAACTTGTTAATTTTTTTTTGTATTTTTTATTTATGTACTCCCGTTTTTGTTATCATACTTCTGCTTAACTGGAAGAAGAATAGACTTCGCCCTCTCCTTCCAGAGCTTGTGTCACACTTTACTTATAACTAAAGGCGTTAAACCTTTAAGTTAATATCTGTTAACATTTCAGCACCTCTGTTTTTATTTATCTACTTGATCTAGTCAGTTCAGATTTACCGTTTATTGGTAAAAATTAACACACTTCAGCTTGTATGACACATTATAGTTGCAGTCAATGTTCAGTAAACTGTAAACCAAATGGTTTCAGGACTAAACTTGTCCTCTAAACTTCACATGCTGAATATTACACAGATCGTAGCATATAAAATGTATAATCCAGATAAAGCAAATGTTAATAAGAATGTTGCAATGTATAATGACCAATACGAATTGAAATGTGCCCATTTGTAGGACGTTCAAATAGTAAATACAGCGCCTGCAATGTGTCCAATCTACATAGAAATAAAAAGGTTACCATATTGATAAAACGACCGTTATTTTTATTCAATTGTCGGATATATGTCCTTCTTCGAACATATGATTCGGAAATGAGTCACGAATAATGAAAACCGTCTTTCGAAGGTTTTCAATTTAACCATTAGTAGGTAATAAATTCTGCACCAGACGACTTTCAAAACATCTAGACAATATATCGAAAATCTCCTTCATTGAATGAACAACGAATGCATAGAGTTGAAAACATTGTGGCAGAAGGAGAAATTGCTCATTTGCCACGATATTTACATAAACTGTCTGCTGCAGAGGCACCCGTAATCGTCTGTACGTGGATGGTGATTGAAGTTTAACAGCCGTTTCAACAATGTTTCAGTCATATTACGGCGGCAAGTTCACCTACTCATGTGTTTCTTAGCTTTCTCACACCAGGACTCAACATAACATACTTTCTAAGAAACTGGCTGCTTATCCACATAGACTGTTAGCCCATTGGTGAAAGATGAATGACGCTTGTCACAGTGACTTTTGTCAAACGTCGGAAATTTTTTTGGCCGAGCTGAGGTTCGAGCTAACAACCCCTGGGGTGACAGTCCGCGTAACTACCGACTGAGCTAACGGATACCTAAATAAGGGCTTATTACAATTGCATTCACATTTTTTATGTACCACTAAAAAGGATTTTCTGAGGTTTTCAAATGAATTACAACTGGAATAAAATGTCCTACATCTAGACCGCATAACACAATAATCAAACTCAAAGGTCGTTTGAACTCGACCAAATGGGTGTGAATTACGATAAACAAGTTTAAACACTGTTATGATATTTGTGAAGAAGTGTCTAACCCAGAAGAAAACAACGATGTTAACGAGAAAAACACAAAATAATGAGGTACATATGTACCACGAAAAAATTACCGTGGGAGTTTTTAAAATTAATTACAATTGGAAAAAGATGTCCTACATCTAGACCGCATAACACAATAATCAACCTCAAAGGTCGTATGAACTCGACCAAATGGGTGTGAATTAAAAATTAACAAGTTTAAAAACTGATATGATATTTTTAATGAAGTGTCTATCTAAGACGAAAACAACGATGTTGACGGGAAAAACACAACAAAGAGGAACATATGTACCGCCACGAAAAACTACCTTGGGAGGTTTTCAAATTAAGCACAATTTTAGTAAAAACGTGTAGTAACATGGGAACATCAGTCAACAAGCTTATACATATTTAATTTATTTTACGTAGACTAATCCGGGCCGACATATTCCGTCCCTGGTGAATAGA
Source organism: Serripes groenlandicus (assembly GCA_031761405.1). NCBI lineage: Eukaryota > Metazoa > Mollusca > Bivalvia > Cardiida > Cardiidae > Serripes > Serripes groenlandicus. The sequence goes on from JASEVX010000012.1 coordinate 19,675,840, forward strand.
TGTATAGAGCAATGATTCCTGAAACAGAAAATCTACAGGAGGCGAAAAATGTCTGTCCAGATTTGCCTGCGCGGAATGCTTTAGCTGATCCGGGTCGATACTTTACGTAGAGTCCACAATGTTGGTTTTCTCGCGCTGCGGCTCTATTGTATTATTGTATCGATAAACGGCCTTCGGGAGTATTCAAATATATTTTAATTGCAAACAAAAATAATTCTACATGTAGTCCGCATAAGGTCATAACCAACCTCCAAAGTCGCATGACCTGGACCGAATGGGAGTATATTTCGATAAATAAGTTCAAAATTGTCTATGAAAAAGGACAAACGTAGAAGAAAACTACCCTGTAAACTAAATGAGAAGAAAAGTAAAATAAATGGGTATTAAAATCAACTTCAATTGCAAACAAAAATAATCCTACACGTGGTCCGCATATGGTCATACCGTCAAGGGCGTATGCTCTGGAACCACATGGAAGTGAATTATGATTAACGAGTTAAGAAATGCATATGCCTTTTATAAAAATAGACCACATAGAAGAAAGCGACGATATTAACCAGAAGCAGATACAAAAAAGAGGTACGTATGTAGCAATAAAAACCACTTTGGAAGGTTTCAGCAGTACTGGTAACTTAGCCAGAAAACACCGGGATATCACTGTTAGTTCGCTGACAGAGGTCGAAAGCGTAAAAAACACACCTTACAAAAAACAAAATTTTTCATTAGCATTTTTGTTATGTTTCATTCCACAAAAATTAACATTCAAGAAATACTTTAAATGGCTTTGAATTCAAATTTGAGCAGTTATTCTTTTCGCGTATACAAGCACTCATAATTCGGCGTCCATCGTCGGCGTCGTAGTCAGTCCGTTCCCATTTTTCTTCATATAACATCTCCTTCTAGAAAAATAGACTTTCAACAATTTCAGAAAATATTTCTTTAACTGGGTCTCGTCCAAAATTCTTCAAAGAATACATATACAACTAGTATTACCATGGCAATGGAAAGAAACAAATTTAAAATTATCTTGTCGAAGCGTACTGGACCGTTTTCTTTTTCAAAAACAACATGACTAACATGTTTCCTGGAATTGTTCACATTATTCCGATCCATTAGCTATTTTAATCAAATATCAAAAGTCATTTTAGAAACTTGTAAACGTAGATGAACAAATAATATGTTGTCAAGTTGTGTGCAGTCGGGCAGCTCCAATCGTACGATACCCAATCTACTTTAAACACCAATCAAATGGACTAGTGAATCGCACGGTGCCCAATCTTCTTTAAACACCAATCAAATGGACTAGTGAATCGTAAACATAAAGATATTTGATAATGATATCAACCCAAAACATTGCAAGAAAATCGTCCAGGGTCCAAAAACGGCACTTCTATGTGTCGTCCTTTAGCCGCCTCCCGTTTAAATGCTTTCTTCCTCGAACTCACTAGAAACAGAAACACGTGTGTGTGTGTGTGTGTGTGTGTGTGTGTGTGTGTGTGTGTGTGTGTGTGTGTGTGTGTGTGTGTGTGTCTCTCTCTGTCTGTCTGTCTGTCTGTCTCTCTCTCTCTCTCTCTCTCTCTCTCTCTCTCTCTCTATATATATATATATATATATATATCTGTGTTTGTCTCTCTCCTCTCTCTCTCTCTCTCTCTCTCTCTCTCTCTCTCTCTCTCTCTCTCTCTCTTTCTATCTATGTCTGTCTTTATTTCTGTATCTCTATATAACTGTCTCTGTATTTATGTCTGCCTGTCTGTCTATCCCTCTCTGTCTCTGACTGTCTCTGTCTTTGTCTCTCTCTATATATCTCTCTCTCTCTTTGTCTCTCTCTCTCTCTCTCTATGTGTCTGTCTTTGTCTCTGTCTCTCTATATAGCTGTCTCTGTATGTATGTCTCTCAATATACGATTGAAATCTAACTTGATATGGACAGATCTGGACATTTATGCGATGTCTTGATGAGTTAACTGCATTTTATTTATTTACCGCAGTCTCTTTTTAATTTTTTGTCTCATAAGTTCTTTAAATCAGTGGTGCAAACGTCCTTTGACACCTCTGCAAACAACTCTGTCAAAATGTTGGGATTGGTTATAAATTCAAAAGCATTGCATTTATTTAATTTTTCAGCTAGGCTTGGTGAATGAAACCTTATTAGTAAATTATTAGTTTGCTTGTATGATGTTTTACGTCGATTTTAACAATATTTCAGTTATATCACGCCGTAGAAAATGTAGATTACAAAGGATTTTATTTCTGCTTGCATATTAGAATATTTCTCATTGTTAGGCAGATACATTCATTTGATTTTGATATGACATGTATAATGACAATGTGTTAATTGCATGAAAGAATAACGCTAAAATCCATTTTAAACCAGTAGGTGTGCTAAACAGGGATTACCGAGATAGTAGATGTGCCTAATTAAGGGAAGTTATTTATGTCACATTTTGATATATCGATAGACCCCTTACTGTATGTACAGTATTTTTCGCCCACATCCTATATCAGTCAATATATTGACAAAACAAAGTGCTATTGTAAAGTGTTCTTGTTATACTTTTCAGATCGGTAAATCCGTGTCCAAATGTAATTTGCAGTAAGCCCCTTGCTTTGAGCACTTTCATTGCTTTGATTTTATATGTATAATTCACACAGCTTTGCAGTGCTGGCAGCGAAATTGTAACTCAGTAGCATTTCCAAATGTTTGTTCCTTTACGAAACGATATTTAGATCATTTTCACAACTTTGAATGTTACATATGTCCACACTACGTCGTCTTGGTAAATGACGGAGTTCTCTATTCTCTTGATGTTTCTTAGTAACTTACTTTAAGTAAAGTGATATCTGATGAGAAGCTTTCGAGGCAATCCTGCCTTTTTAACTCATTTCACGCTGCATTATTCACTAGAATAGGGGTAAGATTAATTGATTTTGTGCAAAAACTAAGACGATAAGGTATACTTTTCTTGATATCAAACGATTTGTAATAATATTCTAAATGAATAGAATACAAAAAAAATCAACAAACAAATTTAAAGATTTGTTTTTAAATGAAAAGAAAGGCGCGCTTTTTTAACGTAACGCAGCGGCATTTTGCTCCTGAAAAGTAACGTTATAAACGCGTTTTTCTTTTTAAACGTAAGACACAAAGTATATGTACGTGAAGGTATTCTTAAGATGCAAATCGTACGGAAGCGTCCTAGTGCCAAATCATAATGTTCTATAAAAAAAATAACTCCTACGTAGGAGATAAAAAAGCCTAATTAGGACTTTGTAACTCCTACGTAGGACTTTATAACTCCTAATTAGGCTTTTTTATCTCCTACGTAGGAGTTATAAAGTCCTACGTAGGAGATAAAAAAGCCTAATTAGGACTTTGTAACTCCTACGTAGGACTTTATAACTCCTAATTAGGCTTTTTTATCTCCTACGTAGGACTTTATAACTCCTAATTAGGCTTTTTTATCTCCTACGTAGGAGTTATAAAGTCCTACGTAGGAGATAAAAAAGCCTAATTAGGACTTTGTAACTCCTACGTAGGACTTTATAACTCCTAATTAGGCTTTTTTATCTCCTAATTAGGCTTTTTTATCTCCTACGTAGGACTTTATAACTCCTACGTAGGACTTTGTAACTCCTACGTAGGAGATAAAAAAGCCTACGTAGGACTTTGTAACTCCTACGTAGGAGATAAAAAAGCCTAATTAGGACTTTGTAACTCCTACGTAGGACTTTATAACTCCTAATTAGGCTTTTTTTATCTCCTACGTAGGAGTTATAAAGTCCTACGTAGGAGATAAAAAAGCCTAATTAGGAGATAAAAAAGCCTAATTAGGAGTTATAAAGTCCTACGTAGGCTTTTTTATCTCCTACGTAGGACATATAAAGTCCTACGTAGGAGATTAAAAAGCCTAATTAGGAGTTATAAAGTCCTACGTAGGAGTTACAAAGTCCTACGTAGGAGTTATAAACTCATAATTAGGCTTTTTTATCTCCTACGTAGGAGTTATAAAGTCCTAATTAGGCTTTTGTTATCTCCTACGTAGGAGTTATAAAGTCCTACGTAGGAGTTATAAACTCCTAATTAGGAGTTATAAAGTCCTAATTAGGCTTTTTTATCTCCTACGTAGGACATATAAAGTCCTACGTAGGAGATAAAAAAGCCTAATTAGGAGTTATAAAGTCCTACGTAGGAGTTATAAACTCATAATTAGGCTTTTTTATCTCCTACGTAGGAGTTATAAAGTCCCATGTAGGCTTTTTTATCTCCTACGTAGGAGTTATAACTACGTAGGCTTTTTTATCTCCTACGTAGGAGTTACAAAGTCCTACGTAGGAGTTACAAAGTCCTACGTAGGAGTTACAAAGTCCTACGTAGGACTTTATAACTCCTACGTAGGAGATAAAAAAGCCTAATTAGGAGTTATAAAGTCCTACGTAGGAGTTACAAAGTCCTAATTAGGAGTTATAAAGTCCTACGTAGGAGTTACAAAGTCCTAATTAGGCTTTTTTATCTCCTACGTAGGAGTTATAAAGTCCTACGTAGGCTTTTTTATCTCCTACGTAGGAGTTACAAAGTCCTACGTAGGCTTTTTTTTATCTCCTACGTAGGAGTTACAAAGTCCTAATTAGGCTTTCTTATCTCCTACGTAGGACTTTATAAGTCCTACGTAGGAGATAAAAAAGCCTAATTAGGAGTTTTAAAGTCCTACGTAGGAGTTACAAAGTCCTAATTAGGCTTTTTTATCTCCTACGTAGGACTTTATAACTCCTACGTAGGAGATAAAAAAGCCTAATTAGGAGTTATAAAGTCCTACGTAGGAGTTACAAAGTCCTAATTAGGCTTTTTTATCTCCTACGTAGGAGTTATTTTTTTTATAGAACATTATGATTTGGCACTAGGACGCTTCCGTAAAATCGTGATAGAAATTTCCAGCTATCAACGTAAAATTAAACTATCAAACTTGTATTGTTTTAACGCGGGAAATTTGACATAACGTCTCAAAAGTGACGTCAGTGGTAGGCCTGTACTTTGAAGTTTCGTTGTTTCAAAACTTGTTTAGTAACGCAAAAAAGTAAGGACATGATCTTAATGGGCATATGCTGTATTGTAATGAATTTCGTCGAGAAATTCGAATTTATTATTTGAGGCGCGTTCTACATTGAAGTTACATTTATTCGCCTCCTGCCAAATGCAAAATATATAATCGAAATTGCGGTTCAAAATTGTTCTAAAAATAATTCACCTTAAATGATGCCTTGTTTGATTGATTATATTGAACATCGATTTCAACGATGTTTTAGTCATATCCCGGCGGCCAGTTCACATATCCACGTCATTCCTGGCTTTCTCATACAAGTACTCCACACAACAGTCTTTGAAAGCAGCTGACATCTGCTGGGTTCTCGAAGACGATTGACAGTCCGCGTGGTTACTGACTGAGCTAAAAGGGATCGTTCAATTGCGGGCTGACAATCCAGGAGTTGTGAGTTCGAACCCCAGCTCGAGCAACATTCTTTCCGACGTTTGACAAAAGTCATTATGACAAGCGTCATTCTTCTTCCACCAATGGGCTACCATATAGTTTAGGACAGCCTTTCATTCATCAGTTCCCAAAGTTTTAAGAAAATCTGTCTTACCAATTTGTAGTAAATCGTAATGCCGTTAAAGCTCTGTCGTGCTCCGAAATGCACAATGTTGGTTGTGTACACATTTTGACGACAAAAAACGCATTTTTTAACCAAACCGTTCTGCTATGTGTCCTTTTTCTGCTAAAAATCATCACGTCAACCGGAAATGACGTCAAACCACTAACGGACACTTCAGTGCTCGGTTAAAAATTGAGTACATGAAACGAAACCTCAGAAATAAAACTCGGGGTGTCATATGAAAATGATATATTAAATGGAAATACTGTAAATATACAAGAAATCCCAGACGAAATGCCAATTGAAATACTTTCGCTTGCGACCGACAACGCAAATCCAATATATTTTGATGTTGAAACAACTAAACTAGGTTATGATGCCGAAATTACCCAACTTTCAGCCGTTTCTGATAACAATACGTTTTCGAGATAAAGCAGTAGCGTGGCGTATTCAACTCTACTTTCGGTTTCGTATGAGCATGTTAGAGCCTATGATAGAGGGTCGCCTTATTTCGACCTCTGTTGTGAGTCGCAACAATTTAGTTCCTGGAGTTGGATTCACCGGGCGCATTTATTATGCTCAGCTCATTTATATTGTATGCCGGAATACAGTTGGAAGCATGGTAAGGGGAGGACATGTTCGCATTATTGATCAGTTATCCCGGCATACTATTCATCAAAATGAAATAGAAATGTTCAGTTATCTATGTCAAGAAATAATAGGATACACAAAATGTTACTCATCTGTATTATGATGTTAATGATTGCCTGTATCTTTTTCTGGCAATTGACTTGTATATATAAAATATAATTATGCATTTCTTTCTCATTTTCTCAATCTCTCTTTCGTTCTCATTTTCTTTTTTACTTTTCTTTGAAGTTGCTTATTTTTGTAATAGTTAAATTTGTGATCTGTTTGTATTGTTTGTGAAATCTTCAAATATGGAGGAAATAAAGATAATAATAACACTATCGAAGAAAGATTGGCGGATTTTAATGACTGGCTGTAAAATTTGCCAGATAATAAAAGTTTGCTAGCACATAACGGCAACAAATTAGCTTTTCCAATTTTGATAAATCAGATGCAGAAAAGCAAACTTTTGGTTTCATTTTTCCAACCTTATTACTGGTGTAGTCGACTATGGAAGCGTCCTAGTGCCACAGTCTGTAATATTTTTGTGAGATAGTATCTCCTAATTAGGAGATACTATGTCATAATCAGGAGATACTAAGTCATACTTAGGAGATACTAAGTCCTAATTAGGAGATACTAAGTCCTAATTAGGAGATACTATCTCCTAATTATGAGATATTAAGTCATAATTAGGAGATACTATCTCCTAATTAGGAGATATTAAGTCATAATTAGGAGATACTATGTCATAATAAGGAGATACTATCTCCTAATTAGGAGATACTAAGTCCTAATTAGGAGATATTAAGTCATAATTAGGAGATACTATCTCCTAATTAGGAGATACTATCTCCTAATTAGGAGATACTTTTCAAATAGTAAACGTGGCTGTGCGGTTATGCCCCTTTGTTATAATGGCGAATTCGGAAGCTAGTTTCGTAAGTTTCCTGGAACATCGTGGCATCCCGGCGAGCGTCATACGCACTCTTCAAGATAACATAAACAATGAAACTTCAATTATACCACAGTAGTTTTTTCTGCGAAACAAATTCAAACGTTTTAAAATTCTTTTTAACGTCCTAAGACTTATATAAATCCCATCGTGTTTTGCCAAACAGGCAATTATATCAGAATATCCAAGCCCCAATTGGAAGTATGTGCGCATGGCTTCCTCCATTTTACAATGCAAAGTGACAGTTTCACCTTGGTTCAGGGCTAATTCACTATCTATTAAGTCCTAATTAGGAGATACTATCTCCTAATTATGAGATAGTATCTCCTAATTATGAGATAGTATCTCCTAATTAGGAGATAGTATCTCCTAATAAGGACTTAGTAACTCCTAATGATGACTTAGCATCTCCTAATTAGGAGATAGTATCTCCTAATTAGGACTTAGTATCTCCTAAGTATGACTTAGTATCTCCTAATTATGACATAGTATCTCCTAATTATGACATAGTATCTCCTAATTATGACATAGTATCTCCTAATTATGACATATTATCTCCTAATTAGGACTTAGTATCTCCTAATTATGACTTAGTATCTCCTAATTATGACTTAGTATCTCCTAATTAGGAGATAATATCTCTCAAAAATAATACAGACTGTGGCACTAGGACGCTTCCATAGTCGACACTCTTCCAATTATAAAGAAACAATATATCTTTACCCAACTATAAACTGTCGACAATTTACAGCCACTTGTGCAATGACATTGAAAACACATTTCATAATGCAGACAACGATGTCATAGCACTCCAACGGATATGTACATACTGCAATAGTGGGTTATTAACCAAACTATGCGGGGAAGCATTGCAAATAAACACCTGTATTCAAACAGCTCTAAGATGTATTGAATTGCGGAGCTGTGTGTATACAATGAAGTCAAAACCTTCTGCAAATAATAAAAGCATTATCTCGGACAGAACAGCTAAAACAAGAAATATCTTTAAAAAAAAATAAACGGCGATCAATATGAGAAAACATTAAAAATGTGTTTACCAAAGGCTAATCAGCCATCTCCATCCAGCTTCAGTTTCTATAAAAATATTATCAAGGCCGAGAATACGTCACATGACTTGAGATTACGTGAGGCTCCCAAGGGGTGTATAAGTTTCAATTAACGATAAATAACTGAAAACTTATCATGCTTCAAAAATGATAACTATTTTGCTCTTAAATATTATATTTCAGTCGTTTTCACTGATTTTTTTCCCTGAAATTTATGTCTTTTTTTTTTTTTAGTTTTTATATTTTATTCAAATATTCAAACATCACAATTAGCAATGTAATTTATATCAAACAATAAGATGAGCTAGATAGAAGAGATGAGACAGAGACAGAGAGAGAGAGAGGTAGCGAGATAAAAGAGACATAATGGAACCTTAATGAGTGAAAATCACTGTTTTATCAATCTAGAGGACGATGAAAACGAAATGTCGCTAGGATAATATAGTGATAAGTGTAAATTTGTGTTGGTGTGTGTATGTGTGATGGTGCGCGTGCGTGTATGTACGCGTTGTATTGCTTTTGCTGTGTTTATGCTTGAGAGTGAGCTATCAGGCGTGTGTATGTATGTACTTGATCAATGTGCGCGCGTATTTTGCACTTGCGGTTTTCTGCGTGTTGGTATATTGCTATGTATGCGTTGTGATTGAGTGTTTGCGAGAAGTTCTTTCTCTTTTATGTGCATACGATTAAATTGTCTAAATTTTGACGGATGTGTTAAATGAAGTTTATCAATTTATTGATTAGTAATTTCAGTTTTATTTTAGAGTTATGATTATTTTCTATTATATTTAATGCTAATCTGCATTCGCTTCTTAAAAACGATAACAAGTTAACATTTATAGTGCGTGTATCAGACTTGTAATACGATTTATGTAGAGTATAGGAAATAATATTAAGTATATAGTTGATGTCATTATATTCCTTTACCCCGGGTTTGTAGCCAACAATTAGCGATTTTAAATTTGTTATTTCTTCGCTATACCCAATTGAAGAAAAGAAAGTTTTATTTTATTCCAAAAATGCTTGATGGTTTTACAATCCAAAAGAAAATTCTCTATGTTTTCTTTGTACCCTGAGCTGAGCATAGATCACTTTCTGATATTTTCCATTTCTTAAGGTTCTCTTTTGTAGCGATGATATTATTTATTAATTTGTATCTAAACTGTTTGATTTTGTTATGAGCACTGTTTTTGTGAATCGAAAAGTACACTTGTGACCAGTCAATCTGAGCTTTAAGAGTGTTTTTCCAAAAAATATGAATGTATGGTTTGTAAGTTGAAGTTTCGAAATATGGAGTAGACGTCGTTATTTGACAAACTGAGAAAAGTGTGTTTGTCTACGGCTATGACTAATTTATGTTTAATTTTTGTTTGAACAGAACTATTTGATTTCATAATTTTCTTCCATGTGGAAGGCATACATGACTTAATCATATTTATTTCTCTGATCCAATCAGATTTATCTTTCAATTTATGTAATAATTTTGTTTCGCATATATTGCCATTGTTTGAAATTATATCGTCTATGAAAATTATTCCAGAATCAATCCATCTATGAAATATTAGAGATTTGTTGGATTTATTTTTAATTTTGTTATTGCCCCATAGAAGCTGCTTTCTGATATAATAGAATGTTTCATTTCCTTTTTTCGATCCACACTTTTAAGATATCCAAGTAAAACGCTGACAGTTTGTATTTTACATTTGGAAGAGTTTTAAGTTGATCAAAATCCATGTATAGAATAAGGAGGTTTTTCCCGTATTGGTTGTAATAAAACTTAGTTATTTCTTGGCAGTTACAATTTTCGGTAGTTGATATAAGTCTTTTAATCCAGGCTATTTTGATAGATTTGATGAATAAATTAATATCAACCATCTCAATACCCCCATCATACTTTTTACCTTTGATTTTCTCTCTTTTTTTATCCCATACAAAATGAAAGAACATTTTGTTTAAGGAGTTAATTACATAATCGGGTACATGTAATGATTGAAAAAGATACGTGAACTTTGGCAACAGTATTAACTTTATCATTTTTGATTTTCCAAAGAAAGTAAGATGTCTTCTGTTAAGGTTACTTATTTGATTTCTACAGTCTTCTAATTTTGTGTCCCAGTTTTTTGTCTCGCTAATAATTTTGTTTGTTGAAAAATGAACTCCGAGAGCTTTTATTACGGTTGAACATTTGATAATATCAATACTGTGATTTGTGTTTTTAGATGAGCCTATCCACATAATTTCCGTTTTGTTTTTGTTAAGTTTTAGACCTGAATGATCTCCAAAATATTCAATATTTGTGGAAGACAGTGGTGCAGAGGTAGAGCGTCGGCCTCTCGTATCAAAGGTCCCTGGTTCGAGTCCCGTGATGAGCGGGTCCTGACTTTGGGATTTTTCCACACAAACGGCGCGAGTACTGGTTAAGTCTCCAGGAAGCAGACATCGAGAGTGATTAATCTAAGCCAAAGGCTTGTTTCGCAATCGATGTAAAATAAATAAGTTTAAACTAAAATATTCAATTATTTGAAGTGCTTTGCGGATCTCAGTCTCATTTTGTAGGAATAGAGTAGTGTCATCTGCTAGTTGAGTAATTTTTAAATATTTAGTGGGGTTGTTCTTTACTTTTACTCCTCGAATTTCATTACATGATCTGATTTGTGTAGCTAATATTTCAGCAACTAGAAGAAATAATAGAGAAGACATTGGACAGTCTTGCCTAATAGATCGATTAAGATCAAATTTTTGCGATTTCCAACCGTTATTTAATACAGTAGCTGTGATGTTATTGTAGGTAGTATTAACCCAACGTATGAAAGATTCACCAAAGCCATACAATTTTAGGACTTCAAACAAAAAGTTCCATTCAACAGTATCGAATGCTTTTCTAAAATCTAAAAATAACAGTGAACAGTCTAGGTTTAATTCGTCAGCATAATCAATTACATATTGTATTTGTCGTATATTATTACTTATTTGTCTGTTTTTAATGTATCCTTGCTGATCAGTGTTGATAATCAAGGGTAAGACTTTTTGCAAACGTTATTTTGAATTATTAAGTATCATCTATGCTGAGTTTTAAATGAGTTTTAAATTACAATTCGATGTTTAGCATCTTGAGCTCTTTCCGTCCTCATATCTATGTAATCCCCTGGAAGACCGTGGTGCAGTGGTAAAGCGTCGGCCCCTTGTATTAAAGGCACGATTGCCAACTTTGAGGGACATCCGGTGTCTCGAAAGCTCCAACGGAGTTATAGATGGAAAACAAAGTTGAATTGCTCCCACGAATTAGTTGATCAATGGATCTTTTTATTTCAAACGAATATGTTAGGAAAACCTTTGCTCTTTAATATGTTATTTTTAATATGTATGATTCTATGATTTTTACATTTGGGTCCTTTTTCAGGTTTTGTAGGGCACCCAAAGTTACATTGAAATAAGACGGAGCTAAATATTATTCTGCTTTATTAAGGTATTTAAAGACATCCGATCGCTTCATCTCAAACGGTTCAAGATGCAGAATGTGTTTCTCTTTCCTTTGTACTAATTGAAATCTTTATTTTATAAATATAGTTTGGTCCTTTTTTGAACAATTATGTTAAATTCGGTGCCTCAGAAAGGTGACATGCCTGTGTATTGGTGTTTGCGGTATTGTGTCTTCCCAGCAGGGAATCAATACCCCCACCCCCATATCAGCTTATCCCACCATTAATGACCTGATAACGGAAATTGACTGACAAAATAGATTTTTGTATAATTTTACGATTATAGATATAAAAATAATCTTCAATCACTACAAAATATTTGGTTTCTTTGTATACGCGCATTGGAAGTGTAGAATCTACAGCAGTACTCATTTTCGTCAAAGCCTTAAGTAAACAAATATCAAAGTTTTCACTCTTCTAGATTAAACGGAGACTGTGAATATAATAAAACAAAACATTTTATGATCCCCATACATTACTATAGCTTATCAAGCCAAGCGGAAAGCGACAGATACAAATGTACCTGGTAAACTAGCTTATTCAAACGCCATTATTGCTCGGAGATAGAAATCGCCCGATAGTCTGATAAGCCCCAAAGCTGACAATGTTGGTTTGAAGCCCGTGATGAGCGGGTTTTGACTTTTGGATCAGTTTTTCCACACAAACGCGCGAGTACTTGTTAATTCTCCAGGAAGCAGACATCAAGCGTGATTAATATAAGCCCATAGCTTGTTTCACAATGTAAAATAAATAAGTTCTAATACCGTTGGTTTCGTATCAACATATGTAAACTTTGTTTATGTTTTATGGTGAAGGGTTATTAAGCGGAGGAACAACCTCTTATAGTAGAAGGAATCTTTCTTAACCCTTTCCAACATACAACAAATATGCACCAGACGGCTTGAAAATTATCTAGGCAAAAGTATGGAAACTCTCTATAAATGAAAATAATTTTATTTATAAGAGTTGAACTCATTTTGACCAAAAGAATAATTGCTCTCTGTTTGTCAGAATATTTTCAAAAGTCGTTTGTTACAGAGGCACCATAAAGCGTCTGTGTGTGGGTACGGGTTTAAGTTTACTCCTGCGTTTTCATTGTAACCCAGTGAAATTGTAGCCGACCAAAAATGGATTCGATAGAAAAACAATGTATCGTGGAAAGGAGTGTCTAGACTTTCATTGATATACTGCCATTGTTAACTACAATGGATGTGCCTACATGTTTTAATAACCTATAGTTATATCTTTTTTTTTTAAATGTCAAACGCGCCATAAGTATTTACCAATCTCATTAGATCCAGAACTTATCTTCGCTTGCCCTTTTATAGTGACAGATTGAGAGAGAGGGGATAACAAAGATGTGTTTCACTTTATTCTTTCTTTGTATTATTTCATGACAAATTAAAACCTATATTAGCCTTTTACTTTCTTCCCGTTTATTGTTATGGGTCGACGAATTGTTGATGACGAAACCAAGATTCGAGTGCTATTTCTTGTTTTTTACATAAAATAATTATAGTATATGTATACAGATTAAAAAGGCGAATGTAAATGTGCAAATCATTACTACGAAACCTTATTCGAAAGGGGTATACAATCAAAAATAACTTACGAGGCGGTGGAGTTTTCAATGTCCATCGTGAACAGGAAGTCGTTCTAGTGAAGCATTACGGGCATTTCAGACCACCTTACATTTACGCTATGTTCCGAAACGCAAAACAGGTTAGGTTTACCGACTATTGCACGGTTTATCGACGAAACCTATATACGTTTCGCAAAACATGTGACTATGGAACACAGGGCTTTTGACTGTCCCACACAAGTCTCAGGTTGACATCTATATCAGCCAATCAAATGTTTTTGATATTTATACAGGGGAAATAACCCACATGCACAGCCGATATTGAGAAGCGGTACTTGGCGAGTGTGTTGGTTACGGTGTACCGTTAGGGCCATCGTGATATCGTGCACACGCGATGACACGATAGCACGATGACGATGGCGCGATGACACGATGACACGATAACACGATAACACGATGACACGATGACGATGACGCGGTAATATCGTGCTATCGTGTCATCACCACCGTGTCATCGTACCATCACCATCGTGTCATCGTGCTATCGTGGCATCGCGTGTGTACGATAGCACTAAGGCTCTTACGGTACACCGTAGTTGGTTGTATCGTGAGGACATTGGAAAAAAACTTGTTCATGAATGTTTAATTGTCAATCCGAGACGACATCTTATACGGAGTCGTCAGCTCCAATATACGTACGCGGAAGTAAGTTGACCTGATTTTAAAGAGTGCCTTAGTTATTCCCTTTCCCTAACAAACAACACAATTGAATTTACTTGTTTGAAACAGTCGTCTTTTGAAAACGCTGTAGGAAGAAGGGTGAACTTGTTCACAACAGCCAATCAGTCTTTTAACGTAATAGGTCGGAAGTGACCTTGCAGACTGATCCGGGCCGACTCATTCCGTCTAAGGAATATATAGGTATAGAGTAACGATCCCTGAAGCAGAAAATCCACAGGAGGCTAAACGTGTCTAACCGGGTAAGCCTACGCGGCATGCTAAGGCTGATCCGGGTCGATACTTTATGCAGAGTCCACAATGTTGGTTTTCTCGCAGGACGGCTCATATGTCAAAGATTATTCCAGTTTCATGGTGATATGCAGACGAATTACACATTCCAACAGGTGAGATAATGTTTGAATATCATATCAATTTACCAATAACAACACATTGCTGATCTTGTTCTATCTTTTAATCTGTAGCAGTTAACACGAAACTGCTATTCATGTCGCATCCAAATTCGTATAAGTTTATAGAACACTTTTGCACATATAGACGCTTTCTGATGCCTCTGCAGCAGACATTTTGTGCCACACCGTTTTCAACCTTATTAAATAATAATTGTTCATTCATTTAAAGAGAATTTCTATATTTGTTCACTTAAATGTAATTAAAGTCGTCTGCTTCATATTTGTTGCATGTGGGAAAGGGTTAAATCTGGAAAAATAAACTTACCGATGAAACCTTGCACCATCCTGCTACAATGCCTTTGAAATAAGAACGCTCTTTACCTAAAGAAGTAACCCTAACGTGTGCAACCTTTAGCAAACCCACACTCTTGAACGAATTAATTCCAATATTGAAATTGAATTAAATATATTTCAAAATGTTCATTAAGACTTGAATTAATTACTATCTGTCGAGTATTATATTGCCTTGTCAATTTCTGTTTGTCTTGTATATATCAATAATTCTAAATTTGAATACAATATCTGTTCTGTTCTGTTTTTATAACTTTATTTCGCTGAATTTTTCTAATAAATTATATTTTGGCTGTATTAGCAGAAACTCTGTCAGACTCATATATGCTTACTAAGAAGTGGTATTTTCCCTATTAACTGGAAGTATAGCAATATAACAATATACCTTATGATCAGCGGTTCTGTCGAAAAGGTCCGAATTATATTGAGAATGAGGAATACTTCTTGTTTCATTGCACCATGTTCGATGATAGAAGATGAGTTCACATCAATCTGTTCTTTAAAGATGTACACTCATTTACATGTAAATATGATTATTATCAAATAGAAATGCAAAATTTATATCAATATATTATCAAAGCTCTGAAACGGAAAATCTTGAAATAGTTAATTATAATTAATCTTCCTTTCGATTCATTATTACTAGTATATTGAATTCATAAGTGTATGCTGTAATTTGGATCGGATGCCTTCGTTATTCTAAGTACTTAAACAAACTTTGATATCTAATACATAACGCTTAAGACTCGGTCATTCTATCGTTCTATTTATTACACAAAACAGTTTGTCTTCCATCAATTGGCTATACTATGTATGCACTATATATGTACATTAAATGTACGTTGTGAGAAAGTTGCGAGGATCTCGGTAGAGAGAGCCAGAGACGTCATGGTTAGGTGAATTGTCCACCGTTATATAACTGATATACTGTAGATTTGTCTTTTCTATACGATTTTAGAACTCAATGAAAAGATTAATGATCTATAAAGTGTTTTATACCTAAGATGAATTCGAAATACGTAATATCTTTCTCGAATAACTTAAAGCGACATTTTCGGTGGAATTGTGACATATCGATTATTGCAAATAACACATTTCTATAAAATCTTATATAATGGTAATTGTCACTCTCAGATAGTACTGAACAGAATACAGACAAACTTGTGTACGTATGGTTCATAATTAATAGTTTAAGTTAGTTTATGTAAATTATCGTCCACTGTGCCTAACCAGCCCATTTGGACACTATCAATACAGAGACAAACATTTACAAAACAATTTAATCCAACAAAGTTGACGACCAACATTAAATTGAGTTTAAAAATTTGGCAATACATTGACCATTCTTACACAACTGTCTGTACCTATCCATGAACAACCTTTCCACGGTCATCGAAACAACATGATACATCGACGGCTTGGCGTGAAACGGTTGTAACTGAAATTGGTATTTTTTACCAAGGTTAATCACCTCGCCATAAAGTCTTTATAAGCGTTAAATCGTTTTTCTTGGTAAACAATGCAAATTTTGGTGCCATTGCTCGTTTGTTGCACTGTTTTCAAAGGGGTTAAAATTGCCCTTAAACCAAGGTTTTTAAAACAGGTTTTTAGTTACAACCGTTTCACGCCAAGCCCTCGACATTATAATAATGAAGCGATGCTAACTGATATCACTATAATGGGGATACAGCTGCTAGTTCTTTAGTCAAAAAGATGCATCTATAACAACATTCCATAGAGATGGGCAGTGGAGGCTCTGGTGATACACATACTCAACGTGGACTTCCCTGTACGTAGATGCATTAATACCTCAAACCTCTAAAACAGCTCAAATCTTTGAACTGAGGTCAGTTTTCAGTTAATAATATCGAGTAACACAATTGATGCTAACTGTAGGGAAATGTTAGACTTCGATAGAATCCGTAAAACTTCCAATTACTCTCCATAGTAGACGACTTTTGAAATGTTATATTATGTTAAATGTTAACTGTTACACCTAGTGAGAACTAAAACAAAACAAACCCACGCAATCTTTTTTAAAGACCACAACGGGGGCCGCCATTTTGGATTTGTATTAAACACACGGATTGAAAAATACCGTTGTCTAGTAATTTGTTTTCCAATTGATATTTGTGGAGATATAAATGCGTTATGATTTCGGTTCACTTACGATCTTATAGAATAATAATACAAAAAAAGACTTTGAGGGTGTACAATGATTTATGTATATTTATTATTATGTTCAGTACTCCCTGGGACGTAGATGAGATGGATAGGCAACTCCATCTGTACACCTGTAATCCGGTTAAAATATCACATGGAGAAATAAAATTGTCCAAATTTCCACATTTTGTATTAAATAAAACTTTGAAGTCACATTTGGCACATAAACATCTTATCTACGTCCCTGGTACATCATAAAAGACAACCAAACACAATAATTCCAAATATATAGTGGTTATACATACACAAATTGGACATTATCATCGTCTAGTTAATCATTTTTAAAATCGTTATTTACGGTCATATTATGCTGTTTAATTTTCTTTTTCAAACATTAAATACTTATATTATAGCCATTGTACATCATACCTTAATTTTATTCACTCTCCGTAACGTGATCATATAAAGGTAAATAAACGAGAAACTAATGGGGTTACATTTTTAGTGTTTTAACCAAAAGATGCACCTACGACAACATCACTTGTAGACGGACAGGTAAGAATCTGGTGCGACTGCCCCTGTGGTTGGGGGACGCTTAATTAACCACAGTCTGACCCTTGCCTTAACCGTAAGAGCTGGCTAAATTGGTCTGAATGATTGGAGTCAATGCAACTCTTGAGCTCCAGCAGGTGGGTTGGTATTGACTTCATACCTTATATATATTTATCACATGACAATGCTTGTATCCGATCTAACATACCCATTACGTATTTCTTTATATGTCACATGTGTAATATAACATGACCGAATCACTTGTTTTGTATTAATCCGCGAATGTTTACAAAATGGCCGAGAACGTGTATCTGGTAAACACAAACGTCACGATAGATGGACGAGGTGAAGGGACCATTTTCGGTCATAGAAATATATATTTGTGTGATTAGTTTATTAAGTATTACATGTTTGGACTATTTTCTGAGAGCGAAAAAACGATTTTCTTTTCGTGTTTCGTCATGTTATAAAAAGAATCTGACATTCGTTGTCATTTCATAAAGTTTCCAGAGGCTCGCTTAATAACCATGTTCTTGAACTCGTTTAATATACAAGTTTATATGAAATGACAACTCATGTCAGATTCTTTTTATACATATTTGTTATGTCAGTGCAAATATAAGGTCTGAGACCGTTATCATATTTCCTGTCCACCGCGATATGACCGTAGCTGGTGAAAAAGGCGTAAACTCTAAAAAAAAAAAAAACCTCATACATTTGAACTAAGAACAGGTTCAGGTCAATATAATCGAGTAATACAATTGGTGGAAAATGAAGGGAAGTGTTGCACAGTTATATCACGGCGTTTCTTGTGAAAGTAACCAGTACTTCCGGTACCATTTATCCTGACACCGACACACCAATCGTAGTGCTAACCTCGCAATACTGAGCACCAATGAGGGAAGCCATTGCCAGTATTTTCAAACGAATTTTGAACCTCCATTAAGTCTTTGAGACTTCCGCCAACCTGTTTTCTTTATTTTGTTTGAATAGTGTTTTACGTCGCTTTCAACAGTATTTCAATATAACACGGCATTTCCCGGGGGGGGGGGGGGGCGGCAATTACAACTATTACCGGTAGTTTTTATACTGAGACCGATGCATCAGTCATAATGCTATCCTCGCATTCCTGAGCACCCAAGACGGGAAACCATAATTACCATTTTCAAAGTCTTTAAAACTACCCCGACCGGACATCAAATCCTTGTTTCCCGCTTCAAAGGCTGATGCTCTAACAACTACACCACTAAGACAAGTCGAAACATTTGTCACGATATATCACAGATATGTATGACGCTCCAGAATTCCTGTGGACCTAGAATATCTTAGCGTGAACCGACGAAAAGGTTATTAGGGCTCGGTGAAACCTGAACCTTTTCCTTACAGGCAATTTTTGACTCTCCGGAGCAGACGACTTTTGAAAAATTGCTCATTTTCTCACATAATTTAATATTCTATGTATTTCCTTTAATATTTTAGCAGCAGACTTCGGAAATGTTATTTTACGAAAACTTTTTAACCCCTTCCCTCATATAGACGCTTTCTGACGCCTCTGCAGCAGACGGCTTTTAAAAAACATAGTGACAAAATAAGAAATT
>JASEVX010000012.1:19695194-19956545 GCA_031761405.1 Serripes groenlandicus
GGATGTTAATCATCATAGAAATAAGAGTCATTTCATGACATTTTGGATTTGGTATCGCATTCAGCACCTGAATAAAACACTGTGATAACGTGGTTAGACATTGAACTCGTGGAGAATTTCTTAGAATACTTAAGGAGGGATTGCTTTAACCCGGTTTCACTTACCACCGATTGATAACTGTAATAACTTTGGACATTAATTAACATCGCGGGGAACTTCTTAGAATACTCAACACAAAAAGGGATACTTTGTACTTGGTATAATTATTCACTGTGGAACTCTGCTTATCACAGACACAATTAAAAAGGTAACGTAAATATTAACGTTTTTTTTTTTAAAAACTCTTTGAATGCTGAAACCGATTTTGTGAGACCGATGCCACTAGTTTAGATCCAGGTCAGCCGGCTTGTCCGTACCAGACTCTAAACTGTTGGATGCTCAACGCAACCATTTTATCTTGAATTGGTTATGCACTCTTCCAAAGGCAAAGCTGGACAAGTAGATTATTAGAGTTCGGCATTGTAAAGGTTAAAACGCTAAATCTTATTTATATGTATTTTTTCAAGACAATGTTCTTTGTATACAAAATTAAGATAAATGTTCTGTCGATCTGAATTTCTGCATTTCAAATTGAATATAGTTTTCTATATAATATTTAGATACTAGAGGAAAATATTGATACATCTAGAAAAATTAGAATCTTAATTTTCAAACATTGTGGGAAAAGAAGAAATTGCTCAAAACGATTCTTTTTTGAAATTTCGTCTGTTTCAGCGATATGTTTTATTGTTGTTTATTTTCAAAGTAAATCGAGGGCTTGGTGTGAAACGTTTGTAACTAAAATTGATATTTTTTTACCAAGATTAATCACCTCGCCATAAAGTCTTTATAAGCGTTAAATCATTTTTCTTGGTAAGCAATAGAAATTTTGGTGCCATTGCTCGTTCTGAGCAATGGCACCTAAATTTGCATTGTTTACAAAGGGGTCAAACTTGCCCCTAAACCTGGGATTTTAAAATAGGTTTTTAGTTACAACCGTTTCACGCCAAGCCCTCGAAATACTCAATATAAATGTAGACTCACAAATAGTTTATTTGTTTATCGCTGTCTGTTAAAACATTGGAATCGAATTTTCGTCTTTTATTGGCGAAATCTTTGAAATCACATAACTGACATTTAAACACTGATATACAATTTGAACGCCTTGACAGAGGACCTATTTTTATTAAAACGTAGTGGGGAAAGGAGCTATTGGTTCTTATGAATGATAAACATTCATTTTTTTCCCTGAAATGTTTTCTTATCTGTTTTAAAAGTATACCTCGTTTTCATTTCTACTAATTATAAATATATGAGCCGATCCACGAGCAATTGATTGATTGATTGATTGGGGTTTAACGCCGTTTTTAACAATTTCTCAGTCATATCACGGCGGCCAGTTCACCTACTCATATGTTTCCTGGTTTTCGCACACCAGTACTCCACACAACAATCTTCCTGGCTGCTTTTCCACATAGACTTAGCCCATATCCACGAGCAAACCAACATTGTAACGTATATACCCGGATCAGCCTAAAGATGCCGCGCAGACCAACCCGGACACGTTTCGCCTCCTGTGAATCATCTGTTTCAGGAATCACTACTCTATACCTTTATCCCCCTGAGATGTAATGTGTCGGCCCAGATTAGCCTGCGCTGATCTGGGTCGATACATTACGTAGTGTCCATAATGTTGGTTTTCTCGTCGAACGGCTTATATATATATATCTCTTTTATAACTAATAATTTTCCTGATATATTATTTAAACGAGCCAACGGAAGATATTCTTTTTTCAAGACGTCGTAGGCAATGTATCTATCGCTTCTTATGAGTTATAAACATTTGTTTCATTCCCTACTATACTTTGATCTGTTTCAACATTATGCAAAAACTCGTCTTGAATTCTACCACACTTTTATATATGTAAAACATCTTCCCTGATATATTATGTTGCAACCTTAGCAGCGGACTGTTTACACCAAACTGTGTGGGCAAAGGAGTTATTGGTTCCTTATGAATGTTTTCTCCTTCCCAACATTATCTTCTAATCTGTTTGTCAATAAGACCATAAAATCGTTTAAATATTTGCTGGACGTTTATAAAAATAAATTTGACTGACGTTTTCCCCCGATTAATTATGTTGACACTTCAGCAGGGGATTTTTATTTCAAAACGTTGTGGGAAATGGAGATGGTTGTTTTCTTATGATATATGAAAATGTTTTGCTTTCCCTACATTGCTTTATAATCTGTTATGACGGACTCTATAGTCTTAGCGCGCTGGTCATGATGGAGTGCCCTTGTATAAGGCACGTGTCCTAACCTAGTACTTGTTTGTTATCCAGGGATGACGAATAAGTGAACTGGCGCTGTAATAAAACTGAAATAATGTTGACAACGCCATAAAACCCCAATCTAATCTGTTTTGAAATTGTACCATAGATCATGTTGCTGTTAAATTCCGTTTATATATCAAATATTTTAATTTCATTTATAACTAACGATTTCTCCGATATATTATTTTGACACCTGATACTTTTTTTTTCAAAACATTGGACGCAAAGGAGTAATTGATTTGTATCAATAATTTCCATTTTATTCTTTACATACTATACTTTTTAATCTGTTTCAAAATTATAACATAAATCGTCTTAATTTTTACATCACTTTTAGATACATGTGTATATCAATCCTATAACCTCAACAACCACGATATGTTATTTTGACACCGTAGCAGGGAAACATTTCTTCCAAAACGCTGTGGGAAATGGAGCTGTTCGTTCTTATGGTTTATTTAACATGTTTCAAATCTGTTTTTAAATTGTACCAAAAAACCCGATGTCTACTTAGACTGTGTTTTATTTCCCATTTTGTTCTCAAATGAAAACCCACACGCCTGTAGTTTCATAAAGACCCAGTAATATTTCGTTAGCTTAAGTATTTTTCCGTGAAAAACTAACTTCGTTACGTAGAAGCGAACCTTTACGTTTAACGGTATTTAACTAAGACCAGGTTATACGATTTATTATTGTTCGTATACACTATATCAAGTATCTTTGAATGTCCTATAATCCATTTATTTTAGTTTAACTCTTTCCCTCATACGACAATTCTGCAGCAGACGACTTTGAACATATTTTGTCAAAAAATTGAAAATCTCTATAACTGAGTGGATAACCTATGACTAAAAGTGGAAAACATTGTGGCAAAAGGAGAAATTGCTCGTTTTGAGCAATTTCTTCTTTTGTCACTATGTTTTCAAAAAGCTGTCTACTGCAGAGGCGTCCGAAAGCGTTTATATGAGGGGAAGGGTTAAACGTATTCATTCTCCATAAATATAGACTTTCTATGACATTTATTTTGACAAATATCAAAACATGTGGATTGAATTGAAACCGTAAAGCTTATAGTTATTATCTCCATTACATTGAAAACGTTGGTATATTTCTTTTAAATCATTGCCCACTTGTAGACGCTTTCTGACGCCTCTGCAACAGACGACTTTTGAAAACAGCATGACAAAAGGAGCAATCGCCAAAAAAACGAGCAATTTCCCCTTTTACCACAATGTTTTCAACTTCTATTTAAAAAGTTTACTTTACTAATCAAAACATTTTCATATAATTTTGCCCCGAGGTGTTCAAAGTCGTCTGCTGCAGAATTGATGTATGTGGGAAAAGGGTTGAATCATTGCCCACATACTACACGTGGCGGTCGACAAATTAACTACGATCCCTCTGTTCGCCGTTAGAGCTAGGATCGTGCTGACCTGCTGCAATTTCATTACTGATGTCGGTATCAAAACAGCAGGAACATCAGGGGGCGAGCTGTCATGTCATTTAAACCTTTTCTCACCTTACAACAAATCTGCAGCCGACGACTTTGAAAACTTTTATGCGGAAATATGAAAAATCTTGAACGACTTTGAAATAACTTGTCAAAAATGTAGAAAATCACTATAAAAGAAAGAACCATTATTGAATAACGTTGAACAAATTGTCGCAAGAGGAAAAACTGCTCAAAACGAGCAATTTCCCCTTTTGCCAAAATGTTTTCCAAAAGTCGTGTGCTGCTAAGGCGTTAGAACGCGTCTGTATAAGTGAAAGGATTAATCTAGCACAGGTTATACAGAGCACCTAAAACAATGCAGTAGTATTTCAGTAATAATTTTAGTTTTAGTTCCCCACATACAAAAACTTTGCAGCAGACGACTTTGAAAACATATAGGTTAATATATAAATACTGCATGACTTCAAGTGTGACAGTACATATTGTCAACATGCGGAAAAACCCGAGACGAAGCCGAGGCTAACAGTATTTACCCGAATGTTGACATTTATTTTATTATACCGAACACAATTAGACGTTTATTCAATTTATTCTGTACCTTTGTAGGGGAGGTGAACATGGGTAGATCGACTACTATGTAACACACACATATGCATATACCGGTTGACAGTATACTGTTACATGGCACGCCCGTCTAAAAGGTGACGTTATTGATTGAAATGACGTCATGCACGTGCATAACCAACATTTTAACCTGCGTGTCATATAACAGTATACTGTTAACCGGTCAAAAACGTACTGTTGGCATGAGACAGTAAGAAATTGCCCATGATGAGTATATGAGAATTTAACATTACAAAGTCACGTGAGGTATAATAATAATTATATTGAATATTTCTATAAATAAATGTAGAATTATTGAATAGAGTTAAAACAGCTTTGCAAAAGGGGATCAGTTTCCCCTTTGCCGCATTTTTTCTTCAAAAATCGTCTTAAATACAGAGGCGCCAGAAAGAGTCTGTGTGTCGGAAAGGGATAATGAGGAAACTCGGAGTCACGGGAAAATGTTAATTGATGAATTGGATTGATTGATGAATTGATTGATTGATGAATTGATTGATTGATGACTTGGATTGATTGTTTTGTGTTTTTTACGCGGCTTGCAACACTTTTTCAGTTATATCACGGCGTTTCCTGGGTAAGTTACCAGTACTACAGGTCCATTTATTCTGAGACCAGCCCGTCTAGTCTAGCCTAGTACTGGTTTGTTTACCCAGGGATCATGAATAATTAAATTTAATTGCGCGCTAAATGACCTTAGCTGTCGATGCGTCATAAAACAGCCATTTACTACTATTTCTAATGTCTTTGGTATGACCCGTCCTAACGGTAAAATATACGGAGTAACTACCGCTAAAGATTTCGCGACCAGTGCAGGTCGGGATCAATCTTGATTGTCCTGGGTCTGCACTGTTCTCACTTTAGTAACAGATGTCTTCGATTAGCAGACGACAATTTATCCTGCATGCATTATTTATTTAGATGATAGTATAATCAATGTGCAGGCGTATTTACATATATAATTATAATAAATTTGCAGTAGCCGTTTTCCCGAAATACTTCCCATTTATGAAATGGTTTTAGAATACAACGCACGCATCTTTTCTGTTGATTGCAAAAATAATTTCTAAAAACAATAAAACAACCTTTTAAGCGTTCACTAGATTGGTAAATAATCCGGCTGACAAGTTCCGTAATATCACAGTGTAATACTATTAGTTAACTCTTTCAGCGCCAAATTGTTTAAAGTAGACTTTTCCATGTTCAAAATCGGGCGTCTCCATTTCTCATGTAATAACAGTTTGGACTATTTTGATAAATAAAAGGCAAACAAACAATGCTGATTTCAGGTGAGACAGCTCGTTACGAGCTGACTCGCGTGAATCAGCATTGTTTGCAAAAAACCTCAATATTGACTTTGGCGCTGAAAGAGTTAAAAATGAAATTCAATACCAAATAGAGAAAAAAACTCAAGCTTATTAGCAAATCATTTGTTTGAAGAACGCATGGATCCGGTTGATTGGAGGTGCTCTGTCACATTTTCTACAGACTTTATTTGATTTCCGAGCTTTTGTTTACATTGGAAAACTAAGCAAATGTTCCTTGTTTTTCTTTAAATATGGTAATTAGTCCCCTTTCCCACATACAGACGCGTTCTAACGCCTATGCAGCAAACGACTTTTTTGAAAACATTGATGCAAAAGAGAAAATTGCTTGTTTTGAGCAATTTTTTCCTTTTGCGACAATTTTGTCGACGCTATACAATACTTGTCCTTTCTTTTATAGTTTTTTTTCCCATATTTTTTACTAGTTCTGCTACAGATGTGCTGTTTGAGGTAATGGATTCAACATTTTTTTTTATCTTCGGCAGCATTCCGCCGAGTGTTAAGAAATACAGTCTTTTCTAAGGATTTGCTCCTATTGCGGAGCATATGCAGACGTCATTTATATAAATAGAAATCGTTTCATTTTAGATATATAACTTTATTAGGAATGAAAGTCGTAGTGGCCATTTCAGTAAATTTGATATCGCTATCTTTTTGCCACAATTACATTTCCGTTAATTATAGACATACTTTATCTATCTATACCGTTGACGCATGCGCATTGTTACCAGAAGTTGCGCAGGATTCCGACCGGAGCCTTCGCCCCTGGGATCGTCGACACCGGAACCTTTGCCACCTTTCATTTCGTTTTAAAAAGGGAAAACAATGTCAAAAACAAATCTATTTTCTTTGTGTGTTACCATCCAACCTTAACATTCGATGGATTCTATAATCTCAGTACTTTGATATACGTTTATATATATATTCTATACATTTATATAATTCAATCTTTATTAGAGTATATTGACGTCCTCTGTTATTATGTTTGTACCTGGTACAGACGACAATAGACGCATCTGATACCGACGACAATAGACGCATCTACAACAGACGACGTGTGCAAACATTATGAGGAGAGTATAACTTGCTCTAAACTCACAATTTCTCCTTCGACTTTTGATTTCTGTTTTCTCCACACAAAATATTCAACTATTTTGTTCAAGAATTTATTGTTTAATTTTCAAAGTTACTAACAATTTCTCCTTCCACTTTTGTTTTTTGTTTTCTCAACACAAAATATTCAACTTTTTTGTACAAGAATATATTGTTTAATTTTCAAAGTGACTGAACACTTTATTCAGATCGCAGCAGACGAACTTGGAATAATAAGATAGCAGGTAAACGGTTAACCCTTTCCCTCATACGAAAATTCTGCAGAAGTCGACTTTAAACATATTTTGTCAAAAAATAGAAAATCTGTATAATCGAATGGATAATCTATGACTAAAAGTGGAAAACATTGTGACAAAAGGTGAAATTGCTCGTTTTGAGCAATTTCTTCTTTTGTCACTATGTTTTCAAAAAGCCGTCTTCTGCAGATGCGTTTATATGAGGGAAAAGGGTTAATGTACACTGTCCTCTAAAAGTGCTTAGATTTTCAAAATTAACGAGTATATACGATACAGCATGGTTACTATATTAACATTTTCCTCACATTCTACAAATCAACAGCAGATGACTTTTAGAATATATAGACAAACATATGGAATATTATTATATTTATTTTTTACCAAAAATCACTGAACAGAGATGAAAACATTTTAGCGAAAGGAGAAAACCCTCATTGTGAACACAAAATTTCCAATTTTCTTTGTAATGATCCTACAATAAATGCACAAGTATGCGTCTGAATGAGGGAAAGGGTTTATCTTACGATGGTTTAAAGACTTGCTGTGTAAAATAATTAAGCCCATTACTCATGGATAAACATTTACCATATCCCATGTGCAGAAGCGTTTTAGTGCTTTTGCACTTACAGCTGGCGACTTTTGAAAACATTGTGACAAACTGGAAAAATTGTTCATAATGAGCAATTTCTCCTTTTGCTTAAATTTTTTCGAATATATCCAATGGTTATATTTTCATTACATAGAGATATTCCTTATTGCGCGGGTGCATAAGCACCAGTGCATAAGCACCAGTGCATATATTGGTTGTGTTTAGAACTACCACTGGTGCAATTGGCTTGCTCGTCTTGATCGCGCATGCGCCGTATTTTACCGTCAGCTCTCGGATATTTCCGTAGCAGTTCGTCACTAGACTGGTTCTCGTTCGAATTTGCATTAGAAGATTAAGATTAGCGAACCAGTCTATTTATATGCGAGTAGTCTTTTTATAATTAAAATGTAAATTAATTTAAGTTACTGTGCTAAATTTTGCGATTTTAAGAATATATTAAGGAAAAAAAGGACGCGCATGTGCAGACAAAAATCTTGGGAGATCGAGGTCAACACGTTTGGGAAAAGGTATTTTTTTTTTCGTTTTACATATTTTACTAAAAATACTATTGTTATCATACATTTATATCATATATTTAAAAACGGGTTCCGTGTGTTTCGAATCAAAAAGTATTTCTTAAGCCATAAAATGCTGATTCCCGCGCCAATTGTTGCACCTTGCAGCAACTCTTGTTAAAGCCCGCCCATACGATATGATTTGATAGTTAGGTCATATGCTTTGGAAACGTATGAGAATAAACACAGTCTGGTCAAGATCTTCACTGTTCAGATATTACTTACTCCAGCTTGTTAGAAGATTTTCTGAACTTGTGTATATTCTGATAAAACAGAGCGGGTTGTAAATATGATCTGACCCACAAATGTACAGAAAGTTTTATCTTGTACCATTTGTCATGCACTGGCTAAAATGATACGTTCAATAAATGTGCGATGTGGCATCATGTGACCTTTTCATCAGCCAATCAAATTGTCGCTTTTAAATTCATTCGGTATCAACATGGGAGGTAACCCATATAAATAATGCACGAATTGCCGAATGTTCCGATTATATATCGATGGCTTGGCGTGAAACGGTTGTAACTAAAACCCTATTTTTGAAAACCCTGGTTTAGGGGCAATTTTGACCCCTTTGTAAACAATGCAAATTTAAGTGCCATTGCTCAGAGCAATGGCACCTACATTTCCATTGTTTACCAAGAAGAATGATTTAATGCTTGTAAAGACTTTATGGTGAGGTGATTAGCCTTGGTAAAATAATAACTATTTTAGTTAGAACCGTTTCACGCAAAGCCCTCGATATATACTTTATGAAAGAATAGGGTCAATTCGTAACGATCTTTTATGCGGTTTCGTCAGATTATAAATACACACTGCGACGCATTTTGGTTTTTATTGTAATGATATTGTATAATAATAATGATGATATTAATAATAATAAAAATATAATAATAATAATCATGAAAATAAAGTCTCTATTAAACGAAGGTTGCACATTAAGTAATATAATACATGAATTGAATATGACTTTATCTGCCATCTGACCTTCCAATAGAAATTACATTCTAATTTGAGTAAGGTTAATGTTAGTTATATGATACCAGGGTGAGTGCATTCAATTAATTGAACAACCCTGATGATACACTCTTTACATGAGATGGTGAATGATTGATGAGAAACATGAAATGATTGATTGACATATCAAAATAGTCTGTTACATGAATGTATAAAAATGTAATTGTAAATATATTTCATTGAATCTTCCTGAAGGGTTCATTGATTGATTGATTGATTAGGGTTTAACGCCGTTTTCAACAATTTGTCAGTAATATCACGGCGACCAGTTCACCTACTAATGCGTTTCCTGGTTTGACAGCCCGCGTCGCTACCGACTGAACTACCGGGGCTCGGCCTGAAGAGTTCATATACGGAGATGGTTTTGTGTGAAGCTAACGAGGAAACAGTACTAGCTAACCGTTTCCCACATACAACACATCTGCTGCAGACGACTTTTGAAAACATCTAAGCAAAATCATGAAAATATAGCATAATTACTGAAAAAAGTTGAAAACATTATGGCAAAAAGAAGAAATTGCTCCTTTTGAGCAATTTCTTCTTTTGTCACAATGTTTTCAACAAGTCGTCTACTGCAGAGGCTTCATACAGCGTCTATATGGGGGAAAGGGTTAATATTGCAGCAGTTGACCCTTTCAATAGGGATGGTACTGTAATAAACATACACGTGTTTGCAGTACATGACCTCATTCGAGGGATGGTCAATGAACTCACGAACATGACCTCATTCGAGGGATGGTCAATGAACTCACGAACAAGTGTTGCATTTTTATTATATCGATTGAATTCAACGAACTATGGTATTATGGATGTATTGTAAAAATGGAATAATTTGAATATAAACCATGATAGGCATATTGATTTATTGTATGCCGATGAGAATATGTTTGCTCACTAACGAAATGAGAACAAAAATGTATTTATTTACATGTACTTACAAAACGTTTGTCTTGAGAGAAATATGGCGATATTGACTTCCTAATTGAAAATGACCATATCAGATAGTTTTCGCTAATAATCAGAAGAAATTATTTATTATGAACAATTTCTACTATTTCCACAACGTTTCAGATGCCATCTGCTTCATATTCATCAAAAGTAGTCTGCGATTTTGAAAATCATAACATGTGAATACGTGTACCTTCAATTAACATGTGTATTTACCGTTACGCACACAGCACCCACTTCGTTCAAGCACAAGCAAAGTCGGTTTTTCACAAAATAAACATCGAACCATTCCTAGGATTCACGAGAAACCTTTTTGTTTCAGTGACTATTGAACTCATCCCTGTATGGGGGTTGTTCATTATGATAAATGGTCATACATGAAGACACTATGAACTCTAAGCTATAAGTTATCCGATATGTGTCCTCTTCGAGTACCTATGTACTTCACCAACCCCCCACATTAAATCTGCAGTATCCGTATCTGGATTGAACTCGTTCACTGTCGAATTTCACAAAGTCGACTCTTCCATGTTGGAAATTGGGCCATTCCATTTTTCGTCCAACAGGGAATTTGGTAATATTTAATGTCTAAGTGGCAAAAAATGCAGATTTCAGGAGAGACAGCTCGTTACGAGCTGTCTCACATAAATCTGCATTGTTTTCAAAAGTCTTTAAATGCTTTTGGCAGGGAAAGAGTTAAATTATGTAAAATCTTTATACATGAATGAATAGTTATTGAATACAGTTGAAAATAATATAAAAGTATGGTAAACGAAGAAATTGTTCGTAATAAGCCAGTTCTTTTTTCATCAAAATTTGAGCTAAGGTCGTCTACTGCAGCTATGGTAAATTTGTCCGTATATGGGAAGGAAAAAGGAGTAAACCTTCCATGATACGGACTACTTTTGACGCTTTTTAAATGCTTTTGGTTTAAACAATATTTAATTTATTTTCTAATTTACATATACATCTTTACAATTCATATCAAATATTAACCCTTTCCCTCATATTAACGCTTTCTGACGCCTCAGCAGCAGACGGCTTTTTGAAAACATAGTGACAAAAGAAGAAATTGCTCAAAACGAGCAATTTCTCCTTTTGACACAATGTTTTCAACTCTTAACTATAGGTTATCCATTCAAATATAGAGATTTTCTATTTTTGGACAAATTATGTTCAAAGTCGTCTGCTGCAGAATTGTCGTATGGGGGAAAGGGATAATATAAACAGGATTGAGCAGAAAGCATTAAGCTTATTTAGGAAGCTCTCTCCAGACAAAAATTGAAATTGCGAAACAAAGCGGATGAGAAGATTGTAATAGACATACGCTGATCGCCGTTACCGTATAAATGACGTGTCTAGAGCATGTCTCAATAAGTATCATGTGTGCGTCATTGGGGATGCATTCTTGTCATGTTCACTGCATTGAATCTTCAATGGTAGGCGGTTCTTTGGATTTATCGTATGATCATTTTGATTATAGAATTTAGACAGAGTGTTAAAGGAGCTGAACTCCAGAGTATAGATAGTAATGTATTTTTTTTTTAAAACTGTTTAAAAGTTGTCTTGAAATACTAGAATCATAACTCTGGGATAAAATTAAAGTAATAATTTAACTTTCCAGTACAAAAAATATCTAAATATTGATCGTGTATGCTTAATTTTTACTGGGTATACATACCGAGAAAGCCAAATTGTGTACATGTTCATGACTTTCAATTGACTGTTTTTCAACATTTTCTGCCAAAATAGTTCTGAACTATTTATTACTTAATTTGTTGTCACTATTAGCAATATTTGCTGAAGTTTCAACAATTCAAAATGGTGATCTCCATCCGGAGTTCAGCACATTTAATATCATGTAATTTTCCAGTGTGCAAGGTACCACAATATCAGACATCATTTCCTCTTTACCTAGTATGAATATAGTACGATGATAGTTATGCTATATCCACAATCACGTGGGCCAAGGAGGGAAAGCCATTACTTAATTTATAATTCCCCCCCCCCCCCCCCCCCCCCCACGGTGTGTATAACGGTTGGGGGTTATATATATGATATTGTCCAAAGCTAACTGCGAGGGCTATCAGTCCAGGGGTCGGACGGGAGTGGACGAGAGTGGACGGGAGTGGACGGGAGTGGACGGGAGTGGACGGGAGTGGACGGGAGTGGAAGGGAGCAAACACTAAGGCCATGGCATCGTTATGCCAACGTAAAGATTTCACAGTTTTTAAATAAAATACAAAACCAGTTCCTTTCTGTCAAAGTATCGTAACCTATTGAAAAGCCAAGATATCTTTATCAAATATTAACCCTTTCACCCATACAACACAACTGCAGCAGACGACTTTGAATCAAATCTAGACAATGCTATGGAACATCTCTAAAGACCTCCCTACTTTGATATTTAATCGAATACCGGCCCACTTGTAAAATGACCTACTCTAGAAACATAAGCATTTTTGTGGAATGTTTATTTCAATTTCTTTTTTCTCTTTAGAGTACCGTTTAATTTAGTTGTAAACGTTTCTCGTAAACTGATGCGATAGATGTTGGATCACATTTAGCAGTGGTTAATATTTAATTCATTGAATGATGAAATCTTGCGAGTGTTAGAGGAAAAGATAAGGTCATTTCTACGGAATAGATGACACACAACTCCAATAGTGTAAACAACACGCGCCGCGTTGGGTGTTTTAGGGATATCATAGACTTTCGTGTTCTACGTCACTTAATGAAACTTTGGCGTTCATTCTCATTAAAACCAGACATAAGCTTTGCTACAGGAGGTCGTATCTATAGATCTGGTGACTGCCTTTTATAACAGGTCGTCTCAGATTGACCTTCGCGTCAGCCAATCAACTTGCCGTCTACAAAATCAAAAGTAGAAATAACCCATTTAAATAAATGAGACAGAGAAGCGGTGAATGTCGTGTGTTCCGATTAAAATCTAATTTATTATATTTCTGGACATTCCGAAGTAAATACATGCAGATTGTCACGTACAAATAAAACGCGACAGATTAAAATTCCTTATTTGACTACGGTACCAAACATGGTTTAGTGTACGTCACTGAAATACGATGCGACGTCATTTCATGTCATTCAAAACGCAGTAATGTGGCGTAACTGATATCTCTCGGATCGTAGTACAATACAAAGCAAGGTATCGCTAATGCAACATACTATTCCCTATGTATAGAGTCAATTCTAGACGACCTTCTATACGATGTCGTCAAATCCAATATAGTTTCAGCGAATATTTTTGGTCCGATTATAATGAGATTGATTGTCGTTAATTTAGTAGGGCTACAAGTCTATCGTTTTGTCAAACGATGCATCTGGGATTATATTACACGAACAGTCTGACGAGACTGTGCGGATGGACATGCTGGTCAGAATCCTCACTGTTAGTAAATGCTATACGATAATAATTCGGCTGACGCGTATTTAACTTTGTTTTTTTTTCTATTGGGGTTTTACGCCACTTTCAACATTATTTCAGTTATATTACGGCGACAGTTCACTTATTCATGATCCCTTGGTAAACAAACTAGTACTAAAAATGTGCCTTGCCCAAGGACACTCCACCATGACCGTCGTGCTGCGACTGATGATCGAACCCGGGACAGTCGGTTTCAAATCCCCGACGCTAACCACTCGACCACGGCGGATTCCCGCGGGTTTAGCATATACGAGGCCGTTTTTGGAAAAGTTGACTGAACGAGATCAATATAGTCTGAACGAGATCAACCGTGACTGTTCACTTATTGCTTGCAAACACTTTTTGAAGATTATCTCATTATATAACTTGTGTAGATGGGCTGGGTTATCTTTACCCCTACGTTGCCAAAGGCAATTAAAGGTACAATGCAGATTTCAGGTGAGACAGCTCGTCACGAGCTGTTTCTCCTGAGTTTGCATTGTTTGTCATTTAACATTAAATAATACTAAATTACCTATTGGTTGAAAAATTGAGTGGTTCTATTAACAACATGGTAGAGTCGACCTTGTAAAATTCGGCAATTACTGAGTTAGATTACACTGTTCAGAAATGCCAAATTGTATATTTTTTCCACGCACGGCCTCATGTTCGGATGAAAATAATCATGTGGATCTTCGTGTCTGCACTTTTCAAAGAGAAATTCGATGCGGACATAATTCTTGTTGTTTTATTTTCAACATAAACAACATACCTGCACTGTCTAATCTATTCAGTGAATGCATTCAGTCAAGGCTACGGCATGACCAAGCATATGCACAGATTTGGCTTTGACGTTGACTGATTACAGATGAAACCAGAAACCCAATGACCTGACGTTGCTCATATCGAATATTTTGGCAATCTGAAAAAACAACACCTAATGCGAATATAATTCGTTTATAAATAGTATAATGCCGTCTGTATAAGGAAATATATTCAGAACATATTGTAAGGAAATATTTAGTTAAGAAGAAAAACATAAATTTATGGACAAACAAATACCATTGGTGACCAATTTCTCATTTTGTTTTCGACTCTTTTCAATAGTTATTCTTTCATAATTTAAATATTTGCCATGGTTTTGCCTGAACGATTTAAAAGTTACTCGCTGAAAATTTGCTCTATGTTGTAAAGGGTTTTAACGTTGATTAGTACATTGATTAGTTAAAATGGTTCAATGCCCTTAGTTATCTATAGCATCAAAGTCTCTAAACAGATTTTAAATTACACCAAGAAGACGCCTGCCTGAATCACTTCCTTTATTTCTAACTGTTAGTTTACATGATATGATAATAAAGTGTCGTATGCTTTTAGAAATGTCTGATGAAAAATATTAACGTTTTAAAAAAGTTGAAAACGTTGTGTGAAAAAAGGTTGAATTGCACGTTTTTTGCAGGTTTAAATGTGTCACCGAAAGAATGTAATACTAACATTACGAAATACGATTATTAAAGGAAATCTCAAAGGAACTATCAGTACGTATTGATTTGGCCTCACTCGATCAGCATCAACGCTATGTATTTGTAGTAAAAGATATTCCTTTACTGCAATTGTTAGCGTTTTAATTTCGTAATATATAGCTTAACTCACGTAAAACGTTTTTCAACGCATTTCAGAAAGCTTCCCAAACGGGCTCGGCTATTTCCGTATTAGGTTTTTGAGATCAGAATAATCCGTTGGCTTTTCAATAATTCCACCGAAACTGACCGACACAGTACGCGAACAATACTGCTATTTAACGTCTTCGGACGGTAGTCATCGAGCATATTTAAAGGTTGATAAATTCCGTCCTCATATGAAAACAATACAAAAATACGGAAAAAGTCGAACACTCTACTTGTGCGACAAGATGACGGGCAGGTAGATCCAGATCAGTGCACATGCTTTGATCTACATCTTCTCTTGGCCTGAATAACCCATGATCGCTATTGGCGTGACCCTCTATGTTTGAAGAGAAGAAATGTGCCTCTTACGATTTGTGTGGGGGGAAAGTCTTGATGCAACTGCCTACAGTAAAGACTCTTTACTTTCCGCTGACAGCCTCGGTGGTGTAGTGGTAGTGTGTCCGCTTCGGAAGTCGGAAGTCTTGGGTTCGGCCCTGGCCGGCTCATACCAAAGACTTTACAAATGGAAGTTATGGCTGCCCTCCTTGGCGCTCTAGGTTGTGGGTTAGCATTACGACTGACTGGCGGGTATTAGGATAAACGGACCAGTAGTACTGGTAACTTACCAAGGAAACGCCGTGAAATAACTGAACAATTGTTGTAACCGGCGTAAAAATCCAAACATTTAATCAATCAACCAATCAATCAATATCTGCCGAAATATTATATATATAAATCTAAATGCATCTTTCGACAAAACACTAGAAGCGTAGCCAAACTCGTTCTCGCCAATGTAACATTAAATAAAATCAAACCGGAGTGTCATTAAGAGCCCAAATCACCAGACGAATTGCAAATATATTTACTTGAGCAGGTCGTTTGCATTCAAATATAAGACGCATCAAAGACGACCATAATTTTCTCTGGTTACCACGGCACGTGCCACCATGGTAGATTTACATTAATTGGATGATCGTGTTTCGTGGGAAAAGGTTTGTATGATAATTAAATGGGATTGCACACATTGGCTTTAAGTAAAGATTCCTTTTCAATCTTTTCCTCGATACAGACTATTTTAGGTTCCTATAACACAGACCACGTTTGAAAAAACACACCAGAGGACTAGATAAGGAGGAGTAAACAGGTATTTCTTCCCCGATATTTCTGTTAGCGCTCATTACAACCTATGTTGTGGGTACTCAAAAGAATCGTCTCATCGAGACGATTCTTTTGAGTACCCACAACATAGGTGTTGGAGGTAAAATAAGGATTTTAGAGCATGAAAAAACGCTCCGTATTTATATCTCTGATGAACCCGCTTTGCAAAAGAGGAACGTGTTGAAAGCAACCGCTGTACTAAATAAACAATGAAACGTCTAGACGACTGAATGGTTTGATACAGCGTTGAAAATAAATATAGAACAAGTTATCCTAATCCGTCATGTTTTCAAAAGTCGTCTGCTGCAAAGTGTCAAATGTCGTCTGTTACCAGTATCTGTATCCACATACCATTCTAAATTCATTCCAAATTAATTCTTAATTTATTCTGAATTAATTCTAAATTCATTCTTAATTCATTCTAAATTCATTCTTAATTCATTCTAAATTCATTCTTAATTCATTCTTAATTCATCCTTAAGTTTAAGGATAATCATAGGAAACAACTCAGTCCGAAAGGCTTATCCATGCGGCTAAGGCAATCAGAACATTTATGAAATTGTGTATGTCTATTTAGAACTAGAATGTTTTTTTATCACATGACAATGCTTGTATTCGATGTAATATACCCATTACGTATTTCTTTATATGTAACGTGTGTAATATAACATGACCGAATCACTATTTGTGTATACATCCGCTAATCTTTACAAAAATGGCTGAGAACGTGTATCCGGTAAACACAAACGTCACGATAGATGGACATGGTAAAGGAACCATTATCGGTCTCGCTTAATAACACATTTCTTGAACTCGTTTAATAAAACTTTATATGAAATGACAACTCATGTCAGATCATATATATATATTGATTGAAGAATACCAACTCGGGAAAGGTTCAATGAGAGTACCACATCATAAAACATCCTCGCCTCGAAAATTGGCACAACTAATGTTGAGCCTTCATGTCAAAATTTACAACAAAGTCTTCAGAAAGCGTCTGCTGTAAAATCCGTTTTCTATTGGAGAAAGGGTTAACCCTTACCCGTCTGTACGCGACTTCAAACAACAATTTCGCACCATCTTATGCATGCCATTAAACTACAATTGCAAGCAATGTAGACCAAGTCCAGCCTGCACTTTCGTGCAGTGTAATCTTGATCACAACTGTTCCCATAGAGGGGCTCTTTTCGTCCGCACCCAAAAAGGGTCAAGAATGAGGTCAAGAACGTACAGGTGATTCCGTCTCGTAAATATCCATGCTCTCGGAAAAGTCGTCACAACTCATTTTCTAGAAGCATTTATTATTTACCAACAAGAACGAAATCAAGTCATATATTCATTGGAAAACGTTTTTTATTCATTTAATTGCAACGTAGAAGAAACTATGCAACCTTGCATGCCTTTAACAGATAATTAACTTATTTATAAATGAAATCGCTTTTCAATAAAGACTGTGGTGCAAAGATAGAGCGTCGGCTTCTCGTACCAAAGGGCCTGGGTTCGAGTCCTGTGATGAGCGGGTTATGCCTTTGAAATTAATCCACACAAACTGGTCAAGTCTTCAAGAAGTAGACATCGAGCGTGATTAATAAAAGCTGAAAGCATGTTTAGCAATCGATGCTAAATACATAAGTTTAAACTAAGGACATAACGCATAAACACTGAGTTTTTGGCACTACTGTATATTGTTTGCTTGTTTGTTTGTCTGTATGGTGTTTAAAACGTCGTTTCCAAGTTCTTCTGCCACACCAAGGAGTTTCTCGGGTAGGTTAGCAGGATCACTGGTCTATTTATCCTGATACCAGCGAGTCAATCGAAATGCTTATCCCTACAATCCGGAACGACAAGGATTGTCTTTTGAACGTATTCACATAAATGTTCTTCTGCGTTATTGAATTTATGATAATTAACGGTGAACAAGATTAACCCTTTCTCTTGTGGTGGTACTTTCTGACGCTTCTGCAGCAGACATCTTTTGAAAACATTATTTCAATACAAGCATACTATGACGATGGTTCTCTCTTGTCTCTACTCTCACGACACCGCACGAATAATGAAACAAGCTATCGAGTTGTCGCGAGAACAGCGTCAAATTCACTTGAATATTTCTTCTACTCGTGTAAAAGTACGGGAAACGGAAGTTGTAATGGCTATGTGAAGTGCTCTCTGGTTGGTCGATATTTGGTCGTGTCCGGATTTTTAGCAAATCAGCAATCAGGTAATAGGAAACCATTTCTTTTTGTGTCGATATATGTAGTTTTGACGTGTCTGTGTTTTCCGCGGAAATGGTACCCCTTACGGCAACTCAAATATTAAGAAAACGAAGAGACGGATCAAAAATCGGGACGATCATTCGATGTAGCAACTGATGGGCTACACAACGCACACCAAGTGGTTTCTAAATTCGAAAAACTGTGGGAGGAGATAGTTTTCGCAGGAAAAGCGGTTTTCGCCCGTTTCCATAGCAACGGTGGTTTCTATGGCGACATACTACAAAAGGAACAACTAGAGCCTAGACCCTTCATCCCTACCAAGTTTGGTCGAAATCCGTTGAATAGTTTTGGAGCTACGCTTGCCAAAAACAAACAAACAAACAAACAAACAAACATTTTACAAACAAACGGACAGAAACGAAGACCGACTTTAAGGGTCTCTAGAAGAGAGAACCAATAATTTAATGAGGAATTTCTCCTTTTGTCCCAACGTTTTGAACTCCATTTAATAATTAAACTTTCATTTAGAGAGATTTTCAACAGTTTTGCTAATATGTTTTGAAAGTCATCTGCTGAAGATGTGTTGTATGTGGGAAAGGGATAATATTGTTTTTTATCTGTGGGTGATCGAAAGAAGTTGCTTACAAAGAGCAAGAGAGGGTGGCAGCAGAGAGAAAGGTGTTCTTGATCTATTCATACCACCTGTGAACAAACACCGGATTGATATTTTCTCATGGGTGGTCTTTAAACACAGGTTGGACGGTATTCAAACACAGTATAGCGTAATCATGACTCCCCTTTCCTATGTATCTTTCTTTTTATTTTATTTTCATAAATGACCCTGTAATAAAAGACCAACTGTGAACAAACACCAGATTGATATTTTCTCATGGTTGGTCTTTAAACATAGGATGCACTCGCTGGTGACAGGATAAATGGACCAGTAGTACTGGTAACTCACCCAAGAAACGCCGTGGTATTACAGGAAATACATTGAAAGGGGCGTGGAACTAACACACATACATACACGCCGGATTATCAAGTACTAGGACTGTTATAGGACAACATAATACAGAAGTTTTATCGAGTTATTTTAATGTTTACATGAACAAACCATTTAAAATAATAACTTCGATTTTGTAGATTTCTACAATTTTGACAGACAAATGTTAAATATTAAAACTAATTGGTTGACAGATAAGAATTAATTGAAGTTATGAATATTATATGTACATCAAGGGTGGCCATCATAATAATGATATTCTGATAATTATTCAAAGTTACTAAGTATAATCTTTATTTCCTCCAATATATGAAGATCATACAAACATGAACACATTGATAAACAAACAAACAAAAAGAACAAAAAGGAAAAGTTATACACAAAAATAAAAGATCTTATCTACGTCCCTGCATAAATGTACATAAAATGGGAGTTTGCATATTCAAATTGACAATATAAGTTCCATAATATACAGAATTTACAAAGTTACATAAAGTACCTGTAACAATTCCATGCGTCATGGAGAAACGATGCAACCACATTTAAAAGAACATGTCATTTTTTTCCTCTGAAGCTGACGTTCCAAATTCGGCTACAAATCAAGACAATGCTCGAACATACTCCTCTCCATGTAGAGAGTTAATAAACTCATCCAATATCCATCGCTTTATTGAAATCTCTGGTCTCGTGTGACGTGGATTTCATATACGTATACAGTACCTAAATCTCAACGAATTACAGAAGTGCATGCATGCACCTTCAATTTGTTGTCCAATATCGATGTACACATGTCTACGTGGTATTGTTCTTGGTAATAAACTATCAGCCGAAAACTCTAATTAGCCGACACATCTTCGGAACTACATAATTAAATCTTATTTTAGAAAACCAACCCCACTCACCATATACCAGTGATTGGAAAAATCATTAAATGAGCCGTCCCGCGAGAAAAATCAACATTGTAGACTCTGCGTAAAGTAACGACCCGAATCAGCCTGAGCATGCCGCGCAGGCTAACTCGGACAGACACTTTTCGCCTCCTTGTGGTTTTCTGTTTTAGGAATCATTATTCTATACCTCTATCCCCTTGAGACGAAATGTATCGGCCCGGATCAATGTGCGCGGACTGCACAGGCTGATCTGGGTCGACGCAGAGGCCATACTGTTGGTTTTCTCGCGGGACGGCTCAAATGTACTGTGTAGTGTTGTTCGTTAACCTTAAACAATTAGATCGAAATCGAAACCCATACATAAACGATCAAAACCACACACATACTTAAACGAGCTGACATATCTCCGTCGTCAAAAATACACTGTAAAGAACCGTTGTTAGTGAACAACCACCGATGCGCGCAATATCACGTATTGTATATATAACATAAGCCAAGCCCTGGTAGCTCTGTCGGTAGCGACGCGGGCTCTCAATCTAGGGGTTGAGAGTTCGAAACCCCAGCTCGGCCAACATTCTCTCCGACGTTTGACAAAAAGTCACTGTGACACTGTGACAAGCATCATTCGTCTTCCACCAATGGTCTAACAGTATATGTGGAAAAGCCGCCAGTTGGTTGGAAATACTGTTGTGTGGGGGGCTACTGTTGTTAGATAGCTAGGAAAGACATGCGTAGATGAACTGGCCGCGCCGTGCTATGACTGAATTGTTGAAAACGGCGTTAAACCCAAATCAATCAATCAATACAAAGCATCGTTTAAGTCTAATTCTACTGCCTTTGGTTTCGCTGAATTTTCACCAGACTGTACCCAGCAATTTGATGTCCTTTACCAACTACGAGCCGTCTTATAATACTCTTTACCATACCATAAACACGAGTAATTGCGACAACAATCCCTTTTCAAAAAATAACTAAATTTCTTAAGTCGTTGCTATTCAGTTGCGAACCCCAGCTCGACCACTATTATTTCCGACGTTTGACAAAGGTCACTGTGACAAGCGTTATTCGTCTTCCACCAATGGGCTAACAGTCTATGTGGAAAAGCAGCCAGTTGCTTGGTAAGAATGTTGTGTTGAGTACTGGTGTGAGAAAGCCAGGAAACCCATGAGTGGTCGAACTGGTCGCCGTGATATGACTGAATCTGTTTTGAAAATGGCGTTAAACCCTAATCAATTAATCGGTTGCCAACCATTTTTTTAACAGTTGCTAACGGTCAACGGCTGTCTAAATTGACATGAGAACCGGTTATTCATTGGATATATATGTGCTTTTATAAGAGCGTTGAATGAATATATGAATATTAATTTGATCAATGATTAGCTTTACATACCTTTTCACCAATGGACTTTTAAAAACGTCTTTGCGGAAATATTTCAGATTTCCTTAATGTTGTGTGAAGATATCCTTGAAAATCATTGGCAGTTTGATTAGTTGCCATGATATATAAGACGGAAAAACAGTTGAAAACAACGTAAAATACCAATCAATCAAACGACAGTCCTTAGTAATAAGGAATTACCGGTGGATGACTTTTAAATTTCTCCTTGACAAACTCTACTTTTAGCCCCATCCCACATACAACAGCTTTTTAACGACTTTGCAGCAGATCAAACATGTTGCCTGAACATTTTGGTAAAAGGAGGAATTGCTTATGATGGGCAATTTCAGTACGTATCCTGACACTATCGCACCATTTGTAATGCTTTCCCCGAAACACTGAGTGTAAAGGAGGGACGCCACTACTACCAAAGTTTATGTTTAGAGTCATTAGTTTAAACTTAGTTTAAACTGATTTATTTTATTAACATCGATTGCGAAACAAGCTTTAAGCTTATACTAATCACGCTCGGTGTCTGCTTCATTGATACCTAACCAGTACTCGGGCCGTTTGTGTGGAAAAATCCAAAAGTCAGAACCTGCTTATCACGGGATTCAAACCCAGGAACTTTGGTACAAGAGGCCGACACTCTACCTCTGTACCACGAATGTTTAGAGTCTTTGGTATGACACGTCCGGCAATCTAACACCTGGGCCCGATTCCATCAAAAATACTTAGCGCTAAGTAATACTTACACTCTTAAAAGCAGACTTCATAATTTGTGTTTCCCAAATAAAAATGCCTAAATATTTCATTTCATAACACATTAAGTTAGTAAGCAAGGTAACCATTATTGGTAGAATTGGAGTCTGGTCTCCAATAACTGTCGATGCTGTTACCACTACACGGTCTGGAAGTATTGTAAAATCCCGAAAATTACTGACAGATTTTATAACATTTTTGAGAAATGGAGAAATTTTCGAGTAATGTCTTCTTTTCGCTCAATGTTTTAAAGGGTCACTGTTCCAAATTGGTCTGAATATCGTCAGTACATGTATCAGAGATAGGATTAATTAAGGTAGCCAGCTTGTAGCCAGCGTGTTGCCAGCTTGTTGCCAGCTTGTCGCCATGAGCTTAGCGCCGAGGGAAATAAAAGTGCAAAACCTTTCATCCACGCTATAGCCCCACGTTTCACAAATCATTCGTATAGGTCCGCTGGGACATATAAACATTAGGTCTTATTTACCGGGCATTAAGTAGCAGAATGTATTATGTACTCTTTTGTCTAAGCCCGTCCTCCCTTCGTTCATTATTGTCTGCCTTACCGATGATCGATGACAAACGAGCATTTACTCCATGAATACGCAATAACTTGTTAAAAACCGCGTCGATCCGCTGTAGCTAGGTCTGTTACGATCAGAGCTATCAACCCAGAGGTAGTGGATTCAAATCCCGACTAGGTCAGTCATCCGTTTCGACTATTGATGACAAGACTCAATAATAAGTTGGTGTCAATCGTCTTTCAACAATTTGCTACCTTTCCACTTAATGGGCTTAAAAGGCTGTGTGGAAAAGTAGTCAATTGCAGGGGAAGCATGTTATATGGAGTACGTGATAAGCTGAACTGGCCGCCGTGATATAACTAATAGTTTAGCTTAATACTATTTTATTGCAGAAGATATCAATACATGTTTATAATACATTGCACAGATTATGTGTAGTAGCTTACAAGTAGAATTGAAATGCAGGCAAATTAATTAATTAATTAATAGTTATATTGAGATCAAAGACAAAAGGGTTGGGCCACAAGTTTTACCAACATTAGTGACGGCCCTCCCCTTAGAGCAGGTTGTGGTAAGGTAAGATGAGTCGAATATATAAACAACATATAGTCATACAAGAAAAAGATAAATAAATAGAAAATATGAAGAAAAAAAAAGCAACAATGAAATTGAAATCGCTTTCATGCAGTATTCTCAACCGACGTCCACCCCCCCCCCCCCCCCCCCCCCCCCCCCCCCCGTTACAATAGTTCGCCTACATTTAGGTTAGGACACCGCTTATTGTCTCGGCAATTTCCGGATGAAGTCGTTTAGGATCGATAATGTTCGTGGGGTTTGCCAGTCATATCCATGGAAAATCAACAGACAAGGCCTCTCGAAAGACACCGATCTCTTAAACTTTCCCTCATATAGACGCTTTCTGACGCCTCTGCAGCAGACGGCTTTTTGAAAACATAGTGACAACAGACGAAATTGCTCAAAACGAGCAATTTCTCCTTTTGCCACAATGTTTTCTACTTTTAGTCATAGGTTATCCATTCAATTATAGATATTTTTTTATTTCTCGACAAAATATGTTCAAAGTGGTCTGCGGCAGAATTGTCGTATGAGGGGAAGGGTGAACACTTCGGACGGAATGCACCGTGCATATTAACTGTTAATAAAGATCGATCTTGAAGTGAAATAACCGAGCTCTTTATGGCTCTTCTAATATAATAAAGCATTTGCACTTTCGACCGATTTAAAACTTGCAACCCTACTGGATCAACTTATAATGTACAGTTATGTTAATACGGATATTTTAATGAGACAGCATTTGCAAGTTTCTGTTTGATTAGATTAATTTGTGTCACCGACTGCAACAAATAAGATTTCCGGGATTAGTGCAAACATTCAGGATTTGTTTGGAAGATCAAATGCGTTAAATGGAGCATACAAATCCAATTGAACTGACTGTTTGTTAACACGTTGAATAGTAACTGATCAATTGAGCGACACCATTTATGGCTTTTCTAATATAATAGACAATTTGCACTTTTGACTGATTTATAACTTGATACACTACTGGTCGCACTTCCAATAAACAGTTATGCTAATACGGGTACTTCAATGAGATCGCATTTGCAAGTTGCTGTTTGATTAGCTTAATTTGTGTAAACAACTGCATCAAATGAGATTTCCGGAATTAGTACAATCGTACAGGATTTGTTTAAAAGATCATATGCGTTAAATGGAACGTATAAACCCCATTGA
This sequence comes from Serripes groenlandicus, assembly GCA_031761405.1. Taxonomy (NCBI): domain Eukaryota; kingdom Metazoa; phylum Mollusca; class Bivalvia; order Cardiida; family Cardiidae; genus Serripes; species Serripes groenlandicus. Next base: position 19,720,215 of record JASEVX010000012.1, read on the forward strand.
AAAGACTGTTAAAAAACCGTAGAATAGGAGCTGTTTAATTTAGTGACGCCATTTATGGCTTTTCTATTATAATAGAGAACTTGCACTTTCGACTGATTTACATCTTGCAACCCTCCCTACTGGCACCACTTCCAATATATACATTTATGCTAATACGGGTACTTCAATGAGAACCGCATTTGCAAGTCGTCTGTTTGATTAGATTATGTTATGTCATCGACGGCATCATATGAGATTTCCGGGATTAGTGAAACTGTACAGGATTTGTTTTAAAGATCATATGCGTTAAATGGAGCGTACAAACCCCATTGAAATGACTGTTTGTACCTGGTATAGGAACCTTTCAATTGAGCGACGCCATTTGAAAAACCCGACATGTAAGAACTTTTCGACTAGTAAGGATATTCAAAGTTTCTGAATAATTGTGATTACCGAAATTTAACACGCGCGTTGGTCTGGTACCCGGCTAGTATGGTAACCGTCATATTACAAATAAATTAATACCTTAGGCAGGAACTATAAATGGCGACTAGATTGGTCATCGCCCCTAGCTAATTTTAATTAATGTATGTATGTTGAAAACGAAAAGTCTTGAACTATTAAGTATTGTTGTAGATGTCTTAATTAACTTTAATATGAAAAAGGCAAAGCCTCGTCACGAGCACAGCGCCTATAATGGGTCTAAGCTGTAGGTATATGACTACCATGATTAAGGAATATGTTACAAGCTGTCGGAACTGGGACCGTTATTGTACACTATCCCTACTTTATCTTTTGGTGCAAAGTCAAATCATCAAACATTTAAACATTCACTTCATCACATAAGCAATCACATATATAATACAGTAAAGTCAAACATATTAATAGTCTTAACAAGATATCCTTCAATTTGGCCTTACAAGTGACATAGTTTCAGACAGGTTTATAGCAATGTTCAAAACAACCATCTGTCAAAGTTTCAACATGTTAACATTAAATGAAAAGCTTTCAGAGTGTTAACAACATTTTCCTTAAATATGGCCTAATAACCTTATGTTTGATCCGAAATGACACATATTTGAACTTGGCCTAGCTATCCTCAGGACAAACATTCTGACAAAGTTTCAAAATACTGAAGCAAACATTGAGGTCAAGAGTGTTTACACGATTGTTCTCAAATGTTTCCTAGTGACCTTGTTTTTTTTTTATCCAACATGATCCTTAATTGAATTTAGCCTAGATTTGACCATAACACCAATTATGACAACATGTCAACATGCTAAAATTAAAAATGCAGCATTAAAAATGTCTGATTGTTTACAAAATGTGCCTTCAATTTGCTCTTGTGACCTAATTTTTGACCAACCATGACCCTTTTTTTTTTACTAGGCCTATGTATTGTCAAGACAAACATTCTGACAAAGTTTCAAGCTGCTGAAGTAAAAGTGTGGTTTCTAGACTGTAAACAAGATTTTCCTTCAGATTGGTGAAGTGACCTAGTTTATGACCGGATATGACCCAAAAATTGAACTTAGCCTTTCTCCAAAATGACATCAAGACCATAATTCTTACAAAATTTCAACATGCTAAAGATAAATATGCAGCCTCCAGTGTTAACAAGATTTTCCTTCAATTTGAACTTATGACCCAGTTTTTGACCTCATATGACCAAGTTAAATAAGGCCTCCAGAGTGTTTACAATATATATTTTCCATCAAATTGACATTGTGACCTAAATTTTCACCTCACAGGGCCAAGATTTGTTGGAGATGAACTACTGCTAAACTTGCATTCATATTGGATGTTGTAAAATGTTGCCTGTAGAGTGTTCACAAGGCAATTGATGATGGCGTGTGAACGAAGGACATCAGACAAACTGTGATCATGAAAAACACAAACTGTGCAATCAAAGAACAGGACTTTATTTGAATTTGATATATACTTATCTGTTCATGAACATTACCTTGTATTAATCCATTAGTATTATATGTAATGAGCTGAATTTCTTTTCTCCAGTCTTCCTCAAAACAGCTGTAAATCCATCATTGTATGCATTGCTCTCAATCTATTCCCTTGTTTAATGTTGATGCAGGAAGTTATATTATCCCACAGTTAAAGATGCATGCAATTTTCATTGTTTTGACAGGCACGAATGACCAAAGGGTATATCACTAACTGCCTATTATATATGAAATTCCTCTCCCATTTTCGACATAACAGCTGTGATTCCATGATTGTACAGGTTGCTCTCAATCCATTTACTGTTTTGATGTGTATGCAGGAAAGAATATTACCCCACAGTCAAAGATGCATGCATTTTTCATTGTATTGACAGGTACCAATGACCAAAGGGTATATCACTATCTGCCTATATAGATATGAATTTCCTCTCCAGTAATCGCCATTAGAACTGTTATTCCATGATTATATGGGATGTTCTTAATCCTGTATCCATTCTGTGTTTTAAAATAAAACTTGATGCTAATATCAATAATCATTGACTGCTGTTTTAATACATGACAATAACTGCAAATAAGAATGACTTTTAATAAAATAAGATGATAAATTAATTAAAAAACAGATCTATGAGAATAAACATGTATATTAGTTGTGTCAGAAAGCCAAGCTTTGGGCTCTGAGAATAATGTTCAAGTTTTGATTTAGATCAGGTTGTATCTCTGTGCAGCCTTATCTGGATTATTCATTAGAACCAATTACTTTAAACTTATCTATTTTAGCTTAAATCTTATTTTAATCACACTCCATGTCCTTGAGATACAACCAGTTCTTACGCCATTTGTGCAGAAAATCCCAGTCTTCACTGCTTCGAATTCAGTAAATATTTGGGAGATTTTCTATGCACCGCATATGACATGTGTTAGGCCAATATTTAAGATTTTTTTTGAAAGGGGCCAACTCCCCACTTATGTTCGGAAAAAAGGAGCCATTAAGGCCGTTTTCAACAAGTTTTCAGTCATATCACGGCGACCAGTTCACTTACTCATGCATTTTCTGGTTTTCCAACTCCAGTACACCGCACAACAGGCTGCTTTTCCACTTAGACTGTTAAACAGACCATTGGTGAAAGACGAATGACGCAGGTCACAATGACTTTTATCAAACGTCAGAATTAATGTTGGTCGAGCTGGGATTCAAACTCACAACCCCTTGATTGACAGCCCGCTTCGCTACCGGAGCTCGGCCATTTATATATGATAAAAGGTCAAATTAGTGACAATGTGCAATGTTACTTACATGAATCATGTTTTGCCGCAGGGTGGGTTCCTTTAGAGCATCGCAGTGATCCTGACCTGCAATGTGCCTTGTTAAGATTCAATTTCGATAATTCGCACATCCTTTTTTACTTGTAAAAACAGTTTTTTTTAATTTTGTTAAGAGCACACAGGAAAAGTCATGCCCATATAAATCCGTTTCGGCTCTTGAATTCACTGGGGACGTTTCATCTTGGGTTCGCTTAGTCTGAAAAGATGTTAGTTTTAACTAAATAGTCATTATTCAGAAATATTCCGTCCACATTGCAATGTGTTTCACCACTAAATAATTGGAGTGGATGTCATGCAGCAGAAACGTAAGATATTGCGTCATAAATTGTGTCAACAATCTGCCCTTGAGGACTTCCAAGAACACTTCTAAAAATAGATTTACTTTTTCTTCTTCTAAATGTGCGGTTTTAGTGGTCGCATGAATTCTGAATGGGGTATAATGGCGGTAGCGATTCCGAAATTTTAACCAGGTGCTCCTGTGTGATCAAGAACAGAATATTACCCTATGCATACATTTAGACACACAGGAGCACGTCCCTGTGATTCAACTCTGTGTTGGTGTACTTGGGTAGAAACATAAATATACATGTCTCTGATTTGGGTCACAGGGTGTTTCGTGTAACCGCTATGTTCAGCCAATTATTGCATTGATCTTTGACAGTCCGAAGGAGTTTTTGTCAGAAGGACATACGACTTTAGCGAAGTCTGCGTAGCATTGAGGGTGAAACAAATTTACCCCTAAGAGCATCTTAGTCAGACAGTGAAACCAAAATAGTCAATCGACAGAAAAAAGGTCAATGAATACAACCCATCGCTGATTCTCAGATTCACACTACAGCTTGATTTTATACCAACGTCAAAATAAAATTTATGATATTCAATGGGAAACGAGAGCGATAAAAACTCTTACCTGACGCAAAGAAACTCGCAGCCGATTACGTTATGGTTGTCAGCCTTTAATGTAAACAGCACAGTTGTTCTAGTTATCTCGGGTACCGGCTGAATATGACGTCACCGGATGTGGAAAAATGTCGGTCCTGGTTCTCTGCTTTGCTCTATGTAATTTCATTGTGATTTTACGAACCGGGTCTTAGTAAAATTTTGCACCCAAATTGTTTCCATACTGATTATAGGAAATTTCCTATAATTAAGGTAATACCTCTAAACGTGCAAAGCACGTTTCTTGCTTCGCAAGAAACGAGCTGTGCTCGTTATTAACCCCTTTTCAACCAGCAAGCGCATCTGCAGCAGACCACTTTTGAAAAAGTTGTGTCAAAGGAATAAAATAGCTCAATGGTCTGACCTTTGTATAGTTTTCATTCATAGAGTTTTTCATTATTTTCGCTTAGATGTTTACACATTCGTCTGCTGCAGATATAATGTTTGTCGGAAAGGTTTTAAAGCAAGTGTATTACCCGTTTAGTAAAACCTATCACAAGTTCAATTTTTTTTCCAATGTTGTAAATTTGACCGAAGTCATCGTAATGTCAATATGTCAAATTGCATAAGTTCTATTTATTGCATTTCTTAATGCCATTAAATGCGTTTTGTTAATGGTTAAATACAACAAAAAGGTAAAGCCAAATGTCATTAAGACTGGGGATTATGCTATTCTTGTACAAGATTCGTTTTCCGTTCTGGAGTACTGCGCGGGAGACATAAATAACGTCGACCTTTGTCACAGTCTAACACCGGAAGTTGTAAATACCTAACGGCATTTTGTGAATTATCTCCCTTGGGTACTGTTGAGAATGAAAGGATTACGCAGTATCACTCTGTTGATTACTGGTATAACCGAATCTTGCTTTGATTCGAATGGCCTTTTCAACGTGTAGAAATGTCTTGACGTATCTGAAGCAAACGACATGTTGAGGAATAGCGTGAAAAATATAAATTACCATTAATGCATTTTGGAAAAGATTAATTTTAAACTATTTATCTGACAACATTGGAAAAGCCTAAGTTTACACTATTTATTTACATTGGAAAAAATTAACGTTACACTATTTATCTGACAACGTTGTAAAAAGATTGATTTTACACTATTTATCTAGGCAACATTGAATGTAAAACAGGTCAACGTTAGCACTCGTATTGAACACTCGTTCAAATCGTATCTGACAACATTGTAAAAGATTAACGTTACACTGTTTATCTGTCAACATTGTAAAAAGATGAACGTTACACTATTTATCTGACAACATTGTAAAAAGATTAACGTTACACTATTTATCTGACAACATTTGTAAAAAAAAAAAAAAAAGATGAACGTTACACTATTTATCTGACGACATTGTAAAATATTAACGTTACACTATTTAACTGACAACATGTAAAAGATTGATTTTACACTAGTTATCTAGGCAACATTGAATGTAAAACAGGCCAACGTTAGCACTCGTATTGAACACACGTTCAAATCGTATCTGTATCTACACTTATTGACAGAATATTTTAACAATGCTATGTTAGCAATAAATGAACATTACAAATCTCGATCTGAATACTCAGGCTCATCTGGATCTACACTGTTCTCAAAAAGCGAATTTGTACGTGTTCCCGCCAATTGACACATATCTACTATAAATTCTCTGCGATCGTGGCAATAAAATCATATAGTCATATACACAATCAATATTCGGATGGATGGATAGAACGAGTTATCTAATAAATGACAATAAATCATTCATTCAATCTACAAAATAACCCTATCAATTTAACAAACCATCTATACATTAATCAAATGCGAGAAATTGTAGAAAAGATCTCAATTTTACCAACACTCTTCGTTTCTCTTTTTTTTCCCTGACCAAATATTGATCATTTAAGAACGCATTTTAGTCGATTAAATCTTCAATTAACCGTTTTCCACTTATAGACGCATTTTGGTGCATCTGCAGCAGATGACTTTTGAAAACGTTGTGACCCAACGAGAAATTGTACACATAATGATCTATTTCTCAATTGACCACATTGTTTTTAAATCTATAGTTTCATTTATAGACAGTTTTTATCCAGTTGAGTCGTGAGTCGTCTGCTACATATTTGTTGCATCTGGGAAAGGGTTAATTCAAAATCCTCTGAAGATCAGAATTCCTGTGATAGGGGTTAACATTTCCTCATTTGCAGACGCACATTTTCGCGTCTGCAGCGGCCGACTTTTTTTTAAAAACATAACTACAAAAGGATGCATTGATCATCAAAAGCAACTTCAATTCTATAAATTATAGTTTCTTTCACTAAGATCTTCTTTGTATTGCCCTAGATGCCGTCAATCTCTTTCATTCATTAAGATCTTCTTTGTATTACCCTAAATGCCGTCAATGTTTTCAACTCTATTAAATGTTTATACTGCAAAGATATAAACAGGTTTAACCCTTTCCCTCATGCGACAATTCTACAGCAAACGACTTTAAACATATTTTGTCAAAAAATAGAAAATCTCTATAATTGAATGGATAACCTATGACTAAAAGTGGAAAACGTTGTGGCAAAAGGAGAAATTGCTCGTTTTGAGCAATTTCTTCTTTTGTCACTATGTTTTCAAAAACCGTCTGCTGGAGAGGCGTCAGAAAACGTCTATCTGAGGGAAATGGTTAATTGAAAATCCTCTGAAGATCAGAATTCCTGTGATGGGGGTTAAAACTTCCTCATTTGCAGACGCAAAATTACGCGCGTGCAGTGGCCGACTTTTTTTAGAAAACATAACTACAGAAGGATGCATTGATCATCAAAAGCAACTTCACCACTCACAGCAATATGTTCAATTCCATTCAATAAATTATAGTTCCATTCATTAAGATCTTCTTTTTTATTGTCCTAGATGCCGTCAATGTTTTCAACTCTATTAAATGTTTATACTGCAAAGATATAAACAGGTTTAACCCTTTCCCTCATGCGACAATTCTACAGCAAACGACTTTGAACATATTTTGTCAAAATATAGAAAATCCCTATAATTGAATGGATAACCTATGACTAAAAGTGGAAAACGTTGTGGCAAAATGAGAAATTGCTCATTTTGAGCAATTTCTTCTTTTTTCACTATGTTTTCAAAAAAAGCCGTCTGCTGCAGAGGCCTCAGAAAGCGTCTATATGAGGGAAAGGTTTAACGTCGGATGAAAAAACACAAACATTAGTGTGTAAAGTGTCCAGGTTATATTCAATTAGTGTTGATACTTTCGCTCTTTTTTTTCTATTTCCTGATTTGAAGATTGTTATGCTTTAAACCTCAAACAAATTCAATATACATTTCTATAAATTAAAAAAAGTTTCCTTTTTATTTTTGTATGCAGTAAGTGTGTAAACGAAGCAAAACTATAAGATGTTTCAAAGAATGAGTACTCGGGACTCGTAAACTACCTATACCTATATAAACGTCCATATTTGACCTCTCGGCGCATTAATTTCGAAAGCATTTCTTAAACTTATCAATGGAGTACTCACGCCTTAAGTTTTTCACTGATGTTCCAACAACATTTAAATGATATTTATGGGGGATATCCTAACCTTTTAAATGCAGTTTTGTTGAATCCATGATAAACTATTTTCCTCGCGCAGTTTCTCATGCGTTGTTTGGTGCTAACACCAATTGGCAGGCTGCCAACTCCAAAAAAATGGTATTACTACTTCAATTATGCAATTATTGTAAGTATCATGGACTCAAAGTGTTTCTGATTAAGCCTTCCCGAGAGAAAACCAACATTGTCGTATCTGCGTAAAGCATCGATCCGGATCAGCTTAAGCATGCCGTGCAGGCGAATCCGAAAAGACACTTTTCGCCTCCTGTGGATTTTCTGTTTCAGGAATCATTACTCTGTCCACCTGAGATGGCATGTGTCGGCCCGGATAAGTTTGCGCGGATTGCGCAGGCTGATGCGGGTCGATACATTACGCAGAGGCCATAGTGTTGGTATTCTCGCGGAACGGCTGATATATATTTTAAGTACTGGACTCGGAACTCGCAAGTTACGAAATCAGCGATACTGTCAGTTGGTTTGTTATTGACGCCGCGTGGAAGCGCGGCGTCAGTATGGGATAGGTTTTAATGTTGTACCATGGGGTGAAAAACTCTGTTATATGTTTGAAAAAAACAACCTTTCATGAATAAATAAATTGTATAAAATGATTTAAGAAACAGCAAGATACAAAATACGTATGTCTTCTACCGTTATTACAAAACTTTAGACACATGTAATGGGTATTTAATAACTTTCCCCTAACTTCCTAGGCTACGCTTTTTTTATAGTTTAGTTTACGACCCAATTCATCAACGCTCAGAAAAAAGGTTTCTGGCGATGTTTTTGCCTATTTACAATATTGAAATTTTTAAATAAATGGGTAATCTTTAAAAAATCAATGATGATTCATTTTAATAACTACATATTACAGTATAATTCTAGAAACTATAAAAACAACGTTAACCCAACTCTGCAATAGGCATGACCGTAAAGTGACCCGTTATATTATTTGTAAATGCAGCATGTCATCGCTTGGCAGTTTTGGTCATTCTTATTTAATAGACGACAAGATGTCATCGGTTTCTATAGAGTAATTAAGGTTCCTTTCGTTATGAATACTGTTTTCACGATTTCACCCGATTCTAAAATTCATTGGATTCGTACCCGGTTTTTCATGTTTCGTTCGAAATGAACGATTCGTACCAACTGGTTTTCGCTCTTTGCTCTTGGGGAACTGACTTGACCACATGTTTATTTTTCAGTTTTTTACTGGCATGTTCAAAACGATTAAAGTGACATTACAAACAAACAAAACAGACTTATTAATTATTGCTACATGTATATGTACATGTATATGTTGACTATGCATGTGAGCTTTCATAATGCTCAATCTTGATCATAAATATCTTTCTTTTTTATTTCAAATGCTTCGAATTTTGTGTTTATATACTCCCGTTTTTATTATCATACTTCTTCTAAACTGGAAGGAGATTAGACTTTCCCCTCTCCTTCCAAAGCTTGTGTCACACTTAACTTATAACTAGAGGCAATAAACCTTAATATATGTTAATATTTAAGCACCTATGGTGTTTTTTTATCTAACGGTTCTATTAAGATGATTTAAAACTTCAGCTTGTATGACACATTATAGTTGCAGTGAATGTTAAGCAAACCGTAAACCAAATGGTTTCAGGACTAAACTTGTCATTTCACGACTAAACTTCTCATGCTGAATATCACATAGATCGTAGCATATAAAACGTTTAATCCCTACGTCAATAATGACCCTTTCTGCTCTTGGTAACCTTTTTATATAGGCTATGGTAGTGAGCAATATAGGCTTATCTTGGCCTTCTTGTTTAAAATAAAGGGACATTTAGCCTTCTTGTTCGAGATATTTACATCCTGTCTGCTTGCACAGGTTATTTAAATGTACTGAACTGGATCTGCTTCCTTCAAGTTATGCTTCAAAATCATGCGCGGCGTTTTTGATGCTTTGCATCAAAATTCTTCTTGTTTATATCTTACATAGTTTTGCCTGGTTGTGTTCAATGTCGCCTGCTGCCGATCTGTTGTATGCGAATAAGGGTAAAAACATTCTGAATCACAATAATTCTCTTTTAAACATCAAGATGGACTGCATACAAATTTTGATTGCTTTTTTTTTGTATCTTAATGAAGACCAAAAGGTCGATATTTCGATGATTATAGAGTTTTTTAATCATATAAAGGGTTACATTTGGGTTTTCATGAAGGCAAAGCACGTTCTCCACGAATCCTGCCTTTTGTCAACGGACATGGCTGGTTTGCATTACACCGGGGGTGTTTCAAAAGACTTGCACAGAAAAAAACAAGCACCTTTATCTCGTTACATGATGTGGTGATGCATTGTATGAGTTCTTTAATCCCTTTCCGATATGCGACAAATCTGCAGGAGACGACATGGAAAGAAATCGAGCAAATATTATTTAAACAACAACAACCGTTCCATCTGTCGTTTTACCCTATGCTATTGTATCTTGGTAACTTTCCAACATACAACACATCTGCAGTAAACGAGATGGGCTAATAGTGCAAAAGCAGCCAGTTGCTTAGAACACCTTTTGAACAGAGTAATCGTTTGAGAAACAAAGGACACACATGGGTTGGTGAATTTGACTGAACACTGTTGAATCCCAATCAATCACTATATGTACTTATACACCATATGCTGTTTGTATCATTGTGACTTCATGTTATCATATTTATGCTAAATGTAAAAAAGAGTTTATGATATTTACTTAATTGTAAATTTAATTAAACGTACGATTAAAGGACGAATATGATTAAAAGTACTACTATGGAAAATATTTTGATGCGCTAAAGTAGAAATTGCTCATTGTTTCATTTTGCCGCTATGTTTTCTCAAGTAGTTAGGTGCAGATTCATTCGTTAAACTGCATGTCAGCTTGTTGGTAAGGGTTACAAAACACAGTATAGGCCATGCTTTATCCCTTTCCCAAATACAGCATATCTGCGGCAGACGACGTTGAAAAGTTCAAGACGAAAATATGGAAAATCTCTATAAATGAAGGTATAATTATTGAATAAAGATGAAAACGCTGTATGAAAATAGGATTTTTCCTTTTCCCATTTTTTTTTTTTTTAAATCAGACCTATATTTGTAAAACATGTCTTTGTTTTCCCCTCGGATTCAATTGCACTAAACTATTCCATACCATGAAAATAGTTTACCCTTTCCAATATACAACTAAACTGCAGCAGACGATTTTGAAATCATCTGGAGAGAGAATAATATGGAATGCATCTTTATATAAAAGTTAAGTATTAGAATAGAGTTCTCCTTTTGCCAAAATGTTTTAAAAAAAAGCCTCTGCTGAAGAGTCGTCGGGAAGATGTATGGATGCGGGAAAGGGTTTAAGTAGGTTAATAATAAATGGTGTTGGTGTTTGTCAAACATTCATGTATTCCCCACAGAATGTTTTCGTCTGACGTTTAAAAAGAGTCATTGTAATTAACGTCATAAATTGAGCCGTCCCTCGAGAAAACCAACATTGTGGACTCTGCGTAAAGTATCGACCCGGATCAATCTAAGCATGTCTGGCAGGCTTACCCGGATATACACTTTTCGCCTCCTGTGGATTTTCTGTTTCAGGAATCATTACTCTATACCTCTATCCCCATGAGACGGGATGTATCGTCCCGGATCAGTCTGCGCGGACTGCGCAGGCTGATCTGGATCGATACATTACGCAGAGGCCATAATGTTGTTTTTTTTCGCGGGACGGCTCATCGTTGTATCTCCTAAATTGTTGTGTTCAGTGGCCAAAGAGTATTAGAGCATCGATCAAAAAATTATGGAGTTCTTTTATCAATGCCTTTTTTTTTATGGGAAGTCTATCGCGAGCGATATTAAGCGCGTGTAACAAAACGAGTGCATCTCCACGAGTTTGCTGTTAGTGGGAACAATCACGATGGATCTGGGTTGTCGATGGTAGATAAGTTTTATATTACGTTTATGTATTCACGATCGATTAGTCTCACAATAGTCTCCACCGTGTTTCTAAATATAATCTAGAACAAAATGCATTTTCAAACAAGAAGCCCCAGAGGTTGAGCGTAAACATAACAATACATGATGCCTAATCGGGGAATCATGTAATACCCAACTAGCAAAATACGAATCATATATATTTAGGTCAGCTAGTATTGTGTTCCCTGATTGTAAAGGCGCTGAACTCCAGATGGAGATCAGAATTCTGAAATGTTGAAACTTCTGCAAATATTGCTAATAGTGACAACAAAGTAAGTAACATATATAGTTCAACTATTTTAGCAGTAAATGATGAAAAACAGTCAATTGAAGTCTTGAAAATGTGCAAAATTTGGCTTACTGAGTATGTCTACCTAGTAAAAAAAAAATGAAGCATAAACTATCAATATTTCGATGTGTATTGTACTGGAAAGTGAACTTATTACCCAAATTTCATCCCAGAATTATGATTCTGACATTTCAAGACTAGTTTTGAACAATTTCAAGACTTTGAATATATTATCTATAATCTGGAGTTCATCACCTTCAAGGTTTAACAGGTTTAACTTAAACGTTGAAGCTAACAAATCAACAAAAAACAAAACAAATCTCCTTAAAAGTTTACCTGAAAGTATAATATAATTTATTCATTTCAATTAAATAATAAGTAAACTGCTGCAGATGATTTTGAAATCATCTAGGCAAAACTATGGAACATATCTATAAATAAGCGTAGGATTAAGGAAATTAATTAAATTTTTACAAAAAAGGAGAAAAAGTCGTCTACGTTAAATCAAAAGTTTGCTACCCATTTAAATGCTTCTAATGTTGACATCGCTCTTTCAATCATAAAATAAGTCAACTGCTGCAGTCGACTTTGAAAATATCTAGGCACAACTATGAAACATATCTATAAATAAGCGTAGTAGGATCATTGAAAACATTTTTTACAAAAAAGGAGAAAAAGTCGTCTACGTTAAATTAAAACTTTACTACACATTTAAATGCTTTTAATGCTGATCTAGAATAAAGGAAGTTTGGCCATATGACTTTCATAGGATAGTACTGACCCCCCATGGCTTTTAAATGTTTGACCTCGAATTATATACAGATTTGTCTTGTCTATTTACAATGTGCCTAAAATCAATTCTGTACCATTAAATAAATACATGTAGGGACAGTTTGTCAACGTTAATTGATCCAGACGACGTGACTAATCCTTTCGCACATACAACGAATATACAGCTGACGACATTGAGAAACATCTAAGCAGACTAATGACGACAGAATAAGTGTAATTAATTACGAGGTCCAGAATAAGGAGGGGTATTCAGCTCTTCTTTCCACAATTTCTCTCTTATTATTAAAGCAAACCCTATGTTGTAGGTACTCAAAAGAATCGTATCAAATGGGTACATCTTTACAGTAGTTTTTTAAACCTCCTATGACTAAATATCACCCAGTGCAGCTCAATATCTGACAATGCAGACGCGCTAGTTTCATCTGCATCTTCACCTATTGCCAATAGCATTATGTTGATTTTCGGAGAGCGCAGCTCAATTATATATTCCAACACATATTACGACCATACCAGAAAAAAAGTGATCCAATTATTTGCAGCATGACCCCTTTTTGCCCGGCATAGTTCAATTGTTTAAGTGTACTTTTCGAGTAAATTGTTCATAACTGTTTACACTGCGTTTTGAGCGTACAATGCAAACTTCATGATGAATTGGTATTGTCAGACAATTACCTGTTTTTTTTTAAAAAAAGTCTACGTGCACTGTAAGCGAGCATTGTCACACGAAAACTGACCTTTGTGAATTTGGGATCGTCGTAGATCGATCAAAATTATCTTGCGACTGTGGGCAGTCTGATAAAGAACTTATCGAGGGCTTGGCGTGAAACGGTTGTAACTAAAGTTGCTATTTTTTTTTTTACCAAGGTTAATCACCTCGAGATAATGTCTTTGTAAGCGCTGAATAATTTTTTCTTGATAAACAATGGCAATTTAGGTGCCATTGCTCGTTCTGAGAAATGGCACCTAAATGTGCATTGCTTACAAAAGGGTCGAAATTGCCCCTAAACCAGGGTTTTCAAATAGGTTTTTAGGTACAACTGTTTCACGCCAAGCCCTCGTTATGTGCTTAGTAGCCGAAAACTTATCTCGGTAGCCTATGTAGAAGACCTAAATGTAAATAATGCAATTTGATAATGATTACTATAATAGTTTTTATGAATTTCAAGAAATATTGACTGTCGGTTTTCGCTAGTCCGGAGTTTCATCCCCCTTTTTACTATGTACTGTATATAATATCAGAACGTTTTCGTTAGTACGCAGGGAGCCAGACTTATGAGTGTTATATCAGAACGAGGCAGTCAGACTTATGAGTGTGATATCAGAACGCAGAGAGGGAAGCAGACATGGTTTTTTTTCGTGGGATGTTGCTCTTGGCTATATGGTATAAACACATCCGTTGTTTTATGGTGCTGGCTTTGTGTCGGTTTTGACATTATGTCGTTACCCTTATCCAGGTTTCCGCTATTTAAAACGACACCTGTCGATCCTGTTACCCTTTCTTAAATATAACAAATCCACAACAGATTATTTTGAAAACATAAATGCAAAGCTATGGACGAAATTCTATAAAGAATATAATATAGATGAACACATAGTGGCATAATGAGATATTACACATTACGAGTTATTTCTCCGTTTGTCATACTGTTTACAAAATGCATCTGCAAGTCGGAAAGTTTTAACACGAACTACGTATATATACCAAGATCGGTCAGTACATTCGTAAATGACAACAAATTATAATAAAAAACAATCTGAAAAAAAAGAGGACAGAAGTGGAGCCCTAATCGGAAACCATGTATTAACAATTTAAATGTGCCTATCCTTAATTTTAGTGAATACAATCGTTTCAGATAGGAATTTATTTGAGTATATTAATTGTACAATATGTTTGTATTGAACTATGTTGTGTATATTGTGTGTAAACACATCTGTTGTTAAAACGTACACCCAATTCAATAAAATCAAAATTCTGTGATTAAAACATTTCCCCTATACTACAAATCTGCAGGAGACCACGTTGAAAGCATACCCGCACAACAATGGCTAATTTCTACAAAGGGGATTAATACTATTGACTATAGTTTATGATTGATTGTTTAGTGTTTTACGCAGCTTTTAACAATATGGGCAATTTTTCCATTTGAGCCGTCCCGCGAAAAAAACAACTATGGCATCTGCGTAATGTATCGACCCAGATCAGCCTGCGCAGTCCGCGCAGACTGATCCGGGCCGACACATTCCGTCTCAGGGAGATAGAGGTATAGAGTAATTATTCCTGACACAGAAAATCCACAGGAGGCGAACAGTGTATGACCAGGTTAGCCTGCGCGGCATGCTTTGGCGGATCCGGGTCGATAATTTACGCATAATGAGTCCATAATGTTGGGTTTTCTCGCGGGACGACTCATTTGTCCCAATCTTTTCAAAAGTCGTCTGCTGCCTCGGAGTCAGAAAGCTCCTGTACGTGGAAACGGTTTAAACTCCATAAAACCCAAATGATACTTTGATTGGGGTTAAACGCCGTTTTCAACAATCCTTCAGTCATGTCATGGCGTCCCAATCTTTTCAAAAGTCGTCTGCTGCCTCAGAGTCAGAAAGCTCCTGTACGTGGAAAAGGTTTAAACTCCATCAAACCCAAATGATACTTTGATTGGGGTTAAACGCCGTTTTCAACAATCCTTCAGTCATGTCATGGCGGCCATATCACCCACTCATGTGTTTTGCGGAATTCTCATACCAGTACTCCACACAACAGTCTTTCAAACCAACTGGCTACTTTTCTAGATATACTAAGCTCTGTGGTGGAAGACATCTGACGCGTGTAGCATTTTTTCTTTTATAAAACGTTGGAAAAGATATTGGCCGAGCTCGGGTTTAAACTCGCAAACCCTGGATTGACAGCCCGCATCGCTACCGACAGAGTTACCAGGGCTCGGTAAAGCCCAACTGATAGAGATGGAGAAAATGAAGGTGCGTCGTTATAATATACGTCTTTACACAAAGGTCACTTTGAGGTTAATATCGCCATGTAATATACGGATATACAATGCCATGATCAATAATCTGCTATCTGATGTTTGAAATATCGTCAGATAATCACTCAAATGATTTATTTCACAGGCACATCGCACTGAAAGAGTGAAATAAACAAAACAAAGCCCATCCATTCATTTTGTTGTCAATGAATAAACTTTCTAAACACACACAAATGGGAGTCTGATATTGATCATTGAAAAAAATCGGTTTAAATGTTTAAATGTTTTAGTTTAGGTATCGTAACACTTAACAGTGCAACGTGGTCGCATTCAGATTAAGCCAATACAGCGGACGTTAGGTGATTCATTGTTAGGTCTAACGGTTTTTCTGAACGATCTTGTTAACCGTACATATTATCCTTATGATCCGGTGCCTAAGTAATTGGACCGAATGAGTGGGGTTCTGGTACAGCGTCAGCAATCGGTGGGTGAGGACGCATGAGCTCGTGGATTGGTAACGGCTTTCCCTCACTGACGTTGCACTGTTTAGTTATTACTTATAAGTTATAAGTAATATCTGTTGTTAAGACGTACACCCATATCCAACAAAATAAAAAAATCTGTGATTAAAAGTTTAAAACATTTCCCCATACAACAAATCTGCAGCAGACCACGTTGTAAACATACCCACACGACTATGGCCGATTTCTACAAAGGGAAATAATATTATATATATATTGTTTATGATTGATTGTTTGGTGTTTTACGCAGATTTCAACAATATGAGCAATATCCTGATCATTGAACAAAATAAAGCTTCTAGAAAGTACAATTCGGAGTTGCGTTTCTGTATAAATGAAACGGATGTGCAATTGTCTCCTTTTATCCTAAATGAGACAGGAAAATGCAGTACAGTGGGTTTAATTTACTGTAGTTCGCTCCGTTTTGGGTGCGGGAGGTCACGAGTTGGATCCCCTGCCAGGTCATATCATAGACTGGTAGTAATGATTGCCCTCCTTGGAACTCAGGATTGCGAGGTTAGCATTACAACTGACTGGCCTGTATCAGGATAAAAAGGACCAGTAAGTACTGGTAACTTACCAAGGAAACGCCGTGATATAACTGAACAATTGTTGAAAGCGGCCTCAGACACCAAACAATCATACAACATCAGTCGTCTGCCTCAGGAAGCTTGATATGAGCCGTCCCGCGAGAGAAATAACATTATGGAATCTGCGTAATGTATCGACCAAGATCAGCCTGCGCTAATCCGGGCCGACACATTCCGTCTCGGAGATATAGAGTAATGATTGCTGAGCCGAAAATCCACAGGCGGCGAAAAGTGTCTGTCCGAGTTCGCCTGCGCGGCTTGCATAGGCTGATCCGGGGCGATGTTTACGCAGAGACCACACTGTTGGTTTTCTTACGGGACGGCTCGATATACGGTCCAGTCATACCAAAGACGTAGTTAGTGACTATGCCTTTTTGGTGCTCAAGATTTCGGGATAGCTTTTTAAACATTGCGCTGGTGTCAGGATAGACATACTAGCAGTATTGCGTATTTGCCCAGGAAGTGTCGTGACTTAAATTCAATATACAATACAATACAATATTGTATTTCAACGCTGAATTTGTATATAATACATCAAATACGGATTTGCAATACATTATACATCAGAGCGCAACCAAATGCGTTACAATGCAAATAACATCAGAAAGAATTTCAACTATGTTGCTCGCTGCGTAAAACATCATACAAACAGATCAATGTCACGGTTAACGTTCAAGGTCGATATCGCTACTTTCAGCTTGGCTGGTTATAATTAAAACAGTACTTTAATTTTAATATATGCACGGTCACTTATACATTTTTAAACATTTCGTTACTTAATTGAGTAAGACGAACATACAAGTAATATTTGAAGAATACTATCTGACTGATATATATCGAAAAGAATATTCCAATGCCAATTGTACGGTAATTGTACGGCAATGGTGACATCGCTTTTAAAGTACCCGTTTACTTTGCACGAACCGTCGTTTTGTGTCAGTAAGAGGGTTAACAAGAGTTTCTAGCGAAAGTTCCAGGAAAAATAAATTGTATCGTTTGATTGTAAGGTGTTTCACGCCGCTTTCAGTTATGTCACGGCGTTGCCTGGGTAGGTTACCAGTACAACTGGTCCATTTATCCTGACACCAGCCAGTCAGTTATATCACGGCGTTGTCTGGGTAAGTTACCAGTACTACTGGTCCATTTATTCTGACACCAGCCAGTCAGTTATATCACGGCGTTGCCTGGGTAAGTTACCAGTACTACTGGTCCATTTATTCTGACACCAGCCAGTCAGTTATATCACGGCGTTGCCTGGGTAAGTTACCAGTACTACTGGTCCTTTTATCCTGACACCAGCCAGTCAGTTATATCACGGCGTTGCCTGGGTAAGTTACCAGTACTACTGGTCCATTTATTCTGACACCAGCCAGTCAGTTATATCACGGCGTTGCCTGGGTAAGTTACCAGTACTACTGGTTCATTTATCCTGACACCAGTCAGTTAGTCGTAGTGCAAACCCCGCAACCCTGAGTGCCAAGCAGGACAGCCAATAATACTATTTTAAAAGTATTTGGTATCACCCAAAATAACCTTAAAGAAATTAAAACACGAATGGAACATACATACCTATGCATCCATGATAAGGATCCGATTGGATGCTGCTTTACAGACGTGTCATGAAATCTTCTACGATTTATTAGAGGACAGAGTGCAGAGCCATATCAGACTGCGCATTAATAGTGTCCTGCTTATAGACGGTTTCCGACGCCTCTGCAGTAGAAGACTCTTGAAAACATTGTGACAAAAGGAAACATTGCTCAAAACGAGCAATTTCTCCTTTTGCCACAATGTTTTCAAATTCTTTCAGTTATCATGCCCTCATTTATAGAGATTGTCTATGTTTTTGCAAAGATCTTTTCACAGTGGTCTGCTGCAGATTCATTGTATGTGGGGGGAAATGTTAAACTATATCGAAAAAAAAAGTAGAAGCAATTAGGGCGAATCGTATTATTGTTTCATACCATACACTTCAATTAGACATAACATGCTCCACAAACCTTTTAGGAACCCTGCAAGCTCTCAACATGATTCTATAAACGAAAGAACCATTTTAGAGTTAGACAGCTAAGAGGCTAGTGATTAAAATTCGTATTTCAACTCTCAATTCAACTCTCAAGTTTATTTTGCAAGTCGGTACCATACTGTCATTTGACCTTGAGACGTAACCTTGACTTTTGTGATATAGACCAATGTCTAACTTGTAATATATTACTACATCTCGGCGAAAATCCGTGTAGAATAGATATGAGCAGTTCCATGAGAAAAAAACATTGTGGATTCTGCGTAAAGTATCGATCCGAATCAACCTAAGCATGCCGCACAAGCTTACCCGGATAGACACTTTTTGCCTCCTGTGGATTTTTCTGTTTCAGGAATCATTACTATATACCTCTATCCCCCTGATACGGAACGTGCCGGTCCGGATCAGCCTGCGCGGACTGCGCAGGTTAATCTTGGTCGATACATTACGCAGAGGCCATAATGTTGGTTTTCTCGCGGGACGGCTGAGTTATAGGTTAAAGAATGCGGTTGGTCCGACCAGTTCATACATAGTAACAACGAATTCAAACATAATAATTATTAATTCTTTCGGCGCCGTATTTTCCTTAACTAGACATTTTTAATGTTCAAGCTCGGGCGACTACAGTTTTCGTGTTTTAAGAATTATGGAATATTTTGATAACTAAAAGACAAAACATGCTGACTTCAGGTGAGACAAATCGTTTACAAGCTGACACACCTATATCTGTATTGTTTCAATAACCTCAATACTGCCATTAGCTCTTACAGACTTAATGATCATCTTACCTAAATCCTGTTGATAATGATATAAAATACGAAATTAATTTAAAAAGCAAACAAAAACAACACCAAAAATAAAAGAAAACTGACTATTGCGAATGTCTTAAAACTAAAAGCCCTAGACGAACTCCATACATATATTATTGAACTTTAATTCGACATGTATACCATCAGTTTTGTCGAGTAGATAACAGTAACGGTGAAAAAATGCAAGTAATTACAGGATCTAGCATGTTTTTAAAGCTGTCTCCCGACAGGGTACTATTTGAAAGACCCTGCTTCCGATAGATGTTAATGAACGATAACCTGACCTACATACCGAGGGCTTGGCGTGAAACGGTTGTAACTAAAATTGGTGTTTTTTTACCAAGGTTAATCACCTCCCCATAAAGTCTTTATAAGCGTTAAATCATTTTATTTGGTAAACAATGTAATTTTTATTGTTTACAAAGAGGTCAAAATTGCCCCTAAACCAGGGTTTTCAAAATAGGTTTTTAGTTACAACCGTTTCACGCCAAGCCCTCGATACATGTCTTTGTTCGATTCGGTTGTGGAGTTAAAGTGTAGAAATGTCAAGGATAAATGAAATTCCGAACAATTATAAAAAAAACGAATGTGAGTTACAACAGAAACACGAGGTTGGAAAATATGGTTTCTTTTTCTGTTGCAAATAATCCTTTTACCATGGTGCTTTCAAAATGCCTATGTTGCAGACGCTTCTAAAAGTTGAAGTGATTTGATAATACGGTTAAAACACATAAGCTCTATTCAACGTACCGAGCAACAGCGTTTGACTTTTAAATTAGTCATATTTAAATTGAATACTGCAAATTAAATTTCTGAAGCATTAGGGTGTCGGGAATATTGTATTAAAATTCAAAAAACCACAATACCTGTGTCTGTTCAACCAGTTTTTATTCAAATAACAAAGTTATTCCAGTTGTTCAATGTATTTGTTACTTTATTTGAATTTTTAAGCTTTGAGAAAATGTATGTTTTGTTTTTGTGCCAAATATGACGTAAAAGTTTTATTTGCTACAAAATGTGAACATTTAGACAATTGTATTTTCCCATGTGATATTTTAACCAGATAACAGGTGTACATCTGGAGTTGCTTATCCCTTGTATCTACGTTCCTGGTTACAATGTGTCATTCGTATTGTATATGTAAATATTAATGTATATAGGCCAGAGGCCTAAATGCTTGAATAAAGCATCAACCTTGTTGTACTTCTCTTTCATATTAGAATAATTATTTGTATCTTTGCATATGAATTATATTAATGAATGAATTTTTAGCGTTGATTAGCCATATTGTGTACGTGTATATACTTGTAAATGTTCAGTGGCATTTATGCCTGTGTCATCCAATGTGTGCACGCTTCATATGAAATGAAATCAATTTCAATTTCTTTAATATTTCCAGTTTGTGCATGGACAAAAACATGAGGAAAATTCAATTTAGCATTACAAACGGCGAAACAATATGGCATATATACATGACAGAATATAGAACAACCCTCTTTGTAATATGTTGTATACAAACAAAATAATCAATGTATAGATCTCTGAATATAATAATTTTTGAGATTTAGCGTAGGATGGTTAAAATAGAAAAAAACATAATTTACCGGATTCTCAAATCAAATAGTAATTGACTTTCTTTCATTTTTTGAAAGGTAATTGAAACATAGTTTTGAAATTCGATGATCTTTAATTAAATTTGTATGTAAAACGGATTCCACAAAGTGGCACGTCATATTACAAATTAATATAAACCCATATTGAGAGTAAATCTGATAGGTTTCGATTTTAACCGTTTGGCTGTTGGGCACGGGTTTGTGAAGCTTGTGCCACCAGTACAGAGCCTGGTCCGATGGCGTATTGTTTTCAACTTAACCCCTTTGGTTATTGGAACACATTGTGTGAACCCCGTGCAAGACCAGTATACTCCTGGTTCTTGACCATTGGCATCCCAACCAAACAGTGTTATAGCGATATTCCTAAAATAATTGTTATGGACCTTTCCAAATGCACAGCCAGACAGGTCCATTTAAAAAAAATCACCATTGAAAGGGTCATTGTCCTTAGTTATAACATGTAGTGAATATTTGATATGAAATGTGAAACAAGTCAATGGTATAATACAACATCGATGCATCTTGCTTTCTAACCAGTCATAGTTACACTTGTTCGGTATTAGTTTTAGCTATTTGTTACACGAATCGTGTTGCTTAAGCACAATAGATGCATTTAAATGTTTGCATTTTGAATCAGTTACCCACTCTCTTTGTTAGTACGGGTCATCCCAACACGGCGTCTTATGTGAACAAACCAACTTGATCATGCGTGCCATTGGAATAGGTACATAGAATTACAATATCCGGTTGAAGTTGAGATACAACGCATTATTCGGATGAAGTTGAGACACAATGCAGTATTCGGTTGAACTTAAAATACAACGCAGTATTCGGTCGAAGTAGACATATAAATCCATTTCCAAAACATGTCATGTTATATAACTTTTAATTTTGAACTTTTCAATTTTGGGGAAGTGATTGCTTGTCAAAGAAGTTGTGATTGTACCCGATACAATGTGCAGTCACCGATGATAACCGAGGCCCGGCTTCGCATCGAATAATGTTGGGTAACCCGTATATACCTATACGTAACTATTCTTTTGTTAGAATGAATGAAAGAGGTTTATTTATAAAACACATCGCGAATCGAGACTGTGATCAATGAGTACCTTCTGAATTGTTCAACCGGACGAGCTTTGATCTCACGGCGTTCCCCACATATATAATGTATGATTTGTTTGAAACTCAGTTTCTGCATGTATTTAAAGGTCTTCTGTGAATAAACTTGATCATGCGTGCTACATGTATATGATTTTGAATGTATTTGTTTTAAGGTAGCGTTTTAATGCAGCATTCGGTTCATTCGTTGTTCAAGTAGAGAATCAATCGACGCCCTGTTCAGAGAGTTCACCTGGACGGTTAACCCTTTCCCTCATATAGACGCTTTCTGACGCCTCTGCAGCAGACGGCTTTTTTGAAAACATAGTAACAAAAGAAGAAATTGCACAAAACGTGCAATTTCTCCTTTTGTCACAATGTTTTCCCACTTTTAGTCATAGGTTATCCATTCAATTATAGAGATTTTCCATTATTTGACGAAATATGTTCAAAGTCGTCTGCTGCAGAATTGTTGTATGAGGGAAAGGGTTAACAAAAAAAAAAAAGGAACGAGCTTTGTTTTCATGGCGTGTAACGAAACAGTTAAAACAAATAATGAATGATTTGTTAAAAACACAGTTTCCGCATTTAAATGTTTACCCATCAAATAAAGTAACAATACAATATCAACGATGGTAAATGGAACAAAATGCGCGCGGCGTTCGTCTGGACACGCTATAAAAGGATTAGTTGTATGTTTACGTGGTTCTATGCTGATTGCAATAAGTGTGACAAATGAGCGGCGTCATTAGAAAAGGTTCTCATTTTTTTTTCAATCCCGTTTTGACTTCCTATTAACCCTTTTCCCACATACAATACAACAAATCTGCAGGAGACGACTTTTTTAAACATCTAGGCAAACCATTTTAATTTCTCTATAAATGAAGCTATACTAGTTGCGTAGAGTTGAAAACAATTGTGGCAAAAGGAGATAGATTATCATGAGCATTTTGCTCATTTTGCTACTATTTTTTCAAAAGTCGCCTGCTGTAGAGGCGTCAGAAAGCGTTTGTATGAGGGAAAGGGTTAACCCTTAACAACAATTCTGCAGCAGACGACTTTGAACATATTTTGTCAAAAAAAAGAAAATCTCTATAATTGAATTGATAACCTACGACTAAAAGTGGAAAACATTGTGGCAAAAGGAGAAATTGCTAGTTTTGAGCATTTTCTCATTTTGCTACAATGTTTTCAAAAGTCGCCTGCTGTAGAGGCGTCAGAAAGCGTTTGTATGTGGGAAAGGGTTAAGGGATATCATATTTATGGTAGTTTTGGCTACTTTTTTAAAATGTGTTATTATAAAAATGCATTTTGAGTTTTAGACATAATAATATAGGTAACCCTAAATTACTCGATGCCTGGTCATTGGATGCCATCGGTGACTAGACTATGTATCGCGTACAACCGACACTTTTTGGACAACCAGTTACTACTCAAACAATGACGATTCCAAAATTAAAAGTTAAATTACAAGTTATGTTTGAATAATTCATTTATAGCAGGTTTTGTTGGTTTGTTTGTGTGTATGATATTTTATGCCGCTTTTAAACGTACATTTTTTCTATACATCTAATTTTTTAACAATTGCTATTACTTAAATTTCGAACGGTGTTTCATAACAGTTTAGCAAGGTACAGTTTACTAATTATTAAGTGAGGTATGCAAAGCAAGTGCTTCATAAACATATTTTCCTAGGTTTTTGATAATAATTTTTTTTGAAGATTGCATCAGTTAGATAAATGTATGCACACTTGGTCGTTTGTAGAAATATGGCTTAATGTAACGAATTCAGAACATCTTGGATCTCATGGAGCATCCCATGTTCTATAAATCAGAAGGAGAAAACCGCATCTATCATCTATCAACAGTATCTAATGTTAACAGGTTTTCAATGGTTTTGTCGGCTGGGTAGGCGTCATAATGCCTCTGAAATTGATTACAATGAATTATTTGATTAAGAATGTTTAACTCTTTGAGCGCCAAAGGCAATATTGAGGTTTTTGCAAACAATGCTGATCCAGGCGAGTCAGCTCGTAACGAGCTGTTTCACCTGAAATCAGCGTTGTTTGCCTTTTATTTATCAAAATAGTCCAAACTTTTATTACATGAGAAATGGAGACGTCCGATTTTGAACATGGAAGAGTCTACTTTAAACAATTCGGCGCTGAAAGAGATAACACCCTTTTCCATAAACAGCCGTATTAAGACACAGTCTGATCTGGTTCTGTACTGTCTGCCAATTAGCCATAGGAGGTGAGACATTTGAAAACATTGTGACAAAAGAAGAAATTGTTTATTATTAGCAATTTCACATTTGTAGCAAAATGTTTTCAAATTTATTCAACAGTAAACAAATTATTGATAACAGTTTTTTTCCACGTAGTTTTTTGCTTAGAAGGGTTTTTAAATTCGTCTGCTGTAGATTTTCTTTGTATATGGGAGGAGGCTATAGAAATAAATTTAAATACAAACCCACCGATCAAATATCATGAATGAAAATTGTGCATTACGCACTTAAATGAAGCGGACGATATATTAACTGTCTGAGGGAACCTAACAATTCTCAATGCAGTTTTACACGCCATTGTAAAAGTCAATCTCAACACTTCCCTATATGAAGACGGCGCTTTCTGGAGTAGCTGTATCAAAGACCTTTGTAGCAAATTACGAACAAGTATATACATGGCAGACATAAACATACAATAAATGGCTTGGCTAACAATGCAATGTGTCATTGTATTGCCGATACTGACATATATCATTTGAACAACAAAATTAACCCTTCCCTCTATGAAGACGCTTTCTGACGTATCTTTATCAAAACCTTTGTTGCAATTTACAAGAATTAAAAATTTAAAAAAATAAAACAATATGGCGGACATAAACATTCAAGAAATAGCATATCAAACAAGGCAGTGTGTCGATACTAACACATAACATATGAACAACTAAATGTGAATTCATGATAACAATCTAGGAATGAATTTGTGCCAATTGAAAACGTGTATATTTTATTTTTATGACGAACTGTTACCAATCGAAGAGCATTTGGTTTCAGTGCCGATCCATATCAAACAAGATGATTTTTGAAGTAATATATGTAGGTGATTGACAGTATGAACTTGGAATAAGATATATCTTTCAACAATTGTTCAAGTCACACTCTCCTAAACAGCTTTAAGTTAAAGGTTAACATTTCTTTATTTGGTATAAGCCATCTTTTAGCTCTACCAAAATCAGGAAACATAAAAGTTATTTCGGATTATTATTTGATGTTCACGTATACATGTTGTTCATGTCAATTTATGTAAATGATGAGATACATGTATTTGTATAAGTCAAATAAAATCTATCTATCTAATATACCAATCAGCGTATAAGGTTTTTTTCTCCTTTTTTTTTTTTTAAATTTCCACAATGTTTAAATAGACGTCTGCTGCAAAGTCATCTTTATCAAGGAAAGTATGAAGATCAGTTTACGAGTACATGACAGAAGTGAAGAAACTAAGCAGACTTAGACTAATTATTGACTTCAACAAACCAAAGATGAACACTGCACTGCGACAACCGATCAAACGCTATTACAGTCAAACCTGTGTTAAAAGACCGTCAATAGGAATATAAGATTCTGGTCTGTGTTCAAAGGCTGTCTTAAATTGCAGGGTCATTTATGCAGAGAAATGAGTAATTGGGAAATTAAAAGTGCGGTCGCTAAACAAAGATGCATGGTCTTTAGCAAAGGTTTGACTGTATTACACGTTGTATGTAACGAGACGTAAAGCCTTTTCATGCTTTACGGAAGTTCTTCACACAGCCTATGACTCATCGGCGGCGAATAGTGCAGCACCTGATCAGGCTGCGCGGATTCGCTGTCTGATCTGGTTGTACACATGTTCGCAAAATCCTTACGGTTGGGTACTGCGTAACACCGCTTAAAAAGTTGCGAACTAGTGGCTCAAAATTGCCGAATGCCCGACTTCGTAGATCTCGGGTTTGATTCCCGCGACATGAGTATAAGTCGAATGTCGTTCGGGAGTCACGACATCGAGAGTGATTTACGTTAATTGGAAAAACACTTGCTTTACAATTAATTTATCCATTTCCTACATACAGCAAATCTGCAACAGACGACGTTGAAAACATCGAGGCAAAACTCTGGAAACTCTTTATAAATGCTTGTACCATTAATGAAAAGAGGGTGGCAATAGAAAGAAGAAAATGCTTTTTTTTTCTTAACAAGTTATCATGTAGTCACAACGTTTTCAAAACTCGATTGCAGCAAATGCGTCCCAATGCCTACGTGAGTGGGAAAAGTGTTAACAAATAGACAAGTATACACTACACTATAATTAGGTAGCTTCTTTATATGTCTTGTCATTTCATCTTTCATGATTTCTCGCATTTTACACATATCAGTTGTCAATCACGCACATGGTCGATTCCAATTTCAAATTTCCCTTCCAGTCTGTCAAACAAATCAAGTACTCACACACATTTTTAAATCTTTTAGCCGTTTTGGATCATGTGATTAAGTGTTTTCATTTATAGCAAACCTGATTAAGTATTACACGATTGGGGTATTTGAATAAAACGGAATATATTATTACAAAGTAATAAAAGAAAGCAAATATAAATACAGATTAACATTTACAATCTTTCAGCCGTTTTGGCACTCTCTAACACGATCAACTCATTACATTCATTTCAGTTCGTATTTCTTTTGTCAATATACTCTCATTTTTTTGTGTTACCTCTTTCACCACCGAATTGTTTAAAGTAGACTCTTCAAAGTTCAAAATCGAGCGACTCCATTTCTCTTGTAATAAGAGTTTTGGAATATTTTTATAACGAAAAGGCAAACAATGCTGTTTTCAGGTGAGACAGCTCATTACGAGCTGACTCACCTGAATCTGTATTGTTTGCAAAAGCCTCAATATTGCCTTTGGCGCTGAAAAAGTCAACAAACACATTTGATACATTTTCATGTAAGCTGCCGGTAATTTATTGAAACCAGCACATTGAAGTCTACATTCTACCGTGTTGATAGTTTGGGCAGGATTCCTGCCCGTGAGCATACTGCAGAGATATATCGAGGGCTTGGCGTGAAACGGTTGTAACTAAAAACCTATTTTGAAAACCCTCGTTTAGGGGTAATTTGGACCCCTAAATGTAAACCATGCAAATTTAGGTGCCATTGCTCAGAACGAGCAATGGCACCTAAATTCCCATTGTTTACCAAGAAAAATTATTTAACACTTTTAAAGACTTTATGGCGAGGTGATTAACCTTGGTAAAAAAATACCAATTTTAGTTACAACCTTTTCATAACAAGCCCTCGATATGTGAGTGTAAGGAATATCAACTCTGTGAAAGAGAATGCCGTTTTGGATAGAGCCACTTTATGCAATTAAGTGTTTTTTCTTAATAGCAAAACTGATTAAGTATAACGCGAAAGGGGCATTTGCGTATAACTGAATCTATTATTACAAAGAAAAGAAAGAAAGCAAATATAAATACAGATACCCCTTAATCTGATCACTATCTTGTCATTTCATAATGTCATTGTATACATTAATTGATCAATTAGTTAATATTCCTGTTTTATCTTATTTTACTTCTCGGAAATGATAACGTTTTGTTATTGATACATATTTGTTTGTTATTTACTATAGGCAGATTTGCCTGAATGTAATATAATATATTGTATTGTATTGTATTTTAATTTAAATTTTCATCTTAAACAACATGTATCGAAACGTGTACATATTTGCTTGTTATTTACTATAGGCAAATTTGCCTGAATTTGAAACAATATATTATATTGTATTTTAATTTAAAATGTTATCTTGATATGAGTTCCGATTTGAACACCATGTATCGAAACGAAAGACTGTAAGCAGATTCATTCAGTACTGACATATGCCTTATATGCTCAGTTGGAGCAATTTATCCGTTTGCTTCAATGTTTTAAACGTCGTCTTCTGCAGAGCAGTCAGAAAGCGTCTTTACGTGGGAAAGGGCTATTTGAAGGCGAACAGTGTATGCCCTGGTGAGAATGTGTGTGTTCATTATCAAAGGGGGAATCCGTTATGGCCGCGTTGTAAGCATCGGGGATTTGGAGCCAGACGTGCCGGATCGCAGCGGGCATAGATGAGTACCCATTTGACAAGGCACGTTTCCTAGCCTAGTACTGGTTTGTTTACCAAAGGACCATACATCATTAATTAATTAATTAGTGGAAGACAGTGGTGCAGAGGTAGAGCGTCGGCCTCTGGTATCAAAGGTCCCTGGTTCGAGTCCCGTGATGAGCGGGTCCTGACTTTGGGATTTTTCCACACAAACGGCGCGAGTACTGGTGAAGTCTCCAGGAAGCAGACACCGAGCGTGATTAATCTAAGCCCAAGGCTTGTTTCGCAATCGATGTAAAATAAATAAGTTTAAACTAATTAATTGATTGACTTATTGTTTGGTCTTTTAACCCGCTTTCAACAATTTTCCATTTATATCACGGCGTTTCATTGGTAGGTTACCTGTCCATTTACTCTGACACCAGCCAGTCATTCGTAATGCTAACCCCGACACCCTTAGCACCAGGGAGGGCAGCCATAACTTCCAAAGTATTCATGAATAAGTAAACAGTTGGCGTAAAATCCCTTAATAAAACATACAACTAAACAAATCTTTGTTCGCTGTTGTTAAAATACCCCTTTCCGAATGATTCAACATGTTCAGCTACCAGCAGGTCTAGCGATAAAGGGCCATAATGCATTTGCGAACAGTGAAGACTCGGACGAGCGTTTGCACCGCACAATCTAACAAGAATATGCATTGTCCGTCTACGTGTAACTAAGTCATGAATACATCTTTTGGCAAAGAACTTTAACTTAGGTCTAATTGATTTCACGCCAATATTGCTAAATATAATTGATCACTATAAGTAATGTGTTTGTTTATTATGATGTAACCCCTATTAAAAGAGTCAGCGCTTATAATACACCTTTGTCCTTAACCTATTGATCCACCCCGAGTCCTTTACTTTAACCAGGTACCGCAGAGACAGGCTTTTAGTGATATCAATGAACTTGCTTGCGGCTTACTATCTGGCAATATCAGCACGGACCCCACTGTTGCCACTGAGATTCGAACCTTTGACATGCCGCTCCCGAAGCGTAGGCCTTAATCACTAGCCTATCGATATCGGTTGTTCCATTAGTTTCATGCCAACACGCCCTTATATTTAGAGTCAATTATACGTCAAATTGCCATATACGAATCATTTACATCCTACATATCGAGGGCTTGGCGTGAAACGGTTGTAACTAAAAACCTATTTTGAAAACCCAGGTTTAGGGGCAATTTTGACCCTTTTGTAAACAATGCAAATTTAGGTGCCATTGCTCAGAACGAGCAATGGCACCTAAATTTCCATTGTTTACCAAGAAAAATGATTTTAACGCTTATAAAGACTTCATGGCGAGGCGATTAACCTTGGTAAAAAATACAAATTTTAGTTACACCTGTTTCACGCCAAGCCCTCGATATGCTAATTTGCCGTGGCCAAGTGGTTAGCGTAGGGGATTTGGATCCCCAGTCGCGGCGGTCATGGTCGCGTGCCCTTCGGAGCAAATTCAGAGTCTATCCCTGGGTTTTTTACCCAGGGATCACGAATAAGTGAAGTGTCGCCGTGATATAACCACAAGCGTCAGAATTTCCATTACAGAAGAAAATAGGGAAAAACACACAATATCCGTTAAAATATTCAAAAAGTCTCTCTATGTTTTCCATACGCTATTATAAAAATGATCGTCATGGTAGTTTGGGGAATCCCTCCCGTGTTACCATAAATAGCCCCTCTATACGGTCCATATATAATAATAATATTTTTGTTTATATATATTATGCAATTGGGAGTCTATTTATAGTAACACTGTTTGGGTCTTGTTTGGGTTTCCCCGAGTTCATTACGGTTGTTATTTGTATAGCATATGGACCATATACAGACTATTTTTAGTAGTTTGTACCAGGTATTGTGTATTCTTTTTAATTTTCTCAAAAGAAAACTCGGACGCCTGTGATATAGATAGAGAAATGTTTAAAATGGCATAAAACCATAATAGAACGAAGCAAACTAATTCAAACTATATATTTGTTTCTGCTGGGCGTTTAAGAATAACACATTCCCTATGATTCTTTTAACAAGGATTATCATTGGAAATGTCCAATATCAATTTAAATCGATAATATAATTTCATATTGTGGTTAATAAATAATGTGATTTTTGTCCCAGGACCTGCCCGCCAAATACCTGAAACTGGTTATTCAATGCCCTAGTTTGGATAATGCGCCGATTCGTACAAGAACCGACTCTTAGATATAGAGAATACCTTCTTGTTAATATAATTTTAATATAGAGATAAATCTTCACTGACTGAAAACCGCAATTCATCTCATTCTCGACATTAACAAATTACCGGAAAAAATAAATGAATATGTCCATGATTTCTTTACTAAAGGTTTTTATTTAAATTACCAATATAAAAAAGACCAATACTATTATTTCATATTGTGCATTAATAAATAATGTGTAGGATATTTTCGTCCCAAAATGCGCCTGTCAAGTACCTTAACATCATATTTCAAGGCCCTGTTATTGATAATACACCGCTTCATACACAAACCGACTATACGATATGGAGGATAATTGCTTCGTAATGTCGAAACATATTTTTCCAAAATACCTGATTTATATTGATAATCCGTTTCTTCATAATCATAATTATTAAAACATTTTATCTTTACTTTTTGTATCTTGATCTTAACACACTACTGTTCTGTTTTCTTTTTTGCTCTGACGCACTGATGACAAACAATAACATATGTTCGTGTTTCATTTCTAAGGTTTGATATTTGAGATTACCAATATAAAAAGATATCAATGATATTATTTCATGTTGAGTTTTAATAAATATTGCTGTTCTAAGTCCTGATGTCGATAATCCGCCGAAGAAAACCAACTATAATATAAAGTTTGTTTGATTAATGGGGTTTTACGCAGTTTTCTATATTATTTCAGTTATATCACGGCGACAGTTCACATAGTCATGATCCCTGGGTAAACCAAACAAGTACTAGGCTAGTACATGTGCCTTGTTTCAGGGACGAGTTTAATAAAACTTTATGAAATGACAACTCATGTCAGATTCTTTTTATCACATGACGAAACACATAAAGAATGTCAGAAAATAGTCCTAACATGTAATACTTAATAAACTAATCACACCCAAAAAGAATTATGACCGATAATGGTCCCTTTACCTCGTCTATCTATTGTGACGTTTGTGTTTACCGAATACACATTCTCAGTCATTGTGTAAACATTCGCGGATGAATACAAACATAGTGATTCGGTCATGGTATATTACACATGTGACATATAGAGAATACGTAATGGGTATATTAGATCGGATACATGCACTGTCATGTGATACTATATCAATATCACATTCCTGTGAGGGCGCTATTTAAAAAGTTTAACCTGAGAAAAATAATGTTGACCGAGGCATTTTACAATTTTTCATAGCGCCCTTACAGGAATGTGATATTTATATTATTATACCGAAAAAACAAAATATCAATATCAAAAGTTGCAATTCTTCGTCAGAAAGCGCTGCGAAGCGATGAGAAGTCATTTTTGTTTGCAAACAATTATTTTGTCGGCTGTATAATGTACGACCTTCACCTTGTCAAACGAATTTCGGAAGTTTAAAACGCGGATTTTGCGGCTTTATTTTTGCCGAACCGTTCGCGCATCAAAGTAGCGCATGTGATATTATTTTGCAGGTCACTATTACCGGGCACTATTCAAAATGAGTGACTCATCGGGATTGGGGAATTTACATAGAGAATTTTAACTGAGGTATAATACAACTAAATATTGAGGCCCATGATATTGATAATCCGTTTCTTCATACGAAAACCAACTATATGATATAGATGATAGTTACTCGTTTATATGTAATATCAGGGACGTAGATAAGAGGGATAGGCACCACCTGTACACCTGTTATCTGGTTTAAATATCACACATAGCAATAAAATGGTCCAAATTTTCACATTTTGTAGCAAATAAAACTTTGAAGTCACAATTGGCACATAAACGAAACATACATATTCTGAAAGCTTAACATTTCAACTAAGGTTAGAGATGCAATGAATAACTGGAATTTCTTTGTATTTTGAACAATGACTGGTTTAAAAGACACAGATATTGGGATTTCTGAATTATATTATTTTTTTCCAAAAATTAATAGACTGACATTTTTCATACGGATAACATATTATCAAAACCTGTAATATATTAAAATATTTATATCTACTGCAATAGCAGATTTTTTTTTATTTTCATATCTTGAATAGTTTTTGAGTTTTACTTGCTACAAATGTCGGCACGGGTGATATTTTAGTATATAATTTAGTTACTTATCCCTCTTATCTACGTCCCTGGTAATATCGATCCCTGATATCGATAATTCGCCTCCTATGAAAAAATGACTATAAGACATATAAGAGGATATTTACTCGTTTACATATAATATCGAGCCTAATAGTTATAACGGACATTTTCATACGAAAACCGACTAAGAGATGTAGAGGATTATTGAACGCTTATATGTTATATCGAAATATATTGTCACTGAATGAAAACTGAAATGTATGTCGGTCTTATTTTTTAACAAAAAAGACGTTCTGTTTTATTCTTCTCTGACTCGTTGAAGCAACGATAAACAGTAAAAAAAACATCAAGTGCTTTAGGAAACCCAAACATATTATATTTGCGAACAGAGTAGATCCAGAGATATAATGCTGATGCATCATTATGATGGATGATATAATTACGTCTCCACTGTGACAGTTAAAATACGAAATCACTTATTCTCAAAAATCTCGTCTGCCATCGCCTGCATCAGGAATCTCTTAAAAATAAAAACAATTATACCGCCGCCAATATACGTGTATAAATTACAAACATATAGTTGTCCAAAGATAACCGAATGTATGGGCAAAAGGGTCTGGGAATGCCAACTGTAACGTACAGTCTAACCAGTGCTAAAGAACACCTTGAAATAGCAACTCCCTGGCTACAGCGACTTTACTGTTTGTTTCCCTAGTACTCATCTCCTGCATACATAACCCTGCAAATAAAGACAACCTGTAAAGAAAAGACCAGATTGATGTCTTCCCAATGGTGGTCTTTCTACACAGGTTACATTGTGTTCGCGATTAGTGTAGGTTCAGATCGGCCAGCGTATTCTGGCTCTGAACTGTTCCCCTCGCCATCTATTTATAGAAGGATAAAAAATAATTCTTGAATATCAGTCTTTTCCAACACGTGTAAAACACATTTCGTAGTGAGCACCTTAGCCAGGTTTTAAATTCGATAAAAAAATATTGAAAATATTTTTAACGAAGGCAGGATTACTTATCAATAAACTACTGGTATATCCTCCAATTTTGAAGATTATGATAAACACGTTTCTTAGTGAGCACATTAGCCTGGTTTTAAATTCGATAAGAATATTTTTAACGAAGGCAGGATTACTTATCAATAAACTACTGGTATATCCTCCAATTTTGAAGATTATGATAAACACGTTTCTTAGTGAGCACATTAGCCTGGTTTTGAATTCGATAAGAATATTTTTAACGAAGGCAGGATTACTTATCAATAAACTACTGGTATATCCTCCAATTTTGAAGATTATGATAAACACGTTTCTTAGTGAGCACATTAGCCTGGTTTTAAATTCGATAAGAATATTTTTAACGAAGGCAGGATTACTTATCAATAAACTAGTGGTATATCCTCCAATTTTGAAGATTATGATAAACACGTTTCTTAGTGAGCACATTAGCCTGGTTTTAAATTCGATAAGAATATTTTTAACGAAGGCAGGATAACTTATCAATAAACTACTGGTATATATGAATCTTTAATTCCTCCTATTTTGAAGATGATAATAAAGCAACAATACACAATTCTATAGACAAAATGAAAAGAAAACATAGAAGAGATAAACAGATGAACTGACATGAATATATACAAACACATAGTGAATTGATGATTATGAAAAACACAACATGAGGAGAACATTAGAAGATATACATTGGTATGGAAAATGAAAACATGAGGAAAAAACCCAAATAACAGTCTTTGATGCAATCCAGTAACATACTTATAATAATTTAACCTTTACTTTACTTGTATCACACATATTTATGCCACATCTGCTGAATCTATGATTTTAAAACAAAAACGTTCGAAACATATAAATGATACCCAACCACCTTGGTGGGACGTGGATTGCGAAACGTCTAAACAGAGAAAATACGCATTATTAAGATTATTTCGATTGACAAATTTACAAATCGATCTCATAAATTATAAAATGTGCAGAAATGCTTTTAAAAATACTTGTAAAAATAAAAAATGTCAATATGAAAAGTTAAAACGCGATGAACTCTTAAAGTCGAAAAAAAAACCTTCATTGTTTTGGAAAACTATTAAGCAAGGTAATGCCAAACCTCGCAATGATAACAGTATTTCCGAGAACGATTGGGTAAATTATTTTAAAACTCTTTTAAACACGGAAGATAATCGTAATCATAATAACGAGGAAATCTTACAATATGTAGCCTTAGATAATAATGACGCTTTAAATGGTCCTATTACTACCGTGGAAATAATTACTGGAATTCGAAAACTGAAATCTGGGAAGAGCGCAGGTCCATGTGGTATTGGTGCCGAGTTTTACAAACATACTGAGAGTGAAATAGCTCCAATTTTAAATGTATTGTTTAATGATATATTAAATACTGGAGTTTATCCAGATTCATGGGCTGATAGTATTCTCTGCCCAATACATAAAGCAGGATCTAAAAATGAGCCTGGAAACTATAGAGGTATTTCTCTTATAAGTACTATGTATAAAATATTTTCACATATAGCAACTACAAGAATTTATAATTGGGCGGAACGTGAATGTAAAATCGATGAAGCGCAAGCAGGGTTTAGGAAAGGATATTCTGCAGTAGATAATATTTTTTCTCTTCAGTCTATGGCACAGAAATACCTTTCTAAGAAAGGGGGCCGTTTTTATTGTCTCTATGTGGACTTCAGCAAGGCTTTTGATTCTTTAATTCATGAAAAACTGTTTAGAACGATTGCCAGGAAAGGTGTAACTGGTAAATTGTTAAATATCTTTGTTTCTATGTATAGTAAAACTAAAGCATGTGTACGCACAACAAATGGTCTTACAGAGTCATTTTCTTGTAATATCGGAACTAGACAGGGGGACAAAAGTAGCCCAATCTTATTTTCTTTGTATATAAACGATATATGTACTATTCTGAGGGAACGTTGTGGTAGTGGAATTTTCATAACTAATGATATACCTGATATTTTATGCCTATTATTTGCTGACGACGTCACACATGTGGCAGAAACGGCATCAAAATTACAAGTTCAACTAAATGTTCTACACGAATTCTGTGTTTCATCTGGTATGTGCATTAATCTTAATAAAACTGAAATTATTGTTTTTAGAAACGGCGGTAGACTTAGGTTATATGAAAACTGGGCATATGACGGGAATCGTATTAACACAACATCCTTTTATAAATATATGGGATTATTGTTTACTCCCAAACTGTCATGGTCCTCTGCAAAACTTAAACTTGCAGCCCAGGCTAAAAAAGCCATATTTGCTATACGAAAATACCAACAACCGTTTGGTAAGTTTCTACATAATGATATTTTTAAACTTTTTGACGCCATGGTAACACCTATTTTATGTTATGCTTCAGAAGTATGGGGTTATGAATATTCTGGAACAATTGAAAAAGTTCAAGTAGACTTTTGTAAATATTTTTTAGGGGTTAACAGTTCTGTTAATAATAGTGTTGCGTTAGGTGAATGTGGTAGACTTCCTTTATGTATAACGTATCATACTAATTGCATTAAATATTGGTGTAAATTATTACATATGCACAATAATCGCTATCCGAAAAATTGTTACAAAATGCTCAAGTCTTTAGATGAAGCTGGTAGACTTACATGGGCTTCAAATATTAAAAAACTCCTTTTCAGATACGGGTATGGTTTTGTTTGGGTCTCTCAAGAAGTTGGGGATATTAATATTTTCATTAAACAATTCAAGCAAAGGCTAATAGATTGTATGAAACAAAATTGGCACGGTAGTATTGAAGATTCGCCACGTTGTGATACATATAAATACTTCAAAACCTTATTAAACCCAGAGAAATATTTATGCATTGACATGCCATTTTTACATAAAAAAGCAATGTCACGTTTTCGCTGTTCTAGCCATAAGTTTAAAATAGAAACCGGTCGCCATCAGAATATCGATCGAGAAAATCGTTTCTGTCAGTTCTGCGAAATTACAGAACATTCGAAAGTTGTGGAAGATGAATACCATGTATTTTTTGCATGTCCGAGATATTCGGATATACGTCTTCAACTTTTGTTATCTTGGTACTCTGGTGAATCTGATCTTCCCAACTTTTATAATATTCTACAAGTCGATGACACGCTTAAAATAAGAAAACTCTCAAATTATATTCATCACTTATTAAAAAGAAATGAACAACCAATTAATATAAGTACGTAACTCATTGAATTGTTGTAAATAATTGTAATGTATTTTGGGCCGGAGGCCTTTGTTTACGAAATAAAACATTTGTATCAGTCGAAAATGCACGAAGCACCACTTTCTTCTGTATTATAGCCTTATGAATATTCATGTATTATTGAAAGCGAGGCTAAGGAAGTAGACGAATATTTTTTGAGAATAGAGTATCGTTACTGTACGTTAACCCATTCCCATATGTGGACGCTTTCTGTCGCATCTGCAGCAGACAACTTTTGAAAACATTGTGACAAAAGTAGAAATTTCTCAAAACGAACACTTTTTCACATTTTGCCCCATCCTTTTCAACTTTTTTCAGTAATAACACCTACAATCTTAGTGATTTCCTGTGTTTTTGCTTATAGATGTTTTCAAAAAGTCGTCTGATGCAGATTTGTTGTATGTGGGAAAGGGTTAAAATTGGTTTTCTTGTCCATCGCTCAAATATTAATGCATCTTTACAGACATATAAGAGTGGCATTCCTTCTTTTGGCGTACACTCTACGTTGATCGTCTTGTTATTTCGTTTTAATTTAACCCTTTACCTCATATAGACGCTTTCTGACGCCTCTGCAGCAGATGGCTTTTTGAAAACATAGAGACAAAAGAAGAAATTGCACAAAACGTGCAATTTCTCCCTTTTCCACAATGTTTTCCGCTTTTTGTCATAGGTTATCCATTCAATTATGGAGATTTTCTATGTTTTGACAAAATACGTTCAAAGTCGTCTGCTGCAGAATTGTCGTATGAGGGTAAGGGTTAAACATATTTATTCATTCAGTTAAGCAATAATATACAAGTTAATGTAAGCAAAGTTACAGAGAAGTACAACCATGGATCAGAAAACAAGCAACATATGCTTATATTAATTCCTCTCCTTGATGGTTGCATTACTTTTCAGATATGTTTGGTTAAAATGTTAATTAGTTTCCACCTACAACAACTATGCATCAAACATCTTGGAAAATATATAAATAGATGCAAAGAATATAAAAAAAAACCTCTATAAATGGAAGTTTGAATATTGTTTGGAGCTGGAAACAATGTTATAATTTCGTGTGCTACAGCTGAGCCAAGAATGCGTCTAAGAGGTCACAATACACCAAATAAATTCCTACTTTGTTTACATGTAAATCAACCAGCTTCAACCCTCGTTTGTCACACTTTCTAAGCGTTTCCAAGGTAGAACACCATAACTATCATTGAAAAGAGATACTTCTTACCATTAAAATAATCCATAAAAAATGTGTGGTCATGTATTTTGCAAGAAAGAACTCGCTCTGTGAAGATGGGGACCGTCCGTTTTACCACAATCCAGCTAGGCTGAAACTGGGTTTCCACATCCTCTACTTTCACTTTCACACAAGGTCAAAATACCTAAAATGATCAAATCAAACAGTTCCAGTTCATCCTCTACATATTTACAAACAATGTACATCCATTGTCACATATCCAATGCAGACTGGGCCAGATGTACAGCCATTTCTAGGCAAACAAAGTTTTGTTTACGTACTACGGTACTGTAGATCAAAGGGTCCCGCGGATGTATTTAGCGTAATTTGACCTATATATTAGCACGGTTAGGGGCGGTTTAGTGATGCATTTTTCACGCTAGATACTTTTTTATTGAAGTCCTGCATCAAAATCTCATTTCTGTCTTGTACTCTTTCAAGAAAACGGTCAACATTTGACGCATTTTGCAAAAGACGGCTTTCAAAAACTGTTATGAGAAAGGACAAATATTTTAAATTCTGTATTTATATGATTTTTGAAACTTTCAAGATATGACTTATACCTATTGGCTTGGATTTCTTACCCATTTCCACTTATAATATATATGTAGCAGATGACTTTAAATGACTTAAGCAAATGTATGGAAAATTTCTTCAAATAAAAGTATAACTATTGAATAGAATTGAATATATTGTGACTAAAAGAAATGTATAAAGGTATGAGCAATTTCTCCTTTGATTACAGTGTTTCCATGTGTCTTCAAATGCAAATGCACCAACATGCATTTGTATGTGGGAAAGGCTTGACGCAAACGGTAAACGGTTTATGGAAAACGTTCTCTTAATAAACACCGTACCGAAAATATATCAACTCACCGACATTTTATTGTTCACACTGTCACAAATAGGTTGTGATGAATTTGGAAGCGTCACAAACATGCAATGGCCATTTTCTATATAAAATAGTTTCTATAAATATATTATGTTATGTTATGTATATATGTTAGTCACAAACAACGCTAGTTACTGGTGGAGTTTATACCATAGGTCTATTATACATATCATAAGTTAAATATTATCTGTATATATTTCGAAACGGTCTTAAATAAAGCGATGCAAGTAATGAAATATTTTTCTTTTTTAGGAGACGAATTTCTAAATATAAACGTTATCATAAGCGTAAACATGGCAGGACAGTGTGCCAGTATTAGTATTCAATACAACATAAACAAAACCAGCTATAATTTGTGGCTGTTTTTGCGTTCAAAATAGCCGCATCTTATATATTATTCAGCAATCATAAACACTACGCCATGCCAATAGTAGACCTTTATAATATCATAAACATCTCTCGCCGATAGATCTATATGAGTCGCTATCTGATTTTGCTTCGTGCTGTATCCCCGTCCCAGTCTCCGTGGTGTAGTGGTAAGAGTGCGTCCGTCCGCCTTGGGAGCGAGAGACCAGGGTTCAATCCAAAATAGGGACATACCAATTACTTTAAAACTAGTAGTAATAACTCCTCGCCTCGGCGTTGCGGGTTGCGGGGGGATATTATTACGACCGATGCATCGGTATCAGGTTCAATAATACATGTAGGGTTGGAAAAGTTCCCAAGAAATTTCGATACATAACTGAAATACTGTTGAAAGCTGCATAAAATACTATTCAAACAAACAAATTGGCATCTCCATAACGTGTGCAGTCTTATTAGAGCCCTCCACATGCAGCATGTATCATAGACCCATATGCAAAGCTAGTAGTGTAGCCCCACGGGTATCACATCTATATATTCGTTTATGCAACATTGTCTCCACAAACAACTGATGAACATAGAACCACCTTTAGTTTTCTTTTCTTCTTACATGGGGCATGTACGTGTTACCAGACTTGTATGGGGAATCCGCCGTGACTGAGTGGTGAGCGTCAGGTATTTGGAACCAGGATTCCCAGGTTCGATTCCAAGTCTCGGCGGTATATGGTGGAGTGCCCTTTGGCAAGACACTTTTACTAGCCATACAAGCCGTACAAGCCGTACAAGCTGTACTGGTTTGTTTACCCAGGGATCATGTATAAGTGAACTCTCACCGCGATATAACTTAAATAATGTTGAAAAACTGCGTAAAACCCACAATACGATAAAATCGGAACACTGCCACCACCGAAGATCCAGATAACCATGCGACTCCTCGAAGTCTGATCTTGATCTTCCCGGTAATCTTACAATAACCTAGAAAGGCTTTTGTACCACGAATCCGACCCAAAACGTGTGTTGTCATGTTTTCTGGTTGTTCGCAATGTACATTTATTTCAAAACATCGTCTGCTGCAGAATCGTCTTAACGCATCAATAATTGTTTCAAAATGATGTTTGTCTCATTGGTAGTTAAAAGGGTTTTCGGCCAACATCAAAACAGAATTGTCTCATTACTGAGATGTAAATAAGACCCCTATATCATGTGACACGGCACAAAGATATATAATATATCTAAGGGTAGCCTTTTTATTACGTCTGTGACGATATGTGTTATTCGATTTCATATTTATGGTATATTTATCCACGAGGAACCAGGTCCATTTTATCCAATTTCCCACATACAACACAAATCTGCATCGGACGATTTTGAAAACGTCTACTCAAAAATGAGGAAACCCTCTATAAATGATAGAAACAACATTTCTTTAATCATTATGTGCATTTGAAACCTTTTGCTACAATATTGTTAAAAGTCGTCTGCTGCAGAGGCGTCAGAGAGAGTCTATTTGTGGGAAAGAGTTAACCATTGCAGTCAAGTACGATGTAGAAGCTTGAAATACTGTTCATGAAGTGTAAGTTCTTATCGTCTCAGTAATCATTTAATCTTACATGATGAGAATTTTGATTTCTAAAAAATATTTCATATTCTTTGGACGTTACTTTGCAAGTTGATGGACATATAAACACACGGGTAGTTGGAACAATGGTTAGGGGATACACTCCGGATTATTTCATCAAAACGATGCAATCTTGCTCTTAGATGTAGCTTGCGAGGAAAATGGAATCTTGGTTCATGTTTTACTTTGATTTTCAAAATTGTATTTATAAAAAGAAAATGATATTTCTGAAAACTCATTTCACATTGAAGAGCTTATTATCAAAACGAAAATAGTTCATGTTTTTAAGACTTTTATAAATTGAAACCTTTTCTAAGAAAGTGAAAATGTAAAATTGAGCCACGGAGAAATACAGTTGTAGATTATGTACCTTTCTAGAAAATACCACCATTTTCTCATGTACTGAACAATACTCATATTAGAAAAGGATATGGCAAGTTATATGTAATGCAAGTCATTTTCCTGAATGTGTTTTCTTGCACATAGTAATTTAAATTAGCTTGTAATTGACGCCGTGTTTCCTGAACGGGTTCCCTTACATAAAGTAAAATTGTTATTAGAATTTATTGAGCTTAAGTTTACTAAATCAAGACAAGACTTGGTTACATTTATATATTGGAAACCATGTTTTAATCTCCTAAAGTTATTTATACAAAGCTTCTTCTCAATTTATCCAATAAACATGCCCCGAATATGGCGAGTAGGGTTCACCATGCATCTGAGTGCACCACCTTGGTGGTGTAGTTGTACAGGGTACGCGCCCCGGGTGCGGTAGTTCGTTGGTTCTCTTCCTGGCCGGGTCACACCAAATACTTTGAAATTGTTAGTGATGGCTGCCCTCCTTGGCGCTCAGAGTTGCGGGGTTAGCATTACGACTGAGTGGCTGGTGTCAGGAAGAGTTGACCGATAGTACTTGTAACATGCACTGGTCAAGCTGTGATATAACTGGAAAAGTGTTAAAAGCGGCGTCAAAGTGTATTGCAGTATAGTGCGCACACGTATATTCATATCAAAGACCACCCTGTAAGACTTTACGTTTTATAGATATTGGTGTATCTTTCTAACAGGTAAAAAAAGGTGCCGCTCCACTAGATTAACGCCATATCGCCTCGGTGTTAAAGTGGTAGAGTGTCCGCTACCATGTTTTGGCCAATAGGGAATTTGGAAATGTAATGTCTAAGTGGCAACCAATGCATATTTCAGAAGATCCAAAGCTACACGCTCATATGCTAGCCGAGCCCCGGCGACGCGGGCTGTCAGACCAGGGGTTGTTTGTTCGAATCCCAGCTCGGCCAACATTTTTTCCGACGTTCGACAAAAGTCACTGTGAACTGCGTCATTCATCTTTCACCAATGGACTAACAGTCTATGTAAAAAAGATATACCTGCACATTTTTTCCGGCGCAAATAGATGTAGATTGTCACTCGACGGAATGGAATTCCAAAATTGGAAATGTTACGTTATTGAAATATGATGTGACGTATTTGAAATATGAGTTCACGTTATCAAAAATGCGTTAGTGGGTCGTGATTTACACGCCATATATAGATTGAATTGTATGTGTAATTATTTTTTTTTTTCGTTATATTAAATATCTGAATGTGTATGTTTTTCCTGAATATGTTTTAAAACATTATGTTGCAGTAGCAAGACATGGCTTTGTTTTGTCAATTCAGTGCGTTGTCAAATTGACATCTCTTTTGACCTTAGGTCGCGCGTGATATTATTTTTTCTTAGCGTCTCGTAGTACAATACAAATCTAGATATCGCTCCTGTAACATAATGTTCCCTATTTATTACTATCATTTCGTTATCGTTGAAAATGACGGACGATTCATTAAACAAGACCGTTTTCTAACGATCTCAAACGGAGAATTAAAACGTTTTCTAACGAT
This sequence comes from Serripes groenlandicus, assembly GCA_031761405.1. Classification (NCBI taxonomy): domain Eukaryota; kingdom Metazoa; phylum Mollusca; class Bivalvia; order Cardiida; family Cardiidae; genus Serripes; species Serripes groenlandicus. Next base: position 19,763,390 of record JASEVX010000012.1, read on the forward strand.
CTCAAACGGAGAATTAAACCGTTTTATAACGATCTCAAACGGAAAATTAAGTATGTTTTTCTTAATCATAGGTTAACATCAGTTAAACAATTATAATTTTAATTATTTTGTATTTTCAGATGACGTCATCAATATATGGGATAACCGTCACAGTTTTGGTGATGTATGTATTTCTGGGAACAAGTGTAACGCTCTGTAAGTTGCGTAAGAACTTCGCACATGTGTTCGGCAAACGAAACGATGGATTTTTACAGGACAATTCTGCAAACATTTATGATAAGCAAACCAGTGACCCTTTGTTGGATAAAATACGATTATACCAGCAACTGGCGGAAAGCCGTCACGGCGACGATGTGATGAAGGACTCGTTTTACAATGATGACGACGATGTGAGACCTACCCCACCCGCAATGGAATCATACGAAAACGTACGGAAGGACAGGTACGTAACAAGTTTTATCAATTAATGATTAACAGATCAGTTTTGAACATCTCGTTAGAAGCCGGCTTTTGGAAACATTTTGGAGAAATTACCCATCTTAAGCAATTTGCTTTGTGTTTAATTCATGTTTGTTTCATGTTTAATTCATGTTTAATTCATTCATAGTAACTCCGAATTAAGTATTTGTGTTCGTATTTTCCTGTCTTGTTTATTGTATGTATATGTTAAGACAATGTACTTTGTACACGACATTAATAAAATGTTCTGAATGTCTGTCTTTTATTTTTACATTTCTATTTAATTCAGAGGATGTTTCAAGCATCACTATTAAGGCGGAAAGTGCCGGTTCTAGCGAGAGTTTGTTTAGACGGAACAGATGCACAGGCTGTTCATGTTCAGAAATGCCAACTTGAACCATTTCCCATGCACTGTCTTATATTTGTTTTATATATTTGTATATATGTTTGTTGATTTTATGTGTGTATGTGTGCGTGCGTGCGTACGAAACCGAACGAGCGAGCGAGTATGTCGCATGCTATATGTTGTGATGCAATAATTGTTCATGTATTTGAATAGCACTTGCGTCACGAAGCAATATTGAGGTTTTTGCAAACAATACTGATTCAGGTGAGTCAGCTCGTAACGAGCTGTCTCACCTGAAATCAGCATTGTTTGCCTTTTAGTTATCAAAATAGTCCAAACTTTTATTACATGAGAAAATGGAGACGCCCGATTTTGAACATGGAAGAGTCTACTTTAAATAATTCGGCTCTGAAAGAATTAAGTTGTTCATGTTAGTATTATATTCTGTTCTATTTCCAGACTGACGATACTTGATATAATGAGTCCTGTAGAAAAAAAGTTCCTTTCGTACCTCTACGATATCGACGCTGACAACGACCGCTCGGACCGCTTCGCAAAATATATCTAGGTAAGAAAAGGAGCTGAATGCTTTTCCACATACTACTACTACTACTACTACTACTACTACTACTACTACTACTTCTACTACTACAACTACTTCTACTACTACTTCTACTTCTACTATTACTTCCACTACTGCTGCTACTACTACTACTTCTACTACTGCTGCTCTGCTGCTACTACTACTACTACTACTACTACTACTACTACAACTACTTATTCTACTACTACTACTACGTATACTACTTATACTACTACTACTACTTCTATGTTTCTTCTATGTTTCTTCTTCTGCTACTACTACTACAACTTCTACTATTACTACTACTTCTGCTACTACTACTACTACTACTTCTACTACTACCACTATTTCAACAAATTCTCTTTAACTAATATTACTATTACTCCTGAGAATTATAATACAAAATAAGGATAATGGTTACAAACTTAACCCAGAAATATAGTGTATTTATTCGTCAGTTCTAACAGTAAAAGCCGTAAGTGTATCAAGCTCGGCTGTTACACCTTTAAATATCTATAGATTTCCTAAAATGTATCCTACTGTTAACCGAGTGAATACCCAAAGGTGCTTAATATAGCGTAGAAGGGCGTTTTACGATATTTTCACATCAATGCTATATCCTATTGGAGACCAGATCATGCACAAAAATACCAGCCTGGTTAAGTGAAAAGTGTTGATCCAGGTCAGCCTACGTATTTGCTCAGTCTCATCAAGATCTACATTCATCACTTTTTCATTTAAAAAACTTGTTAGAAACACTTTTGATGAGACCGATCAGATGTAAATGCTGACCTGAAGCCTACATTTCTCAGGAAACACCAACTTGTACATTTGTTCACGGTGAGGCTTATTCAATCTAGTATCCACTACAGTTGGAATTATGTTTCTAGCGCCTCCTGACGGATTGAGTGCCCACACTGGTGAAAATAAATACAGAAGTTAAAATAAAAGTATCACATTATTGTTTTGATGTTTTAGATTTACTTTTCACAAGAACATTTGAGACTTTTTTTTATTGCAAGCAATCAGGTTGCAACATATCTCAGTACTTAACCTTAGGGAGTATTTATAAAAACGAAAGAAACAGAAAGGTCATATTGAATTGAACCAGTAAAAGAAATACCTCATTACATATGTATTTATTAAAGTCTCATCTTAGTATGCACAAATAACATGATTCATTGTATAAAACTATCACACATGATAAGTACATGGCCGTTCATTTTATGAAATACAAGAGAATATACTTATCTACGGAGAACATTAAAACACCAAAACAAAAAAAGATTTTTACTTGTAATGATATCTACATGATGAAACCAAATTTCAATTGCTAACTGCCTTTTTTAAAAAAAAAAAAACAAGAAATATATTTTTAAAAGATAAATATCGATCAATATGAGAAAACACTAAGAAATGGAACATGCGAATATTATTTGATATATTGTCTTACTTATTAGAATGACAGAAAACAATAACGTTAAATATTAATATTTGATTTATAAATGTTTTAGTCCATATATATACTTTGGTTTTGATATGAACGAGAGATAAAAAAAAAAGCTTGCCTCAGCCGGGAAGCGAACCACAGACCTTTCACTTGACAATCAAAGTCAACGTCCATTACGCTAGCGCGACATAACGTTATTTAGCTCAAGGCCGAGGATTTATCACATGACTGGAGATTACGCGAGGCTCCCATGAGGTGTATTATGTAACACAGTATAAGTTTCAATTGACAATAAATAACTGAAAACTTATCATGTTTCAAAAATAATCAATATTTTGCTCTTAAATATTATATTTCATACGTTTTCACTGATTTTTTTCACTGAAATTTATTTCTTAAGGAAAACAATTAAAGGTTAGTATGCAGAACATTCACCTTATTAGTGCCTCTCGTGGGATCGCCAACTTAACTATGAACCAATCAAAACGTTTCATTTCCTTTATTTCTTCGACATTATTCATTAAATACAACATTTGATTGGTCTACAATCTAGATCATTGTTTAACATCTAGGTCAAAACCCACGTTAATCAGCTATCGCCGAAAAAAGAATAAAGAAAATAAGATTTTGATAGAAAAATATAATTATGTAACAAATACTAGCTGTGAAAATGATCGAATCTCTCGAAAAAGCGCAGAAAAAATATGTATCACATATTCCTGTTTTTGTGAGTATAATAACCGATAATAAAGGGTCAAGAAAAAAACCATGTTGCAGATATCTTCCATATATATATGAATATTTTATTATCTCTTTTCAATATTTCTAAACATTTAATTTCCCGCTCAGGAAGGAACTAACATTTATTATGTTCACGGTGAGTTCTCGTGTTCGATCCCCGGTCGGGTCAAACCACAGAGACGACTTTAGACAATGTAGTAATGGATTTCCCTCTTTCGCTGAGGATTGTGGGGTTAGCATTACGACTGAATCGCTGATGTCAGGATAACTTGTCCATGCGAGCTAGTAAACTACCCAAGAAACGCCGTGATATAACTGAAAATTGTTGAAAGCGGTGTAAAGTACCACTCTAATAAAAAGAAAAGTTATTTTCACTGTTCGTCTAGAATAAAAAACCGCAACATGTCCTTATAATGTATAAACAACCAACCTTTGAGAACCACACAACATATGCGTGACCCTTACAATGAAAATTAACGGTTCTAGTATAATGGTGGAAAATCAAACTTTTATTTGACATGTTCTGTACATAGACTGTAATTTGCCCGACACACAGTAACACGTTCTTGTCAATCAAATAAATGTTTACAAATAATAATTGACATCTCCATGAATTCGCTCCACAATAAGTAAGCTGTTATTGTTTGTTTGTAGGGTGCTTTACGCCACTTTGAACAACACTTCAGTTATATCACAGCGATTCACGGGTAAAGTTACCAAGTACTACTGTTCCATTTATCCTGACACCAGCGAGTCTGTCGTAATGCTAACCCTACAACCCGGAGCGTCAAAGTGCAACTTTCATTACTCCCATTCAAAAGTTTTTAGTATGACCCGCATTGGGATCGAGTCCGCGACCTCCCGCGTCCGATGCGGACGTTTTACTGCTACAAGTGCACACCAAGGCGGTACAAGCATATCTGCGTTTTACTGCTACATGTACACACCAAGGCGGTCCAAGCATATCTGCGTTTTACTGCTACATGTACACACCAATGCGGTACAAGCATATCTGCGTTTTACTGCTGCTACATGTACACACCAATGCGGTACAAGCATATCTGCGTTTTACTGCTACATGTACACACCAAGGCGGTACAATCAAATCTGCGTGTTACTGCTACATGTACTGACCAAGGCGGTACAAGCATATCTGCGTTTTACTGCTACATGTACACACCAAGGCGGTTCAAGCATATCTGCGTTTTACTGCTACATGTACACACCAAGGCGGAACAATCAAATCTGCGTTTTACTGCTACATGTACACACCAAGGCGGTACAATCAAATCTGCGTTTTACTGCTACATGTACACACCAAGGCGGTACAATCAAATCTGCGTTTTACTGCTACATGTACACACCAAGGCGGTACAAGCATATCTGCGTTTTACTGCTACAAGTGCACACCAAGGCGGTACAAGCATATCTGCGTTTTACTGATACATGTACACACCAATGCGGTACAAGCATATCTGCATTTTACTGCTACATGTACACATCAATGCGGTACAAGCATATCTGCGTTTTACTGCTACATGTACACACCAAGGCGGTACAATCATATCTGCGTTTTACTGCTACATGTACACACCAAGGCGGTACAAGCATATCTGCGTTTTACTGCTACAAGTGCACACCAAGGCGGTACAAGCATATCTGCGTTTTACTGCTACAAGTGCACACCAAGGCGGTACAAGCATATCTGCGTTTTACTGCTACATGTACACACACCAAGGCGGTACAAGCATATCTGCGTTTTACTGCTACATGTACACACCAAGGCGGTACAAGCATATCTGCGTTTTACTGCTACATGTACACTGCAAGGCGGTACAAGCATATCTGCGTTTTACTAAAAGACCGATGATGGACTAGCGATAACTCGATGTCGAAAGGAACCAATAAACGACCTCGGGTTGTCGTCGTGTTCGAGACTTTCATCGAGTTATGCTGCATTCAATTATGTTTGGTCTACTTCGTAGTTCATTTACGCTGAAATGTTCATCATGAAAAGCAAGCCATTGATAAGAATTTGTCATAAAAAAACAGCACAGCAGAAGTTCTGATTGCTCGTTAGAACTGCTGCCACGCCGTTTTCAGAAGACATGTATCAGTTCAAGGAATTTGTTAAAAGATATGCAATGTATTCGAATAATTACATGTTCGAGCCAACGCGAATCAACCGTAGTTATCATTTTATCTAGAAAACATAACAATTCGGAAGTCGGGATCATTTAAGAAAAACGTCATACATCGATTTCTTTTTTCAAATTAAAATTTTGACCGCCTCGGTTGTGTAGTGGTAAGATGGTGTTGTGGCTAGAGCATCCGCCTCGAAAACGTGAGATTATGGTTTGATCCTTGGTCGGATCATACCAAAGAAATATGGTGCACAGGGTTAGCTGGGATAGTGTTATCACTGATGCGCTTCTGCCGGAGTGAATTACCAGTACCTTTGATATTTTACCAAGGGAACGCCGTGATACGTTTGAAATACTTTTGAAAGCGTTGTTAATTCAAAATATGCAAGAAAAACTGTTGCACGATTCATTCATACCTTTTACCTATAAACTGAAATGACGTTTATAGAGCCGCGCTTTGAAAGCATATGACGAATTGGGAGCTTATTTCATCAAACAGTTGAAAATACTGTTGGAAAAGAGAAGTAATTGACCATTGTAAGTACATTATTTCATAAACCAATATAAAACATTGTAGGAAAAAAGAAAATATTTACCTATGTATATATGTTCTATGTAACAAACTAAATAGGACCCACATAATATCAGCGCCGAGTATCAGAGGTATTAGAACAAATGGACATTGCAAGCAAAACATCCTATTCAGTCGGAGCAGTATACTAAAGATCAATTTTGGAAGAGCAATTCCCAGTCTAAAACAACCACACGACAACTGACCTATTCTCAGCCGGCGATCTTATGAAACTTTTAAAAAATATGAAAAAATGATTTAACAAGCATTTTTTTTCATTTCTCAATTAGAACAGTCCAATCTGACCAATAAAGAACCCTAGATTAGCAATTCTCCGCATATAGCATGCACATTTCAGGTTCCCAATTACTAATTGTTCTTTTTAAAATACCTTGAAAATAAAAACCACATGTAAACAAAGACTAGTTGGTTGTCTTTCCATGGGCGGTCTTTTATGCAAAGGTCACAGGTTTTCTTCTGAAATTGACAGACTGACATCGGCTTATACTCAACTTCGCTAGTCTCAAAAACTTGAGTTTTTGTTTCTTTTGTTTGGTATATCAATTTAACGCTTTCCAACTTACAGACGCATTTTAACGAATCTGAAAGCGACGACTTCTCATGTCTACCGAGACACTCTTAAGAAAAGCCTCAAATCTGCTATTTAAACAATACATTTGAGTTGCGTCAAGCGAATTTGGAACTTAAAGCATCTGATAACAATGAAGACTCAGGCGAGCTTGTGATTCCGAAGGGTCTTACCAGTGTATACCTAACTGCACTTTCTGACAAAAACACATCAACACCAAGAAAGTGTAGTTTTATGCCAATATGTCGTTATCCCTTTCTAACATACAACACATCTGTAGCAGAGGACTTTGAATACATCTGGTAAAGAATAAACAAAATCTCAATAAATGAAATCGTTATTATTGAATGGAGTTGAAAAGAGCGCCGCAATTGGAGCAATTTTACGTTTGGTCACAATGATTTCAAAACTCGTCTGTTGCAGAAGCGTCAAAAGGATAAATGGGTAAATGATGTCAAGGTAGAGTGTTATTCATTTGTATTCTTTAACCGATTGATAGCATACTGTTTGAACGCTCTGTTAACTCTTTAACTGCACGAAGTCGACTCTGCCCTGTTGGCAATTTTGCCACTACAGTTTTCGTCTAACAGGAAATATGGTAAAATTTAATATTTAAGTGACAAACAATGCTTATTTCAGGAGAGATATCTTTTTATGAATCTGCATGGTTTGCAAAAGCCTTTAATTGCATATGGCAGCGAAAACGTTAAAATAAAATTTGGGAAACTTTGAAACCAGGGAAACGAAGCCTGTTAAACTAGTTAACATAAATTCGTGGAAAGACTTCCATGAATGTTGCATGTTTTTTTTCTAACGCCTTGCTATCGCAATGGATGAATTTCAAACAAACCTAACATGAACGAATTTTAAGATATGGTTGCGATGGATACAGATTTGATTTGAGCGAAAAGTTGTTTCTGTAAGAGTTTGGAGACTTTTTTTTAACCCGTTGTCATAGTAACAAAAGATAATGTAATTAAACAACCGGACGGTTTTCTCAAGTTTCCTTAACATATGCAAATAAAGTTACGGATCTGTTTCAACCGTTTCCCACAAGGAGATGCATTTTTAACGCACCCGCAGCTGTCAACACTTGGAAATATTTAACCCTTTCCCTTATATAGACGCTATTTGAAAACACAGTGACAAATGAAGAAAATGCACAAAACGTGCAATTTCTCCTTTTGCCACAATGTTTTCCACTTTTTTGTCATAGGTTATCCATTCAATTATGGAGATATTCTATGTTTTGACAAAATACGTTCAAAGTCGTCTGCTGCAGAATTGTCGTACGAGGGAAAGGGTTAATCAAAACGGGATATAGCTCATAATGACATGATATTCTCTATGTATTCCCATGTTGAAAACTTCATGAATTCGCAAATAATATTATGATCATTTTCGCAACTAATCGAAATACTTTTAGCAATTTAAATTGTAGACCAAAGATCATGTTTCCATTAACCCTACTCACCATACAACAGGTAGACAGCATACGAGCCGAGCCACGGTAGCTCAGTCGGTAGCGACGCGGTCTATCAATCCAGGGGTTGTGAGTTCTAATCCCAGCTTGGCCAACATTCTTCCCGACGTTTGACTAACGTCACTGTGTCAAGCGTCATTCGTCTTTCACCAATGTATATTGTGTGGAGTACTGGTGTGAGAAAACCAGGTAATATATGAGTAGGTGAACTGGCCGCCGTGATATGACTGAAAAAACGGCGTTAAACCCCAATCAATAAAAGACAGCAGACGACTTGGAAATGATATGGAATAGAGTTTTAATAAAGTTGAAAACATTGCGAGAATGGAGGAATCATTTGTTATCAGCATTTTCTACTTTTTCCACATTGTTTTCAAATCATCGCCTGCTGCAGGTGAGTAAAAATGCACGCACGTGCATGTTGGAGCGGGTTTAAAGGAGGGTATCGCCGGAATATAATAGTATATGTCCTAAAACAGTATTGTTCTTAGTTCTAAACACGAAACATTGAAGTATTCGTCAGTTAAATGTTGAAAAAAAAAAACAGTTGGAAGAAAGGAGAAAAGGCACAATACCAGTTATTCCTCCTGTTCTCACAATTTTGTAAAATGACGTCTGCTGTAGGGAAGTCGTGTGCCGTCTGTACCAGGTAATGAATTAACCCCACGCGTATTAGGAATATTTAATGAATCGAACGTTCATTTTAATTGATGGAACTGATAAGCAAAATGATAGAAGGGATTGGGTAATAAATCGCTTGATTGGAATCATGTGTGGCTAGTCATGTATCATTAACCATTGTTTTGCTAATTTATAATTCAGAAATGCTTTTTGTTTCTGTGTCTGTACACCGTGAAACCAATCGCGTATTGTACACCCATATTTGCATGCGTAGCCATGCTATCGTGTCCCAGTTGGCAGTGTTCGTCCGATTATTCCTGATACAGCAATTTTAATTGATGGAACTAATAAGCCAAATAATCGAGGGGATTGGGTTTATAAATCGCTTGATTGGAATCATGTATGGCTAGTCATGTAGCATTAACCATTGTTCTGCTAATTTATAATTCAGAATGCCTTTTGTGTCTGTGTTTGACCGGAGTTTTACGCCTATTTGAACGATATTTTATGTTATGTCACGGTCGGCGTTTGTTGGATAATTTACCAGTACTACCGGTCTTATTCATCCCCGCAAGTCTGAACGCCAAGGATAGAAGCCAGTCATACCAGTTTAAAAGTCTTTGGTAACACCTCACCCCCTGCTGATTCCTGGTCTCTATAGCTCCAAAGACGGAGTACTGGTTTGTTTACCCAGTGATCATACATAAGTGAACTGTCGCCGTAATATAAATGAAATATTGTTGAAAAAAGGTGTAAAACCCCAGTAAATTGTTTCAAATAAACGGTACACCGTGAAACCAACCGCGTATTGCGCACCCAGATTTGCATGCGCATCCATGCTATCGTATTCTAGTTGACATTGTTCGTCCGATTATTACTGATACAGTCATTGAATAATTGGCGAGCTATGTAGAGCCAGATTAAACTGAAACGTTTGTTCAGGTCGATCCGAATGTATACTCTGATGATACACACTGTGACTAATTGGCGGGCTATGTAGAGCCAGATTAAACTGAAAGTTTTTTTCAGGTCGATCTGAATCCATACTTTGATGATACACACTTTGACTAATTGGCGGGCTATGTAGAGCCAGATCAAACTGCACAGATTGTGTCAAATGAGCTTAGACTGGTTTGCACAGAGCAACGTTCAAATAAACACTATAAAAGCATCCGATAACCTTTCCACCAATCAAATAAAAGCATTTTCACTTTTGTTACGAACCGTTACAAAACGTGCGCTAGCGAACTTCTACACTGAAAGCAATCCTGCTTATTTCACAATATGGCGTGAAGGACAATTTGACCCTTAAAATAAACTTTGCTGTGTTATTCTTGACCCCCGACCCCGAGGGGAAACTTATCTCAATAAGTTGTACTCGAATTTAACGTCACGTGATGCCTCAAAATGGGGAAGCAAACGACTGACGTGGTCTGCACCCACTCGGCACAACTGTCCTGGTTTTAATGAAAAGTTATGGAAGCAAACGGTAGCCTTTCCACCAATCAAATAAAAGCATTTTCACTTTTGTTATGAACTGTTACAAACCAATATGGTGTGACGGGCAAATTTACAGTTACCTGATATGCAATGTTTAAAAATGTCTGCTCTAAAAACATCCAAGTATAAAGCTTGTCTTTTGTACCGGGTTGAACATACAGTGGGAACTGTGAATAACGACCACCTGTGAAAAGAAAACAATCTAGTATGTTTACACACATGTATTCTTTATATACAGGGTCATTTTTTCCATTCATTTATTACAAACTATACATAATGCATATAAGGCTATTTTTATATAGATAATGGTTCAAAGAGTAAATAAAAGGCTTAATTAAAATTTAAGGGGAAGAAATTTAAATGAGGGACGATAAATTGAACAGAGTGAGTATATGCAGAAAATGACTAATAAGGACACTTAAAAGTGTGGATGCTAGAGACATGGAAACGCTATTCCATGATTTGAATGTATACATTGAGACATGAACAAAATGTATCATAATTTTATTTTCTCAAAACATGGTATGATTGATGGCGTGAGTTGTCCTCGTCGTCTGTACGATGGGGAAATGATTAATGCTTCAAATCCATTAGCTTCAGCGAATTGTTAAGAATTAAAAAGTGTAGGCATTGAAACACGACAATAAACATTGCTAAAGTGTCGTTTGTTTTAATGAATTTATAAATAATTATTGCATGCGACCATTTGTCACGTTTCGGTTTGTTAAAAACCGAAGCAGCAGACAGACATGTAACACGCTCTGCGACTCTGAAAATTTATTGCCATGACACTGATAGTTTTCCATTAATTATTCAAATTTTCCAGCAAAAAAAAAATCATAAATCTTACTATGCGAACAATGTTCTGAATGTATCCAACTAGACTGGACTGGAATCTAATAGACTGGCTAGGTTTTAACTTTTTATTTGTAATCACTATTATTTCTCTATCTGTGAGGGAGAAACATCTCCTTATTTTAGAGAGATAGCTATCAAACATAATGAGATAATCCTCTATGTTTGAGAGATATATATTTCTATAAATATATATCTCTATCTTAGAGAGATAGCTTTCAAATATAAAAAAGATAATTTCCTTTCGTAAAGAGTGTTTATAGAAATATATTTTCCAATCTTAGAGAAATAGCTCTCAAACATAAAGGAATATTTTTCTCTCTTTGAGAGATATCTGCCCTGAAATACATCAGCTCACATGTACCCCGATAAAACCAACAGTGTGGACTTTGCGTAAAGCATCGACCCGGATCGGTCCAATCCATGCAGCACAGGCTTAGCCTGACACACAATTTTCGCCGCTTTTGGATTTTCTGTTTCAGGAATCATTACTCTATACCCCTGATACGGAATGTGTCGACCCGGATTAGCCTGCGCGGACTGCGCATGCTGATCTGGGTCGATACATTACGCAGACGCCATAATATTGGTTTTCACGTGGAACTATATATTGTAAATTTCAATATAATTTCAATATATTTTTAAATTTATTATTTTTTTGTTCCATTACATCGTCTTATTATGCAGAATTATAGTTTAAAGAAAATACCACCACAACGAGTTGGGAGACATAGGTAATTGGCATATACTATAAAAAAGAATACACGACAGAAATGAAATGTGTCTGTTTCAGTGAAGGATCGAATTTATAGTAGCAAAATACTTAGTATACTTATTTATGAAATGAAATTAAAAGATCACATTCCACAATAATTAATTGTATTACATATAAACATTATTATTATATAATTATGACATAGAAGATGAGTTTCATTTTCATTTTTACTGCAACAGATATGACCATATCAGAATTTTATACTTATCACATGACAATGCTTGTATCCGATCTAATATACCCATTACGTATTTTATTATATGTCACACGTGTAATATAACATAACCGAATCACTATTTTTGTATTCATCCGCTAATGTTTACAAAATGGCTGAGAACGTGTATCCGGTTAACACATGTACGAGGTAGCTGAGGGGTCATTACCGGTCATAATGTGTTGATGTTGTGTGATTAGTTAACAGTTTATTAAGTATTACATGTTGGGGGTATTTTCTAACATCGAAAAACCGATTTTCTTTTTGTGTTTCGTAATGTGATAAAAAGAATCTGACATTCATTGTCATTTCATAAAGTTTTAATAAACTCATCCAAGAAATTTCTTAAACTCATTTAATCAAACTTTATATGAAATGACAACTCATATCAGATCCAATATATATGTTATTCTATGCACACAATAGTTTTATGATATATGTCTAAAAGCTTTATAATCTTATGTCAATGATAAATTTGCGTTATCTATGTGAAAGAGATTAACTCAGAGGAAATGTAGTTCATGCATATGAATGAGTAGGCAGTAAATTTATTTCTTGATTAAACTTAGTGGCTTAAGTATTGTCAATTGTGGCGAGAACATGTTTTTGTTATATATGCCAATTAAAAAAATATATTACAAATAACCAATCGAAAAGCATGAAATGGAAACTCTAATTATTCGCTACTATCACAATGTTGAACGATGCAGGTATTAACATTTCATTTCATATTTATTGGCAATCAGCAATATAACAATTGTCTATGAATTAACTTTCGCTGTAAATAAATAACGAAGGAGAAAAAAGCTAGTTAGATCCGCTCTGTCGATCACTAGTCATTAATTTTCTCAGGCTTACGAAATTAAAATAGTACTTTGTATAACAGGTTATAGTTTGATTGATGGGGCATTAACGATTTCTAAAAAGGCTAAATACATTACATTATATTAAACAAGAGTACCACAAACGGTACATAATACGCCCGTCAGGAACTTCTTTGTAAGTTTCCTCTTTGTTTTGATATATTGTTTGTTGGTAAAAAGTTAATAAAGTCGTTCAGGAATAAGTTGTTAAAGAATAATGGGAAACTATGAAAAATGCATAACTCAAGCAGAAATTAACAAATATTCTAAGTCCAAAAAGGGGAAATATGAACTTGATGATCTGTGACACATCACTAAAAAGCCTTATACAAAATGTCAGCTCAATAGCTCAAAGTATGTATGAAAAAAGTGCGGAAAACCCGAACGGACCGACGGACGGACGGACGGACGGACGGACATGACCATACCATAATACGTACCGTTTTTAAGAAACGGTCGTATAAAATGATTTGTGTATGGAAAAGTATCTAATCTCAAACCTGTCTGAGTTAGATAGATCTCACCTTGTTCCATTCAGATTTGGCACGTTTTACCAATAAGAATAGGTATCGGAACATATCCGAAAGGTTCTGTCAAATTTGTAATCATGGTTCAATTGAAGACGATGCCCATTTTCTTTTGACATGTCCTGCCTATGACGATCTGAGAAGATTGCTCATGATTAGGCCACAACAAAAGAACACATCAACACATTTTCTAATATAGACAAATCTAAATTTTGTGATTTAGAACTATACAACAAATTGTCAAATTGTCAAATTTCTTTTCGGACCAATTAAAAGAAGACGTACTTGTCAATATAAATAAATAATACTTATGCATGTAAATTATAATCTTTGTTATTCCTTTCAATTTTTCCTATTTTCTTTCTTTACTTTTTTTAAATTTTGTCTATCTTTATCTCTGTTTTACCTTAGAAGTAAATATTGTTAAACAAAAGTGACTTATAGGCCCTACGTGCCCGGGGTGTTTATATAGTTTGATATTTGTATTTGTGTTATATATAAACATGTCACTATAATAAAATGTAAAATACATCCACGGACAGCCTGAATAGTCCCTAACAAAACCTGTGTTTGTCTAGAAACTAGGGTATACCTTCGCCATACTGCATTGCATATATGACACTGAATGAGTTTAAATTCATTGTTAATATGTATAGGATGCCGTAACTGTTTGACTTGTTCATTAGTGGCATTTAAACATTGTATGATAGTGAAAATAGATTATGCGGAAAATGTATTATCTTAACCCTTTCCCTCATATAGACGCTTTCTGACGCCTCTACAACAGACGGCTTTTTGGAAACATAGTGACAAAAGAAGAAATTGCTCAAAACGAGCAATTTCTCCTTTTGACACAATGTTTTCCACTTTTAGTCATAGGTTATTAATTCAATTATAGAGATTTTCTATTTTTTGACAAAATATGCTCAAATGCGTCTGCAGCAGAATTGTCGTATAAGGGAAAGGGTTAAAGCTGAGAGGCAACTTTGGAAATGACATACACTTAAATAAAGTTAGACAATTGAGGGTTGAGACTTGTTAATTTACATAAACATAAAGAAGGAATTGAATTTCTAATCTCATTTGTACAGTCGAACCTGTGCTAAAAGACCACCTTTGTATATAGCAATTTCCTGTCCTTTTAATTTCCCAATTTATCATATTCTGCCCAAGTAATCTTGCAATTAAAGACCATTTGTGATTGAAGACCAGGTTGTTGTCTTCCCATGGGTGGTCTTTAAACGCAGGTTAGACTGTATTTCAGTTATATCATAGCGACCAGCTAAGCTAACGACTGTGTGGTCCCCGGCTCTCTCGCACCTGTATTCAACACAACATTCTTCCCAGGCAACTAGTTATTTAAAATTATTTAGCTCTTTTGCCAGAGGGGGAAATGCCGCTAGGCATAATGAATTTATCAATCATTGGAAAGAAATGTTGGCTGAGTAAGGGTTCGAACTCACGACTCCTGAATCGATGGTCCTCGTTGTACTAGCACTGGTGCGAGAAAACGAGGAAATCACAATGGGTGAACTGGTCGCCGTGATATAACTGACATCCTGTTGAATACAACGTTCACCTTAACTATCGATCACCCAATGCACGCTGTAAAGGACTTGTTAATAAGTATCAAGTTAGATGAATGAAATACTTAGTAGAGCAAATTAGGTACTACACAAGAAAAATAATGCAATACAAACACAGTTGGTAAGGTTTCGTCATTAACGTGAGCGACGTAACATATAGAAACGAAGTTGCAAGTATTGTAGCAAATATTAGCATTGACTATTCTGATGTCTGTTACCTTCATATCATCTACTATTGCCGATCTTTTCATATTGTTTATTGTTAATATAGCAAAACTTTGTATGTTTATTTATTGATCTCCAATAGGAGGAATTAAAAGGAATAAATAAATAAATAAATACTACTACTACTACTACTACTACTACTACTACTACTACTACTACTACTACTACTACTACTACTACTACTACTACTACTACTACTACTTCTAACTCCACTTCTACTACTACTACTACTACTACTACTACTACTACTACTTCTAACTCCACTTCTACTTCTACTACTACTACTACTACTACTACTACTTCTAACTCCACTTCTACTACTAATAATACTAGCATACTACTCCTTCTACTACTACTACTAGTACCTCTTCGTTCTACTACTTATACTACTTGTACCATAGATGATTATATAAGCATTAATAATTGCAATGCAAATCATGATTTCATTCTTTATTTTCAGGGAACAGTGAACCAGAATCCTCCAATGCTTTTGTTTGCTTTATTTGGAAGTAAGAAGAATCAAAAACGCTCACCAGATCTACTGCGATATCGTCCCGCATCATTGTGGTCATTTCGAAATGTGCTGATTCCATTTTATTGCTAAGAACACAGCTTAACTCTTTCAGCGCCTAAGGCAATATTGAGCTTTTTGAAAACAATACAGATTCAGGTGAGTCAGCTCGTAACGAGCTGTCTCACCTGAAATCTGCATTGTTTGGCTGTGAGTTATAAAGATATTCCAAAAATCCTATAAGATGAAAAAAGAGTCGTCCGAGTTTGAACATGGAAAAGTCTACTTTAAACAATTCGGTGCCGAAAGAGTTAAGACACGCTTATCCTCCTATTGCTTATTTATCTCTTTATGATGTATAAAAGTCTGATGCAGGGAAAGAAACCTATACTATTTGTTTTGAAACCATGCCTTCAAAGATAAATCTAAACAACCCTTTTTAACCTTTCCTTCATATACATGTAGACCACTATAGACACCTTTGCAGTAGACAACTTTTTAAACATTGTGACCAATGGAGAAAATGCTCAAAACGACCAATTTCTCAATTTCCACAATGTTTTCAACCTTTTTCAGTCATTAAACTTTCATTTATAGAGATTTGTCACGTTTTTGCATATATGTTTTCGGGCCCGTCTGCTGGAGATTTGTTCTATGTGGATAAGGGTTTAACATTGACTGTGAAACAACTTATGACAACTTATAGAAATCAATATCGATGTCTGCACTCTAGATACGCAATAAGAACTCGCAACGTATTTTCTTGTGAAATGTTGACCGCGCTCTTCTGTGAAACGAAGCCAAGGCCGTCGGATCACAAAGCCGTTGCTAAACCTCTTTAAGCCATCGGTTCATACTAGACGTTCTAGTTAACTATAATACGCAGGGAACAGGACTAGGATAGTCCTGGGCTTACGAGGTACAATGAATGCCCAGATGGGCCGCACATACTCACGGGTGATTTCATTGTTCGACTACATTTTCCCCGTAACATCTGACGAAGTGTTGACCTCAATGAGTCAATGTCATCTTGCATAATATGACGTTACAACGGAGCGCAGTACGACCCAATTTCCCTTGGTTCAGATTACATATGTTTTTGTTTTATTTTGCTTTCATGCAATGTTCAATACTATTTAAGCTATTTAGATTCATGATTCAATATGTGTTCATTCAGTTAATGTTCACACAGCCAAGTTTCTAGAAACAAAAATACATATATAATTACAAGACAAATATATTCAACAAACACATATAGATCTATGATAATGAACGGGATATTTTTTAAACTTATATATACATTTTTTCTTGTTAAGGCTTTACTCGGTGCATAGCTTAATTCGAAGATATTTGTAATACACATGTATACATTCTTTCGTGTTAGGCTTTACGCGTTGCATAGCTTAATTCGAAGATATTTTTTAAACATATCTATATACATTCTTTCTTGTTAAGGCTTTAGTCGTTGCATAGCTTAATTCGAAGATATTTTTTAAACATATGTATACATTCTTTCTTGTTAAGGCTTTTCTCGTTGCATTGCTTAATTCGAAGAAAAAAAAGTTGACATTTCGTTTATTCTCAACATAGACGATGTTACCATGTGATTTGCAATAAAGACACCAAACATTTATTAAATCAGACAGTGTGACATAGTTGATAACTCGAAGTCATTTCGTTGGTCTGTGGAATTCGAGTTAACGAGAGTGAACTGTATGTGCATAATATTTATACATGTAATTGAAAATTAACTGATTAATCAACAAGTATATTGGATGCCTTGCCTATTACAAGTTATAAATATAAGGGCCGAGCCCTTGCAAGTCAGTCAGTAGCGTGCTGTCAATTCAAGGGTTGTGAGTAAGAGCCCTTGCAGATCAGTCAGTAGCGTGCTGTCAATTCAAGGGTTGTGAGTACGAGCCCTTGTAGCTCAGTCAGTAGCGTGCTGTCAATTCAAGGGTAGTGAGTACGAGCCCTTGCAGCTCAGTCAGTAGCGTGCTGTCAATTCAAGGGTTGTGAGTACGAGCACCAGCTCGGCCAACATTTTTTCCAACGCATCATTCCTCTTCTACCAATTTGCTGGCATTATATGTGGTAAATCAGCCAGCTGCTTTTGAAAGGCTGTTGTGTGTAGTACTGGTATGAGAAAGCCAGGAAACACACCGGTAGGTGAACATGTCATCGTGATATGACTGATATTTTTTTGAAATGGTGCTGAACTCCAGATGGAGATTTAAAAAAAAAGGGCAAAGTTGACACTTCTGCAAATATTGCT
The DNA here is from genome assembly GCA_031761405.1 of Serripes groenlandicus. Classification (NCBI taxonomy): domain Eukaryota; kingdom Metazoa; phylum Mollusca; class Bivalvia; order Cardiida; family Cardiidae; genus Serripes; species Serripes groenlandicus. The sequence goes on from JASEVX010000012.1 coordinate 19,781,708, forward strand.
AAATGTGACAATAAAGTAAGTAATAAATAGTTCAAAACTTTTTAGCAGTAAATTTTGAAAAACAGTTAATTGAAAGTCATGAAAATGTAAACAATTTTGCTTACTGAAAATGTCTACCCAGTAAAAATGAAGCAAAACGATCAATATTTAAATGTTTATTGTACTGGAAAGTGAAAGTATCACTCTTGTTTTATCCAAAATTATGATTCTAATATTTAAAGACAAATTTTGAATGTACAAAATGTTGCTTACTGGGTATGTCTATCCAGTACAGATGAAGCATACACGATCAATGTTTAGATGTTTATTGTACTGGAAAGTAGAAGTATTACTCTAATTTTATCCAAAAGACGATTTCTTTTAAAACTTTGACTATACAATTTATAATCTGGAGTTCAGCACCCAAATCAATCTACATAAGTATAATTAAAAGGAAGACATTGATCCTCTATTAATCAGTCTCTGCTTGTGATATTTTCTTATGTGTTTATCTTATCACTTATTTTTATGTTGACGTTAAAATTTATTATTATATCATAGTTTCTCATACCTCCAAAACTTTGATTTGTCCTTTGTAAATACATCAACGATTAATTACGGAAGTTTCAACAAGCTTCCGATAACACGTTGGCCCTTGATGCACATGCAGCCAGGCAGACGACTTTTGAAAACATTGTGGCAAAAGGAGATATTGCTTAACATGAGCAATTTCTCCTTTTTGTCATAACGTTTTCAACTTAATTCAATAATTAAAATTTCATCTTTAGATAATTTTCATTATTTTCCCAGTATCTGCTATATATATTTGATGCATTTTGGGAAAGACAGGATTACGGTATTAGACTGTTTACTTCAATTTTGCAGTTTGACGATGCAGTGTGATTAATTTAACCCTTTCTCTTATACGACAATTCTGCAACAGACGACTTTGAACATATCTTGTCAAAAAATAGAAAATCTCTATAATTGAATGTATAACCTATGACTAAAAGTGGAAAACATTGTGTCAATAGGATAAATTCCTCGTTTTGAGCAATTTCTTCTTTTGTCACTATGTTTTCAAAAAGCCGTCTACTGCAGAGGCGTCAGAAAGCGTCTATATGAGGGAAAGGGTTAACAGAAAAGTTCAACGTTGAGAATAGACATGGCAATTTTTTTTTTCATTTTGCCACAATGTTTCAAATCTTGTCCGCTGCAGAGTTGTCAGAATGCGGCTACATGTGAACAAAAAAGTCTAAAATAATTTCTATTAATTTTATCTCAAAACTTACTTTTTTATACATTTTCTTTGAAATAAACAGATACATATCTCTGACTTTGTGTCCTTTATTGTATTATGATGAACACTGTATATATACCTACATTACATAAGTACGAACACTGTAAAAGTACGAATGTTTGTATAAGTACGATTTCATACTATTTATTTATACATTGTTCATACATTGTTCATACTTATATGAAATATTCGTACCTTAATAATAAGTTTACCAGTATTCCTGTCTAACCTATTAAAAACGAACAGTGAATACGTTTTGAAATTGTTTATATACGAACAGTGTATAAACACGAACAAAATGTATTTTTGGAAAAGTGTTTTAACTCTTTCAGCGCCAAAGGCAATATTGAGCTTTTTGCAAACAATACAGATTCAGGTGAGTCAGCTCGTGACGAGCTGTCTCACCTAAAATCTGCATTGTTTGGCTGTGAGTTATAAAAATATTCTAAAAATCCTATAACATGAAAATAGAGTCGTCCGAGTTTGAACACGGATGCGTCTACTTTAAACAATTTGGCGCTGAAAGGGTTAAACAGATACTCAAACAATACCGACCCAAACACTACGATAACAGATTAATGTCTTCATGAGTCCAGGTCGAGAAAAAGTATTTAACCGTAGAGATGATGATGACGAGTCAAGTGCGACGCTGATTCAATCCTTTCCCCAAATCTTTTTGATGTTTTCAAACATGATCTGTATTCGACCATGGGTTAAACTTGACTTTTCGTACTAATCACGGCACGGCCAACTTTCTTTCCGACGATTGACAAAAGTCAATGCGACATGCGTCATTCGTCTTCCACCAATGGGCTTAGTCTATGTGGAAAAGCAGCCAGTTGCTTGGGAAGATTGTTGTGTGGAGTACTGGTGTGAGAAAACCAGGAAATGCATGAGTAGGTGAACTGGCCGCCGTGATATAACTGAGAAATTGTTAGAAACGGCGTTAAACCCCAAACAATCAATCAACGTACTAACATATTACCCTGCTGAACTCATCTAGCGATGAACGGTGTTTTAAATGAGATGTGCAGTCGAGTGGACTCGCGATAACCCAAACATTCGAATACATCGTTAAGCTCAAACTAATTCCAGAAACGGATCTGTATTTTGAAAAAAATGAAGGTAGTAGCCGTTCTGGATGCTCGAACGACTAATCAGAACGTCTGCTGCGCTGTTTCATTGGCATAAGTTTACAACTTGGTTATTTTCTTTTATACACAGCTTAATATAAATGAATTAGGTAGCTGTCAATGCATGTATTAAGCGTACAAACAGCGATCGCTCAAACACGTCGATAACTCGAAGTAAATGATTTGCCCCTTTTGAAATCGAGTTATCGTGATTACACTGTATACTAGTAATAAGATGTTGCAGCATAAGCCTTTATGGCTGGCCTTTTCCATTAAGGTGCCTCCCCGTCATGTAGCTGCTTGCAGACCCTTTTTAACTTTATCACGACAGTCTGTTTACGTCAATTCGTTGATGCATTCTGTCGGCACCACGCCTGACTTGCTGGTGTCAGTATAACGAGGCCAAAAGTACTTGTTTGCTACCAAGTAAACACCGTTATATAACTGTAAATCTTCGAAAGCGGCATAAAACACCATACAAATAAATAAGAACATTGTGTTTAATGAGCCACATCAGACAAACAGAGACTTACAGAGGATTTGAATATTCTTGAAGTTACAATCATATTGCATTGATGTAGCTTCCAATATATCATTGCTTACACCCCCACCCCTATAAAGAATAGACAAACAAGTAAAAGTAAAGAAACGTATTTGTTTAATATAATGTCATCTATTTTGAAAGGGCCAGCCATTTCTGGCTTATGAGGCACCTTCGCAGGCTTATTTCCCGAATCATGTAATATTTGCCGGGCACCAGGCAGACGGAAATTCGGTACCATTATGAAACTACTTGTCGGCTCACCAACCTGCCATATAAGAACTGACTCCAGTGTTGCTTCTGTGACTATAACATTCAACTTATGCCCGCAACGTGGATTCCTTAACCGCTAGGCTATCGGGACGGGTAAACATCTGCCATGTTTGTTAATATTGATAATGACATTTCGTTTCGCCTAGGAAATGCCGCTATACCATTAGTGCTCTCAGCGCCTTGATACGCCAAGCTTGGTCCCTGAACTGCACATTTGTAAAGTTGACATTTTATCATAAACGTCTCCAGAGCCTTCGACGATTCTTGTGCAACTAAATATAAGTGAAAAGCCTGACGACCAACTGCACAATGACATATCGTTTCCCCTAGCAAATGCCGCTGTGCCATTGGTATTTTCAGCGCTTTGATACGCCAAGCGTAGTCCTCGAATAACACATTTGTAAAGTTGACATTTTATTATAAACGTCTCCAGAGCATTCGACGATGCTTGTGAAACTAAAAATAAGTGAAAAGCCTGACTACCAAATGCACAATGACATATCGTTTCGCCTAGCAAATGCCGCCAAGCTTAGGCCCTAAATTGCACATTTGTATAATTGACATTTTATCATTAACATCTCCATAGCCTTCGACGTTTCTTGTGCAATTTAATATAAGGGAAAAGCCTGACGACCAAATGCGCAATGACATATCGTCTCGCTTAGCAAATGCCGCTGTACCATCGGTGTTTTCAGTTTTTGATACGCCAAGCTTAGTTCATGAACTGCACATTTGTATAATTGACATTCTATCATAAACGTCGCCAGAGCCTTCGATGATTCGCAACTAAATATAAGTGAAAAGCCTGACTACCAACGACGCAACGACATATCGCGTCGCCTAGCAAATGCTGCTATACCACAAGTATTTTCAGCGCTTTGATACGCCAAGCTTAGTTCCTGAATTGCACATTTTATCATAAACGTCCCATGAGCCTCCAATGATGCTTTTGCAACTCAATAAAAGTAAAAAGCCTGACTACCAAAGACACAGTCACGAAGATCGATACATGAGCATCATGTTTGTTCATATTCACAAGGACATATCTTTTGGCCGTTTGTAACCATCATTTGTTTCAGCGTTTTTAAATACCAAGGTAAATCCCTCAATTATACATGCGTAGAGTTAACATTCTTCATAAACATCAACATGAGCTTCGACGTTGACTCATACCACTAAACAACAGTGACGATCGTGTCACGACAGTCTGGAGGCTGATCGCAAGGGGCGGGGGCGGGGGAAACATTCACTCAGTTCGGTTCTCATCTGACGTTACATCCGAATGACACCTGACGTTTCCACCTGGTTCCCCTCATTGCCCACGTAAAGAGTTTTAACGACATGGAACCGGAAACCAGAACATTTTTTTACTAGTATTATGGGAAAAGAATTAACGCTCTCTGTATTATTTACTAAACAATTGAGCCACGTCAAGCTATTTGGGGCCTTGGCCTTTTCTAACATACAACAAATCTACAGAAGATGACTAAGAAAATATGAAAATTAATATCTAAATGAAAGTAAACTTATTAACTCTTTCAGCGCCAAAGGCAATATTGAGGGTTTTGCAAACAATACAGATTCAGGCGAGTCAGCTCGTAACGAGCTGTCTCACCTGAAATCAGCATTGTTTGCCTTTTAGTTATAAAAATATTCCAAATGTATTATACCAAGAGAAATGGATACGCCCGATTTTGAACGTGGAAGAGTCTACTTTAAACAATTCGGCGCTGAAAGAGTTAAATAGAGTTGAAAACATTGTTGGGAAATGGATAATTGCTCAGTTTGGCGAAACATTTCCAAACTCCATCTGCTACAGATGTGTGAGGATGCGTGTGCACGTGGTACGTGTGCAGGTGGGAATGGGTACAATGAAGACATCGGTGAACCTAATCATCTGCACAGTTTCACCATAGTCAATTATCACTGTTCGTTTAAATGCATCGCAGACATAGATCCATCTATTTGAAGAAATAGGCAAAAAAAACTACTTTACCTATAGACCCAATGCAAATTTGTAGTTTTTAAATAAGGGCGAAAATCGGAGCGCCAATATGACCCCGAAATTGCCAGGCGTGGCTCGATTCTTTAATCGCGCCCAGACTCGGATATCCTTTCCGTAGACACCATTAAAGTTTTAAAATACCGTGAAATACACGATAAAACCCACCTTCGGGCCGCGTCAGATATTTCAGAGTATTATTGACTCCCCGGTCTGACGTCATTTTACATCGTATCGGCGTAATGCTATAGTGGCTAAACTTACAGTATTTAGCACAACAGTTGCATCTATGGCTATAGTACATGTACACAAGCAGTGCAGACGACTCTGGTGAGACTGTGCGGCTGCAGTGCGCAAGGATAACAAGGCCCCAATATCGCTTGGCGTGGAATTAATATACAAACGCAAAGAGAACTGGATACAAATGGTTGGAAAAGTATTCACACTGGTAACATGAGTGATGTAAGTCATTAGGGTATAGAATACTGACGTTTAACTCTCCGGTTTAATGGGGCGTCATTTTTAATGGGTTACTTTAAAATGTAACATCCTCGTCACGTTTTGAGACATAAAATGTTTTAAATGTTGAAAGTTCATAGCTATTTTAATAATGTCCTTGATTTCCTTGAATGTGCCAGTAGAAGACAAACATATTTTGTAACCAAATAAGGTATCACATTTTCACACTTAAAAAAAGGCTTAATGCATGGAAAAAATTTACACCTAGAAGTTATAACCTTGAGGAATTATAAAGTTTAAGAAATAGCAATACCATTAAAAATGTAAATTGATATGGTTCTTTAAAGGTTAACACTCGTAACATATTTTAAGAGCCGTGTTCTTTAACCCTTTCCCTCATACGACAATTCTGCAGCAGAAGACTTTGAACATTTTTTGTCAGAAAATAGAAAATCTGTTTAATTGAATGGATAACCTATGACAAAAAGTGGAAAACATTGTGGCAAAAGGAGAAATTGCACGTTTTGTTCAATCTCTTCTTTTGTCACTATGTTTTTAAAAAGCCGTCTGCTGCAGAGGCGTCAGAAAGCGTCTATATGAGGGAAAGGGTTAACAGTTTGGCCGCCTCGATGGTAGAAATTAAAATGCGTCTGCAACGCTTTTGCACTTACAACAAAGCATCAACAGACGACCTTGCAAACACTATTGAGAATCTCTACAGTTGTATTGAGAAATACAGTGGGCAACATGCCCGTGGGTATACAGTATTAAACAATGTACATATTAACATAGGTTATAAACAAAATATTACAAATATTAGCGTACCCATATATTTTAAACATTATATCCAGCGTTTGAACACACTGTAATTTTACATAAAACTTATACTTGCCATTAACTGAAAATATAAGTAGTGTACATAATACAGTATAAACCTTGAATACATATGAAATTTGTTGTGGTAAAGCGTGAAGGGGTAAATATGCCTTTTATTCAAAATACAAAGTTTTTCGCAATTCAAATAATTTAAAAACAAACATTGACACATTCTTAATTAATTTTGGACTGCAAAGGCGTCAAAATGCACCTGCAGGTTGGACTATGGTTAATGTTATTTTCCTATAACAAAGGTTGATATTTGCCAGGTACCACAAAACCATTGCTCAAAACCAGCAATTTCTCATTTTGCCACAATGTTTTCAACATTTTACAGTAAATATACCCTCATTTATAGGGCTTTTCTATATATATATATATATGTCTAGATGTTTCCAAAGTCGTCCGCTGCAGATTTGTTGTATGTGGGTAAGTTTTAAGATAGATGGCAAAATATTGAGTAATTTCTCCTGAAGACAAATGCTTCCAAATGTATTTAAAAAAACCGATCCTTTCAATTATTGAGAGATTCAATTTTTTTTATTTATTAGTAGTCCGCTCAAGAATTTGTTAAATTTTAGAAAGGGCTAAATACGAATGAAATCGTTCAAAATTAAATTGCGATCTTAACAATTGCGGAATAATGGTTTTAACACGTGACTTTCAAAGGCAAGCTTTCACATGATAATGATCGACGATAAAGATTAACATTTATCCCCGTACAACACATCAGTAACGGAAGACGTTGAAAAGATTCAGGAAAAGATAAAGAAACCCTCTGTAAATGAAAGTACAGTCAAATTTGTTTAAGTGGTCATCTCAGTTAAGCAACCAACTTGTATTAAGCAGCCACTTGAAGATTAACCTAAACTACATTGTCTTTTTTATTTGACTTGTATTAAGCAGCCACCTGACGATTAACCAAAACTACTTTGTCTTCATCATTTGACTTGTATTAAGCAGCCACTTGAAGATTAACCCAAACCATATTGTCTTCTTTATTTGACTTGTATAAAGAAGCCACTTGAAGCTTAACCAAAACTACATTGTCTTCTTTATTTGACTTGTATTAAGCAACCACTTGAAGATTAACCTAAACTAAATTGTCTTCTTTATTTGACTTGTATTAAGCAACTACTTGAAGATTAACCCAAACTACATTGTCTTCTTCATTTGACTTGTATAAAGAAGCCACTTGAAGCTTAACCAAAACTACATTGTCTTCTTTATTTGACTTGTATTAAGCAACCACTTGAAGATTAACCTAAACTACATTGTCTTCTTTATTTGACTTGTATTAAGCAGCCACTTGAAGATTAACCTAATATACATTGTCTTCTTTATTTGACTTGTATAAAGCAGGCACTTGAAGATTAACCTAAATTACATTGTCTTTTTTATTTGACTTGTATAAAGCAGCCGCTTGAAGATTAATATAATCTACATTGTCACCTGTTTTTGACTTGTATACAGCAGGCACTTGAAGATTAAGCAAAACAACATTGTCTTCTTTTTTTGACTTGTATAAAGCAGGCACTTGAAGATTAAGCAAAACAACATTTTCTTCTTTATTTGACTTGTATAAAGCAGGCACTTGAAGATTAACCAAAACTACATTGTCTTCTTCATTTGCCTTGTATTAAGCAGCCACGTGCAGATTAATCCAAACTACATTGTCTTCTTCATTTGACTTGTATTAGACAGCCACTTGAAGATTAACCTAAACTACATTGTCTTGTTTGTTTGACTTGTATTAAGCAGCCACCTGAAGATTAACTTAAACTACATTGTCTTCTTTGTTTGACTTGTATAAAGCAGCCACCTGAAGATTAACCAAAACTACATTGTCTTCTTTATTTGACTTGTATTAAGCAGCCCCTTGAAGATTAACCTAAACTACATTGTCTTCTTTGTTTGACTTGTATAAAGCAGCCACCTGAAGATTAACCAAAACTACATTGTCTTCTTCATTTGACTTGTATTAAGCAGCCACTTGAAGATTAACCCAAACTACATTGTCTTCTTCATTTGACTTGTATTAAGCAGCCACGTGCAGATTAACCCAAACTACATTGTCTTCTTGATTTGACTTGTATTAGGCAGCCACTTGAAGATTAACCTAAACTACATTGTCTTGTTTGTTTGACTTGTATTAAGCAGCCACCTGAAGATTAACTTAAACTACATTGTCTTCTTTGTTTGACTTGTATAAAGCAGCCACCTGAAGATTAACCAAAACTACATTGTCTTCTTTATTTGACTTGTATTAAGCAGCCCCTTGAAGATTAACCTAAACTACATTGTCTTCTTTATTTGACTTGTAATAAGCAGCCACTTGAAGATAAATCAAAACAACATTTTCGTCTTTATTTGACTTGTATTTAGCAGCCCCTTGAAGATAAATCAAAACAAAATGTTGCCCTTTATTTGACTTATACAAAACAGCCACTTGAAGATAAATCAAAACAAAATGTTGTCCTTTATTTGACTTGTATTTAGCAGCCCCTTGTAGATAAATCAAAACAAAATGTTGCCCTTTATTTGACTTGTATTTAGCAGCCCCTTGAAGACAAATCAAAACAAAATGTTGCCCTTTATTTGACTTGTATAAAGCAGCCACTTGAAGATAAATCAAAATAAAATGTTGTCCTTTATTTGACTTGTATAAAACAGCCACTTGAAGATAAATCAAAACAAAATATTGCGCTTTATTTGACTTGTATTTAGCAGCCCCTTGAAGACAAATCAAAACATCATTTTCTTCTTTATTTGACTTGTATAAAGCAGCCACTTGAAGATAAATCAAAACAAAATGTTGCCCTTTATTTGACTTGTATAAAGCAGGCACTTGACGATTAACCAAAACATCATTTACTTCTTTATTTGAATTGTATAAAGCAGCCACTTGAAGATAAATCAAAACGAAATGTTGCCCTTTATTTGACTTGTATAAAGCAGGCACTTGAAGATAAATCAAAACAAAATGTTGCCCTTTATTTGACTTGTATTTAGCAGCCCCTTGAAGATTAACCTAAACTACATTTTCTTCTTTATTTGACTTGTATAAAGCAGCCACTTGAAGATAAATCAAAACAAAATGTTGCCCTTTATTTGACTTGTATTTAGCAGCCCCTTGAAGATTAACCAAAACATCATTTTCTTCTTTATTTTACTTATACAAAACAGCCACTTGAAGATAAATCAAAACAAAATGTTGTCCTTTATTTGACTTGTATTTAGCAGCCCCTTGAAGATTAACCAAAACATAATTTTCTTCTTTATTTGACTTATACAAAACAGCCACTTGAAGATAAATCAAAACAAAATGTTGTCCTTTATTTGACTTGTATTTAGCAGCCCCTTGAAGATAAATCAAAACAAAATGTTGCCCTTTATTTGACTTATACAAAGCAGCCCCTTGAAGATAAATCAAAACAAAATGTTGCCCTTTATTTGACTTGTATAAAGCAGCCACTTGAAGATTAACTAACCATTTGCGTCTGTATTTGAATTGAATTAAGCAGCCACTTACTTGTGTTCAGCAGCCACCGTTTGGTTCTGCCCTGGGTAGCTGCCCTAGACAAGTTTGACTGTACACTGTTTGAAAACAGTTCAATCTATTGTGGCAAAAGAAACACACACTTTCATAATTAAAATTGTCTACTTTTGCAACAATGTTTTAAATATAATCTGCTACAGACACGTAAAACTGCGTAGATGCAAATGTAAAAAGGGTAAATATTTTATATCTTCTGTCTGAATCATAAGACAAGATTACTACGTATTACAACGCGTCCTTTAAGAACAGATATTTGATTCATCTCGTAACACTACTTTGTGTAACAAAAAGACGTTTGGTAGAATCGTGATTACTTTGAACATGTAAAATAATTCAAATACTTCGCTTTAGTTCGAACACTTTCCCGAAAAATCTTGTTCGTTTAAAAGCCAATCCGAACTCCTACTGCACTGTTTCTTCGAAATTATGTCATCACTGGTATGCATTTGAAAATGAAAAAATAACACAGATGCCATTACATAATTGGACTTAACTCTTTCAGCGCCACAGGCAATATTGTGGTTTTTGCAAACAATGCAGATTCAGGTGAGTCAGCTCGTCACGAGCTGTCTCACCTGAAATCAGCATTGTTCGCCTTATAGTTACCAAAATAGTCCAAAACTTTCATAAATTGAGAAATGGACACACCCGATTTTTAACATGGGAGAGTCTATTTTAAACAATTTGGCGCTGAAAGAGTTAACACAAATCGAGGGATAACTCGTCGGTAGCTCGATGTCCCGTTTGACGTCGAGTAAACGCGAGACCACTGTACGTTTTAAACCCCATTAAAATCCGCCGTGAACGAGTTGTAAGTGTCGGAAATTCGAAATCCGGGCTTTCCGAGTTCGATTCCCAGTCGCAGCGGTCATTGTGGAGTACCCTTTGAACAAGGCACGTTTCCTATCCTATAGCAGCGGTCATGGTGGAGTACCCTTTGAACAAGGCACGTTTCCTATCCTATAGCAGCGGTCATGGTGAGTACCCTTTGAACAAGGCACATTTCTTATCCTCTAGCAGCGGTCATGGTGGAGTACACTTTGAACAAGGCACGTTTCCTATCCTATAGCAGCGGTCATGGTGGAGTACCCTTTGAACAAGGCACGTTTCCTATCCTATATCAGCGGTCACGGTGGAGTACCCTTTGAACAAGGCACGTTTCCTATCCTATAGCAGCGGTCACGGTGGAGTACCCTTTGAACAAGGCACGTTTCCTATCATATAGCAGCGGTCATGGTGGAGTACCCTTTGAACAAGGCGTTTCCTATCCTATAGCAGCGGTCATGGTGGAGTACCCTTTGAACAAGGCACGTTTCCTATCCTATAGCAGCGGTCATGGTGGAGTACCCTTTGAACAAGACACGTTTCCTATCCTATAGCAGCGGTCATGGTGGAGTACCCTTTGAACAAGGCACATTTCCTATCCTATAGCAGCGGTCATGGTGGAGTACCCCTCGAACAAGGCACATTTCCTATCCTAGTACTGGTTTGTTTACCCAGGAATCATGACTAAGTGAAATATCGACCTGGTATAACTGAGCTTATACTTAAAACGGCGTCAAACGCCAATTAAACAAAACTATTTGTTTTGACATTTTATGAAAATACATACACCTAACGAAATGTAACCATGACTGAGTCTGAGGGGTTTTATTTTCGACAATTTAGCCATTCCCAAAGATGCTAGTGATTAAATCGGAAATCTATCAATAAAAATCTGCAGTTAGATAATACATAACTTGTACAATAACAGCAGAAGTTTTGACAGCTAAAATGTTGCTTGAGATGACCCCCCTGATATCAGAAAGTCATGTGATCCCCTATTGCTACAATTGATCCGTTAATGCATCAATAACTCGAACTGGTAAATAACGAACTGTACAGCTGTTTCTGCACTAAAATTGAAAAAGTGTTTGTCAATTAAAAAGAAAATGATTTTACTTGTGGACTATAAATAAACAAGTTCCGAAACATTGACCCTTTCTTTAATGCACTACGTTGTTTTGTTACTGATCCGTTAAGGGTAACTTGACTGTACCGATACATTGTAATTTCTTCCATACATTGTGTTTTGATAACTCTTTCCAACATACAACAAATGTGCCGCTGACGATTTGGAATACATCTTGTCGAAATAGAATGTTTCTATAACAGAACCTATCTAACTAAATTGCGGGAAAATGAGAAATCAATTGTAATTTAGGCGCGTACATTACAACGTACGTAACTGTTGATAAGTGTTTGTTTATTTTAATGTCACCCGTATTGAAAGCTTTGTCCTAAACACATGTTTACGTTCCGAGTCAAATCCTGTTTGCCATGCAGCAGGCAGGTAACCAGTATTCAACTAGCAGGCGGCTGACCAACGGACCACATCAGAACAGACCACACTGTCGCCACAGATATTTGAAACTTCGACCCCCATCTACCGTAGCTGATGTATAAACCACTATACTTTAGGACCCGGTTTGTCATTATTACATTCTTAGAGTTAGCGCTTCCTACACGTGAAAACATGCCTCCCTTGGGTGAACAACTACATAAATGGTCGCAACCGAGTTTCATTAGCGCTGCACTCACATATCGACGCGTTCTAACTTCTCAACAGCAGATGACTTTTGAAAACATTGTGAAAGAAGGAGATTTAATTGTTTTTAATGATAAAATGATCAATGAATAGTTCTTATGTAAAACGACACTGGAAGTGTCACGTGTATTGTGTGTAGCTCAAGCCCAGATACGTGCCCCCCATCCCCCTCCCTCCCCCTTATTGCAGAGCCCTGGTAGCTCTGTCTGTGGCGATGCGGGATGCCAGGAGTTGTACGATTCGAAATAGAGCTCGGCCAACAGTATTTCCACCGTCAACGCAACAATCTAGTCATCGGATACCAGCAGTAGGTTAACAGTCTATGTAGAAAAGCAGTTGCTTAGACAGACTGTTGTTTTGAGTAAGGAGGTGATAAAGCCATGCATCACATGGGGTAGGTGAAGTCGCAGCCGTGAGATAACTGAAACATTGTTACAGACGGCGTGAAACCAAACTCAACCAAGAGCACAATTGAGCCGTCCCGCGAGAAAAACCAACATTATTGCATCCGCGTAATGTATCGACCCAGATCAGCCTGCGCAGTCCGCGCAGACTGATCCGGGCCGACACATTCCGTCTCAGGGGGATAGAAATATAGAGTAATGATTTCTGAAACAGAAAATCCACAGAAGGCGAAAATTGTCTATCCGGGTAAGCCTGCGCGGCATGCTTATGCTGATCCGGGTCGATACATTACGCAGAGTCCACAATGTTGGTGTTATCGCGGGATGGCTCATATGTAGTCATGTACAAGCTAATTTATTGGTCAATGAATAACTGAAAGAAGAGTCCAATTACCACATGATCGAGTTATCATGAGTCCACAATATTCCTGAAATTTGTGTTATCTGTATAAAAACGTGTCTTACAACTGCGAGAGATAAGACAGCGCCGCCTTTCTGGTATTAATTACCATTGGGACAATTAATTGCACGTTTTTCTCCTACAACTAAATAAATACCATCTTTGTTAATTAACACTTCCCCACTCACAACAATTCTGAGGAAAAAAGAATTTGAATGCAAAAATAAAAAGATCGAAAAAAAAAAAATCGCCGTTTATTAAAGTATAATACTATTCGTTAACATTGACAACTTTGTGGCAAAAGTAGATGTTGCTTATTATGAGCAAGTTCTCCTTTTTGTCACAGTACTTACAAAAAATCAATCGCTGCATATGCGTCAAAATGCGTCTGTTAGTGGGAAAGGGTTAATTTTCAAACGAGCTAAAATCACGCTAATCCTTAAAGGTCACGTTTGTAAAATGTACTTATACGGCAGTAGTAGTAGTCAGTGTTGAAATCTGCATTGTTTGCAACTTAGAGACTAAATCTTACCAAATTGCCTTTTGGACGAAAAATGAAGTGGTCCTTTATTCAATATGGAAGAGTCGACTTTGTAAAATTCGGCAGTGAAAGAGTTCAGGACATGTTATCTTATCTTAAGAATCTTGGCGTGAAACGGTTGTAACTAAAATTGGTATTTTTTTTTACCAAGGTTAATCACTTCCCCATAAAGTCTTTATAAGCGTTAAATCATTTTTCTAGGTAAACAATGGACATTTAGGTGCCATTGCTCGTTCTGAGCAATGGCACATTAATTTGCATTGTTTACCAAACGGTCAAAATGGTCACAAAACTAGGGTTTTCAAAATAGGTTTTTAGTTACAACCATTTCACACCAAGCCCTCGAGATATAAACTGTTCTCCCTTTCTCACTTGCAGATGCAGTTTAACGCATATGCTACAGACATCTTTATTAAACATTGTAGCAAAAGGAGACTTTTCTCGTTATAAGCAATTACTACGATGTCTACAATAATTTCAAAAGTAATCATACATGATGGTCTAGTTCAGTTCTGGCTAATCCGGAATGGAGACGTTTGAGACGTATACGCATGCAGTAGTATGTCAACCTGATCCAGGGTTGAGCATTTCTATCCAAAGTCTCGTCCATATAAGTAGAGGTACGGTATTACGGGGTTCCGTTAGGGTTTCGACCTAGGGTATCGTAATATCGCATCGCGTTTTCGTACTTTCGACCATAGGTGTTCCGTTAGGGCCATCGTTGTTTCGCGGATTCGACCTAGGGTATCGTATTATCGCATCGCGTTTTCGTACTATCGCATCGCGCTTTCGTACTGTCGACCCTAGGTCGAAACCGAGAAACAACGATGGCCTTAACGGAACACCGTATCGAGGAGAGAGAACATTTTTTAAACAAAATGGGCCAAAGGTAATCCCACATTGTGATCTAGTTTAGTTTTCTTTGATGATAACAGAAAGCCACCTGATTAACCCTTTCCCGAATACAACACATCTGCAGCAGCCGACTTTATAAACATACAGGTCAAAACATGGATAATCTCTATAATGCAAGTGGAATTATTAAATAGAGTAAATTGTAGCAAAACACGCAATTGCCCATCCTGCAAGTGTACCACAAACTGCGTCCGCGAATGTAAAAGGGATAAAAGGGAACTTCCGTTTGAAAATACTTCCGCCAATCCCTTACAAGGATATACCGAGATGACAGATAGTCTATTTTCGGAATTAACTCTGTAAGATTGAACAATTAGATGGTTTCAAAGTAAAGATCTGTATTTAAATTCAACCTTTTCCAACATATACTAGTGACATATAGGACAACGGGCTTGGTGTCTTTTCATTTTGTTCTATTTTGATATGTGTTAATTGTGTCATACAAATGTCACTCAAATATGCATTCCATGCGGGGAAAATGTTACATTATAAATAGTTCCGCTGTGGTCGAGTGATTAGCGTCGGGGATTTCGAAACCGGGTGTCCTGGGTTCGATCTCCAGTCGCAGCACTACGGTTATGGTGGAGTGCCCTTGGGCAAGGCACATTTTCTAGCCTAGTACTGGTTTGTTTACCCAGGGATCATGAATAAGTGAACTGTTGCCGTGATATAACTGAAATAATGTTGAAAGCGGCATGAAAACCTCCATAAATAAATAGTTCCCATTATCCTGTTGGAACTATTTTGTTGAAATTTTGTTATTCCAAAAATATGGTGAAGTTTTGAAAGTCATAGCAATGCCGGTAGACTGTCATCAAACGTTGACTTATCTTGGTCTATACCGGTCGTAACTAGGTAAATTATTGTGGCGCAAGGAAGAATCGCTCCTAATGAGCAATTTCTCTTTATGCTACAATGTTATGTTTTTATGAGTTTTCTGAAGGTAGACACAACACAGTACGTATACACATAGGAGAAGGCTTACTATTTATCTGATATCAAATTCATTTTTCAATAAGAAAAAAAAAAGAAATCATAATTTTAGAATAAATTGTTGATCGGTTCTATGATTTAAAGCCGGTCCGGTTGGTCAGCCAGTATCGACGCAGGTTGTCAATCTGTAGGTTGTCAATCTGTAGGTTGTCAATCTGTAGGTTGTAAGTTTGAACCCCAAGATCAGCCTACATTCTTAACCGACGCTTGACCAAAGTCATTCTGACGAGCGTCATTCGTCCTCAATTCAATGGGCTAACAGTCTATATGGAAGAGCAATCTGTTGCTCGGAATAACAGATGTGTTAAATATCGATATCGGACATAGGGTAGATGAATTGACCGCCGTGGTGTAACTAAATATTGTTGAAAACGGCGTTTAACAAAATCAATCAGTTACATGTACCGTTCCAGATAAGGAAGGGGTATTCAACTCTTTTTCCCACAGTTTCTCTCTCATTATTCAAGCAAACCCTATGTTGTGGGTACTCAAAAGAATCGTCTCACTGAGACGATTCTTTCGAGTACCAACAACATAGGGTTAGAGGGTCAAATACGGATTGTAGAACAAGCAAAACGCTCCTTATCTATTCTAAAGCTTTGTTGTAACATGTATATGATAATAATGAAATGTAGAATAACAACTGGGATATGCTCACAGAAAACTAACCTTATCGTAATTAGCCCACGTGTGAACAAATAGGGGTCTGCGTATCAATTAATGCTATCGGGTCAATTTTATTGATTGATTTATTGTTTGGTGTTTTAACGCCGCTTTCAACAAATTTTCAGTGGGTCATGGGTTCGATCCCTGGCCGGGTCACATCAAAGATTAAAAAAAAAAATGTAGTAATGGCTGCACTTCTTAGCGCTACGGGTTGCGGGATTATAGTATTACAACTCTGACTGGCTGGTGTCAGGATGAATGGACCAGTAGTACTGGTAACTTATCCAGGAAATGTGATAGTAATGACAACTTGTTGAAAGCGTTGTAAAACACCAAACAATTAATAAATCGATTAACATATGTTTAATCCCTGTAAATATTGGTTTAGTTTAAGGCGACGCATGTGACGGAGGTAGGCACGAAAGGGAAATAATCCAACCTTATCAATGTTTTGTTGAATCTCGTAGTAATTCAAATTACCTCCCTTTAAAATGTATTATCATATTTTCTTGTCATTTGTCTATATTGGATCAATAAACAATGCAATATTGTTTATATTAACATAGTTTAATATTAAACAAAGCAAAATATATTAAATTAAAGGAAGTTAGATTTAGAAATTTCTGTAATTTTCCATACATAGCCTAATGTAAAGATATGAATGTAAGATTTATAATAAAATGTTTTCAGTCATTCTGTCCTTTTCCATGACCGTGTAAATCACGGTCACAATGTTTTCAACTAAGGTTGTTGACTGTGTATCTCGCAGCAACATCACTCTTTTGCTAAAGGCTGATTCCTTCGGGATATTGGCCTCAATAAAACAATCATGAAATCACTCTGTTCAAATTAATTCAGCTTTGCTGGATCAATTCTCAGGAAAGGATTAACTGGTTTCCTTACATGAATATATACTAACAAAATAATTAATCCGATTTTTATAAGATTGGGCCCAAATGTTTCTATGATGAGCCTCAACCAAGATAGTCAACACTTTTCAGATCCATTGAAAAACATTGTCGACGAGGGTGGGGCGTTAGCATATATCTTGGGGGCTT
This sequence comes from Serripes groenlandicus, assembly GCA_031761405.1. Classification (NCBI taxonomy): domain Eukaryota; kingdom Metazoa; phylum Mollusca; class Bivalvia; order Cardiida; family Cardiidae; genus Serripes; species Serripes groenlandicus. The sequence goes on from JASEVX010000012.1 coordinate 19,799,394, forward strand.
GTCTTCCTTATAAGTTTAAAATAAAGGTTATTCTAATTATCTTCCATTGGGCCTGGCCAGTCCATTTGGACACAATAACTACATTTTAAGATTTATATTAATTTTCCGTACTTTCGTCGAGGTATACAAAAGGCAATTTTCTTATTTGTACGATTGATTAGAAGATTGATGAGACTTGAAGCCGTTTTATTCGAAATTCTGTTTAATCATATCGACCAGTTTACCTAATAACGTGTTTTGCCTGACCGTCTCACACCTGTACACCACACAACAATCTCTCCAGGAAACTGGCTACTTTTCAACATATACCTTTAAACCCAATGGTGGGAGACAAATGGTACTAGTCACTAATGTCAATGATCAGCAGAATGAAACATCATTGTATGTTGGAAACGGTTAGCTGTTGGACACGTATTTAAACGTTTTACACCGTTACATAATTCTTATGCGAGCAATTTTGCAATACACATCACATTATCTTTTTAATTCACGCTTTCTCTGCTATTTGACGTGTTTTATGTATGTAGTATGTTGAACTTATTTGCCCTTTTTTCCTGACTAAAAAGTACTGTTTAATTTAAACAAACAAAAATAGTATCTTTCTTTTTCAAAGCGTATATATAGAATAGGCCAATTGATTGAACTTTTGCCCACATACAGAAGCTTTCTGACAACATTGTGGCAACAGAAACACTTGCATATATTGAACAATTCCTCCATTTGCCACAATGTTTTCCACTTTATTCAATACGCATCACATTGTCTTTTTAATTCACGCTTACTCTGCTATTTGACGTGTTTTATGTATGTAGTATTTTGAACTTATTTGCCCTTTTTTCCTGAATAAAATATATCGTACGTTTACATAGTTCCAGTATAATTCAATTCTTCGAGTTGATTGATCACGCTGCGTCGACTTCGTCTCTATCGTTGGTTCTCATGGTTGCGGGGATATCATAACGACTAATAAATATATCGATGAAAGGATAAATGCAACCTGTGATTATTAACCCAAGAAAAGCCGTGTCATATCAGAAGTACTGTTCAAAGCGGTATACTGAAACACAATTTAAACAAACAAAAATCGTATCTTTCTTTTTCAAAGCGTATATATAGAATAAGCCAATTGATTGAACTTTTGTCCACATACAGAAGCTTTCTGACAACATTGTGGCAAAAGAAACACTTGCTTATATTGAAGAATTCATCTGCCACAATGTTTTCCATTTTATTCAATAACTGTTCATTCAGTTCTAGAGAGTTTCCATATGTGTCACTCAATATTAATCTCGCACAAACTACTAGACAAACTACTTGAGAATCTTGAGTATAAGATAAACTTCTGATGAAAACAGAACTAATAATAATGATAAAGAAAGTAATCATAAAAAACAAAAAATAATAATAATAATACCAATAGTATTAATTATAATAACAATCAAAATAATTAAAATAATGATAGATAAATAAATAAATAATGATAAAAATAATAAAATGATAAAGATAGAATAATTCTTCGAAACATACATAGACGAAATGTTAACACGCTCATTCGCTTCGATCACTAATTTAATATTCAGCATCCATTTCAATTTTGGTAATCAGAAACGATGACCGATGAAGCCAAAAAGCTTTAATTAAGTTTTAGACGACCGCATACTGCGAGATATTTTTGTATACGGGTTTGATAGTTCACAACGCTTGTCAGATTCCTAATTGATATAAACGATGGGAGAAGAATTTTATTTTTTCCTGTCATTTTTGTCAAGTTCTGATGTTTTGATCGTAGGAGATAAATTAATCTTGATTATCATCGCCGATGATTAGGACAAGCATAATACAAACGGCATTTTGGGACTAGACTTAAGAAAAAGTCTCCTACAAATAGTACACTAAAGCTAATGGAGATCAGAGGTCGATGGTAAATTCAACAGAGCTCAACAAGAGCTTCGGCATTGCAGGGAGCTCCTACAGCTCCGACAGTAACACGAACGTGCTCCGTCATGACAGAGAGCTCCTACATCTCCATCGTGCCCCGAAAGTATTTCGTCATGACAGAGAGCTCCTACAGCTCCAACAGTTACCCGAAAGTGCTCCGTCATGACAGAGAGCTTCTACAGCTCCGACAGCGCCCCGAAAGTGCTCCGTCATGACAGAGAGCTCCTACAGCTGCGACAGTGCCCCGAAAATGCTCCGTCATGACAGAGAGCTCTTACAGCTCCGACAGTACCCCGAAAGTACTCCGTCAATACAGAGAGCTCCTACAGCTCCGACACTGCCCCGAACGTGTTCCGTCTTGACGGAAAGTACCTACAGCTCCAACAATGTCCAACAAGTGCTCCGTCATAAGAGAGAGCTCAGGCATCTCCAACAATGTCCCATCAGTAACGACGTAAATGAATAGGGAAAAGTCGAGCTAATAACCAATTTTATTATAAGATATAAATCAAACTTGGACAACTATGATAACACAATGGAATTGGAAAATTATTTGGCATCCATCTATGATACAATTCTACCTAAAAAAAAACAGCCAGATTCATTATACAGATATGTCTACATGTTAGGAAATTTTGACCTCACTATTAGTATTCAAGATTAGAAAATGGCTTCAACATGAATCCTACACAATGATTAAACCATTAAGATGATGCTGCAGAATAAACCATATTTTGACAGAAGGCATCGATGCAGGCGATTTGTTCCAAATGGCCCAAATAAGCCAAACATAACGACGGCATGGCTACATGTAGCATGCTACTGGTGATTGGGGTGTTTTTAATATGCATCTGATTATTACCTTTGAAATTCAAGACGAACCAAGAAGAACGACTAGCATTAGGCAATATCTTGAAATCGAGCTACTAATGTCTACTAATACAGGGATATAATTCAGAGTCGGAGTGGTGCAAGACGATGAAGGCAGATGTTCTGTATTTCCCGACGCATAATGAGACTTAAGCTTCTGTGGCTCAGAGCGCTCTGGAAATTATAAAGTTAAATATAAACTGATAATATGAATTAAAAGCAAAGTGACCCCTACTTGCCAGTATTAAAATTTCATACTAAAATAATAGACAATACGAAACATTACAACTTTGCCATCGACGTGAACGAGAGCAATGAACTGCAAGCTGGAATAGATACATGCCTCAGTCAAAACAAGGATACTAATACTATAATTATGCAAAGGGGATTTGATTACAAAGTAGGTGATTATGTGCGGAATTTACACGTTCCAGCGCGCTTATAACACGGCATTCTGAAGTGAAATATTCAACATTTCGCAATCATGACATATGCAGAGATACGGAAATTGTTCATGCTTTAAAATCCTTGTTTGACATTCAAACCCTATGTGGTGGGTACTCAAAAGAATCGTCTCAGTGAGACGATTCTTTTGAGTACCCACAACATAAGATTTAGTTGAGTAAGAAGAGAGATATTGTGGGGGAAAAGACCTGTTTACTCCCTCTTATATAGTCCTCTGCTGAAGAATGTCTTTTATGTTTGAATCGAAAATACCTCTATATTTAGATACAAGCTGAACTGTGCAGTATACTGATTTCCACTCTATTACTGTAAAAAATGAGTCTACATGTAGCTCACACAGTTGTGTTCTTATTTTATTGGCACACTCCTCAATTATGATTGACTTACATACAACACATATTGTATCGGCTGCTACATTACGTATCCTTACACGTCCACGTAATATCACCAATCCTTAACGTTCCCCCTCATTCAGACGCATGTTGATGCCTCTGTAGCAGACACTTTTTGAAAACATTTTGGCAAAAAGAATAAATATTCATTATTTTGAACTCCATTAAATAATTCCACTATAATTTAAAGAGATATTCCAAACATGTATTCTGCGGATTGGTTGTATGTGGGAAAGGGTTTATGTTCCAGCTGCTGTGTTTCTATAAATAGATTCCGTTTCCTAATCAGTAGGAGAAACTCAATCAAAGATTGACTCCTCAAAACAACTTGGCTGGTTTGCATTGGATATATAGCGTGACATACATCTAGAGAGACGTCAATAACTACTACTTCTATTGTTTGACCTAAGGTATGTGGTAAATGTGATATGTCGTCATTTGCATTATGGGAATTTGTTGTATGCAGGCCTCTGAAATCATTATAACCAATATATGAGCCGTTCCACGAGAAAACCAACATAAGCCAGTCCGCGCAGGCTAATCCGGACCGACACATTCCGTCTCAAGGGTATAGAAAAATGATTCCGGAAACAGAACATTCACAGGAGGCGAAAAGTGTTTGTCCGGGATAGCCTGCGCGGTATACTTAGACTGATCCGGGTCGATACTATACGCAGAGTCCACAATGTTGGTTTTCTCGTGGAACGGCTCATATTATTTAAAAGTTGTACAAACAGAAATCATTGTGTAAGTCATTTATGTTTTGTTCAGTCTTGCTATTAAGAAAGACAACAAGAACCTAAGAGCGGTTGGACTTGTATGACATAAATAAAAACCATAAGAATATGTAGAGTGAAAAAGGGGATTTTAATCATAAATGCCAGAAAGAAAAGGGGCATTTTAGCTTAAATGCCTAATGTACATTTCCAAATAATATGAACATATTTATGTCATATCTGGGCGACAAAAAACCCGCCTGCACACAAGACTGACCAACAGATCCATGTTGGTAAGAAATGTGAGAAGTGATAGCGTGGAACATGGCTTTTTAACGGAGTGTTAGAAGGCGCCCGGATATAAAACGCGTGTAGACAAAATAAACATGTGAATTAAATAAATGATAAAAATACATGAAAATAGTGAACTTCCAACTGTGAGTTATCATAAAGTAGGCGTCATTTTTCCTAACTTTACAAATAATTTGGCATAAAAATTGAATGTATGGTAGATTGTATACATTTAGAGGAGGTTGGAGTACGGGAGGTGGTGGTAAATTTCCAAAGCGATGAAAAGCGGTTCTCGATCCAAAGAGATAAGGTGAAGGCTGACGACCTCGTATTCCCATTGGTCAATACTTGTCGGGATACTAGAAACTGCGGTTAATGGGGATCGAGAAACTAAAGTGTAACCTGCGGCTCTAGGAGCCAACTAGAGTAAACTCAACAAATACATAAAAGATTTTATGTTTGCATAAAATGTCATTTCCGAAAGGAACATTAGCCTTTGTTACTACATATATTCATAAAATCAGGTAAACCAGGGGCCATACATAACAGGGACTCGCGTCGACAGAGATCTCGCTTACATCTCGGTCTTCGACGAGAGCGTCAATTCCAATCGTCGCCATCTTTACGAATCAATAATACAAAGACATGATATTCGATTGAACTCGATTGAATGTAATTGTGTACACATTCGAGTTATGATTAAATTCATTACAGTATTAAGCAGCATATAGTATATTAATTGAAAGGTGTTTTGTAAAAAGTTGTCTTTAAGGCTTTAGTCTGGTCGGGACCATTTGAGGAATTTGTGATAAATGTTATCAATTATAACGTGCAGCATGGCATTATATTGGATTCATTATGTCCCCAATTCTACACATTTTGCTGTTATACGTCGATTCTTCTTCGATATCTCGGTCAATAAAAGAAAACACGTCTACATTGAGAACAAGTTGTCTTGCCTTAATATATCAACAAATTACTCAAAATCATTTTCCAAGAAATTAAGCTGATATATTTATATTCAAATATTGAGTGCTTATACTGCTTTCGAACCGACAACAAATCAATGTTAACAGCTATGTTGGACATATAGAAACGTCCGTCTACCGTCGTTGATTCAATGCAGTATTAAATGCCAGGGTAAGAAAGTTACCTCTGATATGGTAGTAATGATTTTCCACCTTGCCCCCCCCCCCCCCTCCCGGGGGTAACAGAGATGGATGAATCGATGTCGGGATATAAAAAGGTACTAGTGGTACTGCTTGTTTACCAAGCAAACTCCGTCACAGAATGGAACTAATGTTTAAAGCGACATTGAATGAATGAATTTATTACATAAAGCCCTCTCTGGGAGTGTCAAAATGCCATTACATATCATATGACACTACACACTACTTGTTAGGTTTCCAGTCTTACGATCAAGTCTTTGTTCCAACGCGGAACCAAACTATGAAAATGACGTTGCTAACGTCACGTCAGCGATTTGACGTTATAAAATTAGTCACTTTGGTTCCGAAACCGGTAAATTTCGTTTGTTAATAATTATTAACGTTTCGTACATTTGTTCGAAATACTCCTCATGAATAATCGTATGTGATTAATAGAATATCTCATTAGTGTTTATTTATTATCACTTTTAATAAACTCGTTAAATAAGCTGAATATGACGCTCGCCAAGGCTCGCAGCATATCTCTTATTAAAATCGTTTATTAAAAGTGTTAATAAATAAACACTCATAAAATATCCTCTATGTATAGTGTTTTATGGCGCATCGACAGATAAAGCCCTTAAGCGCGCATTACAATTTAAATGAGAAGTATATGTAGTATTTTTAAAAATTGAATATGTTTGTTAGGACTAGGAATATATAATGGGAAATGATGGAAGTAAGAAAACAAAGTGTAGGTAATGGGGAAACATAGTATGTTGTAAAGCAACATTAAGCATCATTATAAAAAAACAATAATGAGTACGGTTCTCGCTTGGCATTACGAACATAATAAGAGCCAGCTCATAGAGAAAAGTGACGAATTGGCATTTCTGAACAGAGACCATTCAGCTCAACTGGTACAACTGTTAACCGTATGATCGGGGTCTACACACGTTTACAGAAAATTCTTACAACTTCATGTCATGGAAGTATTTGAACGGTGTAATTCTTGATAATGCTGATCTGGATCTACACTGTTCATGAAAGCAAATATGTACCTTTTTGCAATTGATGGGCTCTTATTCCTTTCCCACGTCCAAAAAACAAAAAAAATTGCAACAGACGACTTTGAGATCATTGACGCACGAATATGGATGCTCTCTATAACTGAAAGTATAAATACTGAACATCGTTGAAAACATTGCGGCAAAGGGAAAACCTTTCCCCTTTTGTTACAATGTTTTCAGAGGTTGCCTGCTGCAGAGGCGTAAGAAAGAAGCGTCTGATTATTGAAAAGAGTTAAAACAAAACAGTTACACGTTGATGATGAAGCCCAGTCGTCTATGTCCAATATTGATGAATAGACCTGTCATCATAATAGGATAAATATGTGTCAAACACGTCGATCTGTTCCCATGGCAACACAATTGACCTTTATCCCAAGTATACATACATTCATGTCTATTTCAATAAAGCTTTAATTTTGAAAAATATTTCTCGTCAGAAAAGTGTGTGTTTGATATAAATTTGTATTGTCTAATGATAAGATTGCGAAGAAATCGAACTGTATTTGAATAATAATTCGGTGTAGCGTTAACGTTAAACGTTGCGACGCTAACATTACATACCAACGATGTAAAGGGTTACATACTAATGTTTTTAAATAGACGTCCCTGCATACAAATGACAAATTGTCCTACTCACCTTAATTAAACGGAAATTAACGGAACTTACCGAAAAGATCCGAAGAAAGACAAGCGTGGTAATTACAAAACCCTTTGACCAATCAAATTACGCCTCATATACGCCACGTTGTAATCTCGTCGTCTTATCTTCGTTAAATATGAAGGCACCATATGTGACCCCATTGTGATAGAGCTTAACAACTGGCGACATTTAATTATCCCGTTTTGTTTTACTATCGAATTGGTTTATTCTGCATATTATTTATTTACGCTGCACCGTGCGATATTATATCATATTCAACGACGTAGGGACATTAAACAAATACAAAAAAAAATGGCGAACGTTATAAAATGTGTTTTTCTATTTATGAGTTTGTTGGTGCTTGCAATGGCCGAGGGCGAAGCCGAAGAAGAATTAAAGATTGAAGTTACTTTTAAGCCGGACACGGAATGCAAGAGGAAATCAAAGAAATTGGACTTAGTTACTATGCACTATACCGGTTATACCACAGATGGCAAGAAATTTGATAGCAGGTATGTTACCTTTACATCCGTCGCTCCTTATCCTGATGTTCGGGACTTAACTCTTTCCCACAGGCAGACGTATTTTAGTGGATCCGCAGCAGACGACTTTTGAAACATTGTAACAAAAGGAGAAATTGCTCACTGAGCAATTTCTCCTTTTGTCACAATGTTTTTTGTATCGTTTTCAATAAATACACTTTCATTTGAATAGATTTTCGCCTTAATGTTTTCAAAGTCGTCTGCTGCAGATTTATTGTATGTAGGAACAGGGATAAGAAACGTCAGTCAATATGTTTAACAAGATTGTTCAGAATAACGTGGATCCAGATCAGCCTCAGCTTCATTGCATGCCAAACAATGTGGCAAAGAAGAATTTCTACGTTTTTTTTCAAAAATGGTTTTAAAATGTAAACAATAATAATATTGCCACTGATCGTATTTTTCTTAATTTTGCCTGGATGTTTTTAAAGTTGCCTTATACAGATTTTCTGCGTGTGAGAAAGCGTATATATAATGAGAGTTCGGTTGAGCAATAAACTCCTTATCGCCCGTTAAATCTCTTCTATTCACTAGGTCATCATCTGTGACAACATATGTTACAGGCATGTATGCATATACTAACAGGGTGAAAAACGTAAATAGTCAACTTATCTTAAGTGATCGTATATATATGCCTTTGGCTACGTAAACGAATATAATTTGATCCACGTGTAGCGAATTGAGGTCTTTTAAACTTCCTGGTTTAATACCATTTGAAGTATACACTAGCATACCGTAAGTGGTGCTATACTTCATGTTTTAACTTGAAGAGTCGTCTAGGTCGGTGGTGTACTGGTAGAGAGTCCGTATCGGGTGCGGTATGTCGAGGGTTCGATCCTCGGCCGGGATATACAAAATAATTTAACAATGGTAGTAACGGCTGCCCTCCTTGTCGCTCAGAGTTGCGGGGCAATCGGAACTTCTCGGGTAATTCCGTAATCCTTCATTCGGAATACCTCGGTGATGAATGCTTCACCAATGATGAAGGATTACGGAATTACCCGAGAAGTTCCGATTGGTGAAGCATTCATCACCGAGGTACTCCGAATGAGTTGCGGGGTTAAGCATTACATCTGATTGGCTGGCATCAGGATAAATGGACCAGTAGTACTGGTAACTTACCCAGGAAATGCCGTGATATAAATGAACACTTGTTGAAAGCAGTGTAAACGAACAAACAAACACGTTATCAATCAAACTATTAGAATAAATAAGCAGACAGTGATGACTCTTGTAAGACAATGTGTATACGCAGGCTCACCTGAGTCTTAACCGTAAGCGGATGGTATAGTACCCTAAATCTCCACACATGACTCATGTACGTACATGTATATCCAAACGTTGCTGTAACGTAACGTGTACTACCGTCACGTGATATATTATGTGATTAGGACACGTTGACGTTAAAACAATACCTGTAGTAATTTCATCATTGTTATTGTAATCAATTATTGTACCGTTAACAATTTACCACGCGTAGACGCTCTCTAATGCCTCTGCTGTAGAAAACTTTTGAAAACATTGTGCCAAAGGTAGAAATTGTTAATAACGAGCAGTTTATCCTTGTGCCACAATGTTTTCAACTATTATAATTATAATTTCAACATTATTTTTTAGTAATATACATTTCTTTAATTACCATAATTGTAGCAACATGTTTTTAAGGATGTCTGAAGCAAATCTATTGTTTGTGGGAAAGAGTTAACGTTCGTATTCATATAGATGGGAGGCAGTGGTCCACAGGTATACACATAGAGTGTCGGCATTGTGACCCAAAGTCACGTGTTCGAATACCATGATAGCGGGAAATTAAATTTGGGAAATTTGATTTCGGATATGATCCTGTCCGTGCGAAACAGATTCACGTTAGTTCTTGTGGAACAGTGTAGATCCAGATTAGTCTGTGCATCCGCAAAGTCCGATTAAAGATATACACTGTTCACATACTTTCTTACATACGCTTCATGGAAGCTTCTTTTGTCAAATATTGCAAACTCTAACGAGACTGAACAGATGCCCAACAAATCTGAACCTACACTACAGGATTCAGCAATAGATGCCAATTTTTACCGTAGGCGAGTGGTAAAGCATCGGGGCTTTGGTATAAGAAGTCCTTTGTTCGATCCACACCAACGGCCCTTGTGCAAAGTATTGGCCTAGCACTGGTGTGTTACCAGAGTTGTCCCCGTGGTCATGAATAAGTAAAATGTCGCCGTGATAGAACTGAAATTGTGTTGAAAACGGCGTAACGCCTCAAATATATTTTGTCACATGGACGGGGTTATATCGTCAAGATCATCCTGGGGAAAGGTGAAACCGGATTAAAACCCTCATTAATTAATTAATTTTAACTAATCATGCTTATTTCTACAAATTGTTAAATAAACATAAAAAATAGGACGAGTCAATAATCCTATTTTAATCTCGTTAACCCTTTCCAACATACTGACGCATTTTGACGCATCTGCAGCAAACCACTTTTCTAAAACATTGTGACAAAAATGAGTAATTTGCTCATGATGAGCAATTTCTCCTTTTACCACAATGTTTTCAAATATTTTCAATAATTATACATTCATTCCAGATTTTTGGCAGATGTGTTTTCAAAGTCGTCTGCAGCAGATTTATTTTATTGGGGGGAAATGGTTATAGGGATTGTCCTCCCGTAGGCTATTATCTTACACTGTGAGAACAGCAACAGCTGTGACTCCTATCAAATATCCCGAAAACCCTTATCTGGCTCGTTCCATTAATAGTATTGGTTTGACTTTTCCAACGATCCCTTTTTCGCACATGTAGACTCTTTTCTGACACGTTCACAGCAGACAACTTTTGAATCATTGTGGAAAAAGGAGAAATTGCTATTAATAAATGATGAGCAATTCTTCCTTTTGTGACAATGTTTTCAACTGTTTTTTATAAATTCAATTTTCGCATTCATTTTCATCCTTGGAAAGCCTGCTTTAGGGACTCTGCGATCAGTGAAGATCCAGGTCAGCGTGCACCTTCGCGCAGTCTGGTCAGGGTCTTTCCCTATTAGCCATAATAGTCCTATAATTAATGACACGAACGGTAACAATTAAATACGGGATTAACGTACATATTCATAACGTACACGTACATAACATGTACAGACTGACAAGTCGGTGTAATGGTTAAAGGATCAGAAGTATTACTGTTTTATCCAGGAGCGCCGTGATAAAGCTTTAACATTAGTTAAAAGCGGTGTGAAGCAATCAAACTCAAAGAAAGACATTTAAACAAACAAATTTTTTTTTTTTTAATTCAGCGATGTCTTATCATGATGTTGCTAATTTCGGCCTCTATAGCTCTACACTTAATGAGAAGAATCCAATGAGCGGATACAACCCTAAAAGCACTATATCGAGGGCTTGGCGTGAAACGGTTGTAACTCAAATTGGTATTTTCTTACCAAGGTTAATCACCTCGCCATAAACTCTTTATAAGCGTTAAATAATTGTTCTTGGTAAACAATGGAAATTTAGGTGCCATTGCTCGTTCTGAGCAATGGCACCTAAATTTGCATTGTTTACAAAGGGGTCAAAATTGCCCCTAAACCAGGGTTTTCAAAATAGGTTTTTAGTTACAACCGTCTCACGCCAAGCCCTCGATATACAGTCGAATTTCCGGCAAAACTTAATACAGCTCATCTCAATGTTATAAGGCACACGGCAAAAAACATGCCATTGGTCATTAAGAAAAAATACATGAAAATATGACATTTACAATTGTTTACATACTGTACATTAGTTAATATATACATTTACTGTTGAAAAAAGTAATATCAGATATAACATTTTTGTTGTGTAATTCTATGATATCTATCATAATTAAAACAAGACGAATTTTGATGCTAAGCATCAAAGACGCCGCGCATGATTTTAAAGCATGACTTAAAGGGAAGCAGATGCAGTTCAATACATTTAAATAACCTGGGCAGACGGACAGGATGTAAATATTTTGAACAAGAAGGCCAAATCTACCTTTATCTTAAACAAGAAGGCCAAGATGTTCCTTTATTGCTCACCTGGATACCATAGTCTATAATACAATGTTATCAAGAGCAAAAAGGGTCCATTTTGACGTAGGGATTATACACTTTATATGCTACGATCTATGTGATATTCAGCATGCAAAGTTTAGTCGTGAAATGACGAGTTAAGTCTTCAAACCATTTGGTTTACCGGTTGCTTAACATTGACTGCAACAATAAAGTGTCATACACGCTGAAGTTTCTTAATTTCAAATCTGCTCTAACTAGATCAATTAAACATAGATACTGAAATATTAACAGATATTAACTTAAGTGTTAATGCCTCTAGTTATAAGTTAAGTGTGACACAAGTTTTGGAAGGAGAGAGGGAAGTCTATTCTCCTTCCAGTTGAGCAGAAGTATGATAAAAAAAATACGAGAGTATATAAACAAAACATACAAATAATTCTAACAAGTTTAAAGATATTTTATATCAAAACTAAGCATTTATGAAATAAAAAGAAAAATATCTCATGTATAGTCAACATATAGCAAGAATACAATGGTCTGAATGAACACCTGTATTAGGGAGGAACGTTTTAAGTTTAGTAATACAACATACATAAATAGGAAACAACATCACCCGAATCTTTTTTCTGAGCTTTGATAAATCGAGTCGTCAGAGCAGTAAACCAAACAATTTAAAAAGCGTAGCCTAGTGAACTCATAAAAATAGCTTAGCCTAGTTAGTTGGGGAACAGTTATTAAAAACAATTTAATGTGTCTAAAGTTTTGTAACAACGGTAAAAGATATACCTATTTTGTATCTTGTTGTTTCTTAAATCAGTTAATACAATTTATTCAATCATAAAGGCTGTTTTTTCAAACATATTACAGAGTTTTTCTTTACAATAATATTTGTTGGTTGCTCCCTTTTCGATTACGTCACCCCATGGTACAAAATTAAAACCTATCACATACTGACACCGCGCTTCCACGCGGCGTCAATAAATAATTCAAGCATAAGCGCGTGCCAGGTTCGATGGTTCAGTGCTTTTGGGCAATGGACATTTCCTAGCCTAGTACTGGTGTGTTTACCAAGGGATCATGACAAAATAAATTATCGGCGTGATAAAACTGAGATTATGTTGAAACGGCGTAAAATCCCAAATAGAACAAAACAAATCTGAGATTTGATTAACCCTTTCCTCCATGCAATGTATACATTTAAACGCATCTGCAGCAAACACGATTGGAAAACAGTGTGACAAAAGAAAATATATTTATCCTTTTATCTTTATCCAAATGTTTTCAACCCTGTACTTTAATAACCCTTTACCTCACATAGACGCTTTCTGACGCCTCTGCAGCAGACGGTTTTTTGAAAACATAGTGACAAAAGGAGAAATTGCTCAAAACGAGCAATTTCTCCTTTTGCCGCAATGTCTTCCACTTTTGGTCATAGGTTATCCATTTAATTATAGAGAATTTCTATTTTTAGACAAAATATGTTCAAAGTCGTCTGCTGCGGAATTGTCGTATGAGGGAAAGGGTTGAAAGAGAGATTCCGGTTGAACGGATTCAACGTCATGTGTTGCAAGTCAAGGTTGTTTAAGGGGAAGGGTTTGACGACTATTAAAAAGGGTTTAACCTTTTATTCCGAGGTCATTCCAGGACATGAAGCACATCGTTGACATTTCTATTAATTAGTGAGTTCTCTTCAATCCCGTTTTATAGAATCTGAATCTGAAATAAGGAAAGGGAAACGAAAGAATTTAAACTCGTAAGCCCTTATCGTCATTTAGACCCATTTTAACACATCCGGAGCAGACGATTTTTGACAACATTGTGCCAAAAGGAGGAATTGCTCATAATGAGCAATTCCTACTTTTTCCGCAATGTTTTCAATCCTATTCAATTATTATACTTTCATTCATAATAATGTTTCCAAATTGTTGGTATAAGAGCTGTCCCGCGAGGAAACCAACATTTTGGACTCTGCGTAATGTATTGACCTGGATCAGCCTGCGCAGTTCGCACACGCTAATCCGGGCCGACAAATTCCGTCTCAGGGAGCTAGAGGTATAGAGTAATGATTCCTGAAACAGAAAATCCACAGTAGGCGAAAAGTGTCTGTCCGGCTTAGCCTGCGCGGCATGCTTATGCTGGTCCGGGTCCATACTTTACGCAGAGTCCACAATGTTGGTTTTCTCGCGGGATGGCTCATTTATGTTTTCAAAGTCGGCCGCTGCAGATTTGTTGTATGTGAGAATGGGTTAACTCTTTCAGCGCCAAAGGCAATATTCAGATTTTTGCAAACAATACTGATTCAGGCGAGTCAGCTCGTAACGAGCTGTCTCACCTGAAATCAGCATTGTTTTCCTTTTAGTTATCAAAATAGTCCAAAAGTGTATTATATGAGAAATGGAGACGCCCGATTTTGACCATGGAAGAGTCCACTTTAAACAATTCGGCGCTGAAAGAGTTAAGGGCAAGCTTAGTAAAACCGTATTAAGGGCAAGGAAACATGCCATGGTGAGTCATTGCGCTCTTTTCATACGATTTTTCGAGTTCCGAGGTTCCAACTACTGTATACTCAGTTAGTAATTCAACGAGAAGCGTTTAAGCCTTACCCACATACAATAATTCTGCCCCAGACGGCTTTGTAAACATCTGGACACAAATATAAAAAGAAATACCTCTATTAACGACAGTACGATAATTGAATAGAGCTGAACATATTGCGACAAATGGCGAAATTGCTCAAAAGTCGTCTGTTGAAGAGGCAACAGTAAGGGTCTGTATATATATATATATATATAGGAAAGGGTTATTTCAATGGGACGGGCTTTAATGATTGATGGATATAAATGATAAATAAATGTATGAGTAATTACGACGGAACAAAATGATTATTATTTTAATTTCATTGAAATACGTGTTTGCCTTTGTGTTCCTAATCACACAGAAAATCCCACGGCTTAGTCATTATAAAAGATATTCCAGGTATTCAAGAAGCACCCATTATAATTAGAATCGATTTGTGTTTCCACGAATTATCGGTGAATGACATACGAACATTTCGTACCTAAATGACCCCTGAAAAGCTGTAATAAGGACTGTTACTCTGTGTCGTTTGCGGTTGCGGGAATAAATACTATGCACATCAGTTGCATGTGAACGAATAATTTGTACCCTAGTGCTGATACGTTACCTTAGTACTGCGATATTTACCTAAATATTGGTAGATTTACATTAATATTGCTAAATTTACATTAATACTGCTATATTTAGATTAGCTAAATTTACATTAGTCCTGGTAAATATACCGTAATACTGCTAAATTTACATTAGTACTGCTTAACATACATTAATACTGCTAAATTTATATTAGTCCTGGTAAATATACCGTAATACTGCTAAATTTACATTAGCACTGCAAAACATACCTTTATAGTGCAAAATTCACGTTAATACTGCTAAATTTAGATTAGTCCTGGTAAATTTACCGTAATACTGCTAAATTTACCTTAATACTGCTAAATTTACTTTAATATTGCTAAATTTAGATAATTCCTGGTAAATGTACCTTAATACTGCTAAATTTACATTAGTACTGCTAATTTAACTAAGTACTCCTTAATTTAAATAAGTACTGCTAAATTTAAATAAGTACTGCTAAATTTTCCTAAGTACTGCTTAAGTTACATAAGTACTACTAACTGTACATTAGTACTGCTAAATTCAACTTAGAAATGCGATATTAACCTTAGTACTGCGACATTTACCTTAGTTCTGTTTATTTTAAATTATTACTGCGACATCAACCTTAGTACTACTGATGATTATGCATACGACCACGTTAAAACACACTGTAAGCATGTACACTGGAATCGCGTTAACTGGAACATGAGATAATTCGAAAATATCGTTTCACTGAAACCAATTCTCGAAACGGATCCGTCTCTTGCAATTAGATAAGCAGCAGTTCTGCATCTGTGCTGTTTTCTTGCTATAATCTTTTCACTGGCTTGATTTCCATAATAAAATGTGAAGTTTAGTTAATTTTAAATACGCAGCTGAACAAAACATAAATGAATTTTGCATACAATTGATGGATCACTCGATCATGTCGATAACTGGAAGTAATTAATGCGTCTATTCGGACTTCGAGTTATCGCGAGTTCTTTGTATTTAGAAATATAGTTGAATACGGTGTCTGGTCCTCGGACCCACAGACAGGTATTCGGTTTCGAATACAAAGTATAACATGGATTACGTATGCCTAATGGCCCATTGCAATTTGCGAGTTGACCCTTACCCTGATATACGCAATATTATGTAGCACACTTTACTGTACAGAGGACTAGATAAGAGGGAGTGAACAGGTCTTTTCCTCACGATATTTCACTTTTTGCTCAACCGAATCCTATGTTGTAGGTACTCAAAAAAATTGTCTCATTGAGACGATTCTTTTGAGTACCCACAATATAGGGTTTGAATGTCAAATAAGGATTTTAGGACATGAAAAATGCCCCTTATCTAGAACTCTAGTTTACACCTTAGCTAAAACTCATTTACACACAATGTATATGAATATCAGACTGCACATTGTGCATAATCATTTTGGTCTAATTTACTCGTTTCTAATACCAGTATATGAGTTCCTGGCCTTAACCCTTTCCCTCATACGACAATTCTGCAGCAGACGACTTTAAACATATTTTGTCAAAACATAGAAAATCTCTATAATTGAATGGATAACCTATGACTAAAAGTCGAAAACATTGTGGCAAAAGGTGAAATTGCTCGTTTTGAGCAATTTCTTCTTTTGTCACTATGTTTTCAAAAAGCCGTCTGCTGCAGAGGCGTCAGAAAGCGTCTATATGAGGGAAATGGTTAAACCTTCCAACATTCTGATGCTGTCCGACGCCTCTGCGGCAGATGACCTTTGGAAACAGTGGGGCAAACGGGGAAATTGCTCGCTATGTAATATCTTATCTTTGTCACAATGCTTTCAACTATATTCAATACATATATCGCCGAGCCCCTGTAGCTCAGTCGGCAGCGACGCGGGCTGTCAATCCAGGGGTTGTGAGTTCGAATGCCGGCTCGGCCAACTTTCTTTCCGACGATTGACAAAAGTCAATGCGACATGCGTCATTCGTCTTCCACCACTGGGCTAAGTCTATGTGGAAAAGCAGCCAGTTGCTTGGGAAGATTGTTTTGTGGAGTACTGGTGTGAGAAAACCAGGAAATACATGAGTAGGTGAACTGGCCGACGTGATATAACTGAGAAATTGTTAAAAACTGCGTTAAACCCCAATCAATCAATCAATCAATTCAATACAAATATAATATCACATATAACTTACTATGTAGTAATGTGCAAAATTTAAGTTCTTCAAAAAGCCTTGAAACATGAATTATATTCAATGGTTATACAATCGTTCGTTAATTTTCCATAATTTAATCTAAATGTTTTCAAAGTTGTTATCTACATAATGGTTGTATGCGGGAAAGAGTTAACTGTTTAAGACACATTTAATGGATTTATTTTTTTCGTGTTTTACGCCGCTTTCAACATTTGTTTAGTTATATCACGGCTTTTCCTGGGTAAGATACCAGTACTACTGGGCCATTTATCCTGATACCAGCCAGTCAGTCGTAATGTTAACCCAACAACCCATAGCACCAAAGAGGGTAGCCATTACTACAATTTTTAAAGTTTTTGGTATGAAGGAACACATTTAACCATTTCCCTCATATAGGCGCTTTCTGACGCCTCTGTAGCAGACGACTTTTTGAAAACATGGCGACAAAAGAGGAAATTGCTCAAAACGAGCAATTTCTCCTTGTGTCATCATGTTTTTTACAACTCTATCCAATTATTGTTTTATCATTTAAAGGGAGTTTCTAATATATTTTCGGGTATTTTTTTAAAGTAGTCTGTTGCAGATTTGTTGTATGTGGGAAAGGGTTAAAAATTAGATAAAGCGTGAGAAAATCGGTAGCATGAATTCAACCAGGATAAGGGTTTATCTGAATTCAGGACTGTAAACGATCTCACACCCCCTCACTCGTACGACTAAATAACTGGAACGAACTCATCAAATTGACATTATTTCTGTTCGATTAGATGTCATTGAACTGCTGATACCATTGTACATAGAGGAAGTTGTACTCATTAAAGCAAAAAAGGTAAATAATGATGAAAGACAAAACCAATTCAACAAAGTCATTGAATCGAAATATCAAGCCACTTTTAACCATTCAAGTCCCACATTCCCGAATTCAACAAGTCTGCAGCAGATGACTTAAACAAAATATATGAAAGTATAATTATTAGATTTAAAACATTGAGGCAAAGAGAGAAATTTCTAATTATGACACATTTCTTCTGTTGTCAGACTGTGTCGCCTGTGTCGCCTGCTGCAGATGCGCCAGAATGCGTCTGTATTAGGGAAATGGTTAAAACATAAAGTCAATAGAGAGGAAAGACAAAACCAATTCAACATAGTCATTGAACCGAAGTACCAAACACTTGGTAAATAATAGACAAATGTTTGCTGAAAAAGCTTTTGAGCCTCGGCAATCGATTAGTGGCCTTGTTATATATGATTGATTGTTTGGTGTTTTACAATTTTTCAATTATATCACGTTGTTTCCTGGGTAAGTTACCAGTAATCCAGTTGTGATGCTAACAGCGTTACCCTGTACGCCAATTAAGACAGCCATTACTACCATTTTTAAAGTCTTTGGTATGACCCGGCCGGGGATCAAACCGGCAACCTCCCGTAGCCGAGACTTCCAGTTTCTTGTCTAAAAACGCGTTTTAAATATATGTAACAGATATGCGGATGGTGAAGCATTTTGTGATGTTGTGTGCATGCCAGACTTGCCCGAATCTACACTGTACGCACGTGCATTTCGACCCAAACTTGCATGGACATGAATAAAGATTCATTTGTAGAATATGTTTCATACTAAACTAATATAACTACCCGAATCTATGATGTAAAGGACGAACAACGTGATCGTTTTATATGTTGAGGTGACGATATTTGAATATTTTAAGACGATTTTAGGAAACTTTGTTTTAAATTTTCTTTCAAAATTGATTATAATTCTAACTATTTCAGATACACCATTTCCCACATATAGACGCTTTTATGATGCCTCTTAATCAGACGGTTTTTGAAAACATTGTAGCAAAAGGAGAAAATGCTCATTATGAGCATTTTCTCCTTTTGCCACAATGTTTTCAAACTTATTCAGTAATTAAATTATCAGACAGAGAGATAAACCATATATGTACTTAAATATGTTAAAGTCATCTGCTGCATACGTGTTGTATGTGAGTGAGAAAGGGATAATATTTACTTCCTCAGATGTTTTTAACAATAATTACAGCTAATGTAGAAAAGAGATAAAGAAAAAAGAAAACATAAAAAATAAAAAAACAATGATATATATACATATAACTGTCGAATGATGCAATCAATGCAATTCAGCGCAATAATGACTTTGCTCAAATGATTTAACACTTCATAAAACTAAAAGCGATTTGACTGACATGTTTTGATTCTGTAATACATCATATTGTTTATAGGGGGAATATATGATGGATAGCTTTTTGCTCTAGGCTGATTGTCACTTGTACAGACAGTGTAATGTAAATATTGTTCCCTCAGGCGAATTTGAAACAATATATCTCCACACAAAAATGACGTGGCAAACTTTTTGATGACAAGAACAACTATTTCTTTGAAATGTTTTGATTTCTTTGAAATTTGTAATATAATAAAAAAAAAATGTACTTATATGTCAAATTTATCCGTCAAGGTTTTAAAATGTTTATATTAAATTTTGATATATTCAGAATTATTTCCCATATTCAATCGTGTTATACGCTTAACACTTTCCCATATACGACAATTCTGCACCAGACGACTTTGAACATATTTTGTCAAAAAATAGAAAATCTCTATAATTGAATGGATAACCTAGGACTAAAAGTGGAAAACATTGTGGCAAAATGGGAAATTGCTCGTTTTGAGCAATTTCTTCTTTTGTCACTATGTTTTCAAAAAGCCGTCTGCTGCAGAGGCGCCATGAAGCATCTGTCTACATGAGGGAAGGGTTAAAGACACAGAATTGCGAGATTTATAAGAACACCGTTAATTTGTTTTCATGTAATTATACTCTTTCTCACCATCTGAACTAGCAATTTTCAAAATGAGGTTGAGTCTTTTCAAAATTGTATTAATATGTTGTCATTCATGTATGTTAATTATAATTTATCTAGTTTTCCCAAATTATATATTATTATTTTATTTAACTTGGTTAAACCAGGGACGTAGATACGATCTTATCTACGTCACTGGTTAAACTAGATTCATTTTTCAAGGACCATCGACTTCATAAAATGTATATACCTACTAAATGTATTTACTTTGTTTGAAAACTATCAATTGAATGATTATTATTTTCATTACCATACATGTTGTACATGTTAATTATGCATGTTATGCACAATGAGCTTATAGGCTTGTGTTGTAAAATAACTTATGTTCTGTTCTTGTTCCAATGGTAAGGTAGTAGTTGAAGGATAAAGATGACATATGACTTTGAAGTAGTTTTTAAAAACAGACCTTAACTTTTTCCCAAATACAACAACTCTGCTAAACAAATAGAAAATCTCTATAATTAAATGGATAACCTATGACAAATAGAGGAAATCATTGTGGCAAAAGGAGAAATTGCTCGTTTTGAGCAATTTCTTCTTTTGTCACTATGTTTTCAAAAGGCCTTCTGCTGCAGAGGCGTCAGAAAGCGTCTATATGTGGGAAAGGGTTATTTAAACAGTATTTACTTCACATCGATTGAGAAACATGTTCTAACAATATAACGACTTGTTTTTCTCATAACACATTTCTGCTTTCTACAAGGGTCCAAATCAAACAACCTTACTAAGCGCTAAGTAATACTTAAAAGCATCATCATTCTTTTTGTTTCCCTAATATTGTGAAAAACATAAATGGTGGTATTTATTTAACTCAGTGACAATGTTGACATAAATAGGTAATTGACAAACAATACTAGTTAAGAATTGAACTATTTTGGCATTTTTATTACGGAAACAAAAATGATAAAATACGCTCTTTGAATTCCTAAATGGCGACACCGTTTATACGAACGGTCACATACACACATCTATTTCATTTATCTCAAGATATCCTTTTTTAAATTTTCAGTTTGGAAAGAAACGAGCCATTCCAGTTCCAGCTGGGTATCGGTCAGGTCATAAAAGGATGGGAGGAAGGAGTGTTGGACATGTGTCCAGGGGAGAAGAGGAAACTGACCATCCCACCAAATCTAGCTTATGGAGATAACGGCGCAGGTATGTAAATTATTATAATACCCGAAATGTGTTAAATTATAAAGATGCAGATATATTTGCATATCTATCTTATTCAATATTTGTCAATTATACTACCATGTGTGTTTTAATAAAATAAACCAGTTACGTTAAAAGTTGAAAATATTGTTATGATAGGAGAAAATACTCATTTAAATCATTTTTGTTTTTGCTACAATGTTTTTAAAAGTCATCTGCTGCAGAGGCGTCAGAAATGTTCTGATTTCGGGAAAGGGTTTAACTTTATTTTCCACGTACATACCTTACTTGAATGTGGTAAGTTTCTATTGTTATCAGTACCTGCATATCACATACAAAAACCCAGCCACATATAATGTAAAGTAAATGTAAATAATAAAATATCTCAACTAGAAAATAGACGAGCACGTCAATGAATATAGTGGGAAAATGGATACTTCTTTTCCACAATTTAATTTTTAATGTATAAACTTATGTATTCAATTCGTTGTGGTAAACGTTCCACAAAAAATATGTCATTTCGAATTTCGGGTCAATTCTTTAACCAGCTCTCTATCTGGATGCGCTTCACTTGCTGTATGCATGTAGTTGCAGTTTATCTCGTGTTTAACCCTTTCCAAATTTAAGAATCATTTATTCGACGGACGGCTGCATTCATACATGCGTCTGGCGATATACGTGATAGACAAAATACAATGGAAAATTCAAAGGGAATTAAAACACAAGAGAATGCTAAAATGCATGAAACAAAGAGGAAAGAAAATAAAAGTAAGAAGTATAACAAAGAAAGTTTAAGGTCTTAATGCATCTGAACCAGAGCATTCACTACGGTCCGATATGTAATATTTAACCGATGCGTTATAAACAAATGTAATTTTAAATTATTCCAAACAGGAGAAGCAATAAGAACCAAAATTGCAAAAGGCTAATACGTCTGCTTTTTTATATATTCAGGCGAGGCTATTCCACCAGGTTCCACCCTCATATTCGAAGTTGAACTCGTCCACTCTGCTGATGGGCCTGTACCACCAAATGTCTTTAATGAAATAGATGTTGACACGGATAAGTCTATTACACAAGATGAGGTTTGTCAATTATTAATCTAACCGCTTTTAAAAGTTCTGAAACTAGAGACGCCAAGCAGGGAATTGTGACATGATCTTGCATATTCGTACCCGTCCGTACGAGAATGAAAGTTCGCATTTCTGCAAAAATGTCACCCAGTCCATTTGCTAAGACTGATCAGAATCTACACACGTTGTTATAATCTTCTTAGTGTGAGTAATATATGAACGAACAGTAAAGGCATCAGAGCTCAAGATAAGGGACATTTTTCTTTTCATGAAATCTTTATTTGTCACTCAAACCCTATGTTGTGGGTACTCAAAAGAATCGTCTCAGTGAGACAATTCTTTTGCGTACCCACAACATAGGGTTTTGTTGGGTAATGAGAGAGATATTTTGGGAAAAGGACCAGTTCACTCCTCCTTATCTGGTCCTCTGTAGGCATTCATCAGACTGTGCCTTTAGCAATGGACTGGCTCAATAATGGAGTATATTTTATCTTATTAAATTAGTGAATATGAAACAATTAAGATCAGGATAATACTGCGTGAAGGTACAGTCTGATGTTGGTCTACATTTATAGCTCAACGGATAACACGTCTTAACGTAGGAATCCGCCGTGGTCGAGAGGTTAGCGTCCGGGATTTGAAACCGTTCGATCCCCCAGTCGCTCTTGGTCAAGGCACATTTCCTAGCCTAGTACTGGTTTGTTTACACAAGGATCATGGATAAGTGAACTGTCGCCGTGATATAACTAAACTAATGTTGGGAGCGGCGTACAATTCTTATAAAACAAACTTAACGTAGCCTAAAATATGTAAAGGGAGACAACAATGGATGGAGCAAGTTAAAGTTTATCCGCTTGTATTATCTCCCCTGTTTCCGTCGCCATATCGAGGTCATAATGATTTAAAAAATAACAACATAATTGCATACATGTATATCCAGGGGCGTAGCTCCCTTTAGGCACTGTAGACACATTTGCTCTCAAAATGCCCCAAAATGCAGTTGCGGCGATATACATCTGCGTAATGTATCGACCAGATCAGCCTGCGCTGACGCGCAGACTGATCCGGCAGACACATTCCGTCTTAAGGGAATAGATATATAGAGTAGTTATTCCTGAAACAGAAAATTCACAGGAGGCGAAAAGTGTCTTTCCGGGTAGGCCTGTGTGGCATGCTTAGGCTGATCCGGGTCGATACTTTACGCAGAATCCACAATGTTGACTTTCTCACAAGACGGCCTACACATTGATTATTGCAAAGCTACGCTCCTGATATCTAAAAACGTTTCATTTTTTGAAAGGAAATGGAGCTCCTCAAGAATCTCTGTTAACTATTTCCATCAGAATCATACGGTCCTTGAAGGCAAACAATGGGATCTTGTTCAAAATGATTTACTTGACCTATATACTTTGCGTGTATAATATGCCCAGTCATTACATCTTCTTCCGTGTCAGGCACATACAAAAATGCTCTAAACATTGAAAGATGAGAGTGTTTAGGGTAACTGCATGGGGATAAAGCTGGTTTATTCTGTTGGTATAACAAAATGATCACTTGAGCTCCCTATATGCAATGTAAGATAAAAAAAAAATCCTAAATGATATATAGCTCGATTTTCACCAAGTTATGCCACAGGGACTTGCTCCTCTAAAAATAGATCCTCTAAAAATAGATATGACCTACTATTCATAGTAGGTCATATCTATTTTTAGAGGATCTATTTTTAGAGGAGCAAGTCCCTGTGGTTATGCCCCTGACTGCCCGTCTTCATATAAAATGCCAACCGTGACGGACTGTCAAACTATATATCATAGCAAGACTTGACTCATATTTTTTTTTATCTATTTGTTGACTTTTCAGATATTCGATTATCTTGTAAATCAGGCCCATATGCCCTGTCGTCCGTTTATTTCTACAGCGTCTTTACTGTCCGCCAACATATACAATGTTAGCCAAACTAAGCTCATACATATATATAGTTGTTTGTATCTATTTGTTTACTTTCCAGATATCCGACTACCTTGTAAAACAAGCCCATATGCACGGCCAGCCCACGGACAAAGACTCGGAAGAACATAAAAACATGGTGCAGTCAATTTTCGACCACGAAGATAAGAATAAAGACGGAGTCATCTCGCATAGCGAATTTAGCGGTCCGAAACACGACGAATTATAAAACTTACCCACTCTAGATTCTTAAAATTTACCTATTTTTAAATTCTGGAAATATCGAAGTATCTTAGAACATTTCGATGTTTCTTTTACCTTTTCTACGTACGTATATGAGTCGTGTCCAGCGATTTGGGGTCTTAATGCATCAGCGTACAGTGAAGACTCTGGTGAGTCCGTGCATCCGTACGGTCTTACCAGAGTCTCCACCGTCCGTCGACATGACGAGCCGTCCCGCGAGAAAATCAACATTGTGGTCTCTGCGTAAAGTATCGACCCGGATCAGCCTAAGTATGCCGCGCAGAAATAACCCACAGACAAGTTTCGCCTCCTATGGATTTTCTGCTTCAGGAATCAATACTCTATACCTGTATCTCCCAAAGACGGAATGTGTCGGCCTAGATTAACCTGCGTGTACTGCGCAGGCTAATCTGGATCAATACATTACGCAGAAACTATAACGTTGGTGTTATCGATGGACGGCTCAAATGTTATTTAATAACAACTTTTGACGAAAATACTAAAATCTTCAATATTCGGAGATGCGACAAGACCTCTTATTGCATGACGAAACTCCTATAGACTTTTTGTTTTTTACTCTGTGTGTCATACCGATTGATTATTTCCGACTGAGTTTTAATTAATCATTTATACAATATAATAGTAAAAAATAATAGTGGAGTTCAATAAATGTGCCGTTCTAGTCATAATAAATCATACCGTTACCAAATGCACTCAACTGATCTTTTAAGTTTAATTAATGCAAACTCAGTGGACATTACAGCAATAATATAGTGTAACAATTTTATATATACACGTAGAACAGTTCATTCTATTTGCATTGAAACATATTGGCAAACTACAATTTATACCCCTATTTTATCATGTCACGTTTTAGCCGTTTTTTTATCCACTGATGAAAAACTAGTAATAATACATACTTATAAATGTATATCTTTTATAAGTTTGAGTTTTGATTAGAATATTACATTTTGTAATGGTATTCTTACAATTTTTACGTATCCTTTTACGAAATTATATGTATATAACTTGATTAATCGCCATACTATATTTCAACTTGAAACTAACCAACAGGGTCATTTGTATTTGTATCGGTTTTAGATCTTTTCTGTTCCCCAATCAGTAACATAAGCCTCTTTAGAAGATCATGGCAACTAGTGAAGTGGAATGGTGATAATTCGAAATCCAAAGGGTACCATAAATTACTTCGATTAATGCTAAATCCATTGATGTTATTTAAGCTTCGTTATTTATTTTAACTGAACTGCTTACTAGAAAAAGCAAATCAGTGATCACATAATATCAAGACAACATTGCAGTACAGCAGCGGTTCTCACGATTTTTTCAAAAACCGATCCGTTCAAGGATTTATTAGAGTTATCACATGTTCGAGGTTTCGGGAGTCCATTGTACTTGCAGCATGAAGACATCGGTAATGTTCTCAAATGTGTTACGGACGATTTATAGAAGACCCTGACATATAGTACAAACAATAAGATCATTTCATATAGATGCTATTGTACAGTTTTTTCATATCCTTTTATATCTTGCAAGTTTTCTGAATATTTCTTTTGCGACAATGTTTCCCACCGTAAACAATTATGCTCTTCAACTGGTCATCAATATAAACATGCACAGCAGGATAACCTATCTCTTGTAAAGATAAAAGTTTCTGCTGTTTATTTAGCTTCCCATCAAACATTGTGCATTTAGATGAGATAAGCTTGAGTGTAGACACATCTCTTTATCCCTTCTAATTGAACTAATGTTCTATGGCTGATCTAGTTTGGTACCCGATTAAATGGGGATGTAACTCATTATCCACTCAGATCAAATTATTATTCTATGGCAATCTCCTATCGCAGAGTGACCGTTCCTTACACTCACTATAAGTAATAAGTAAAAGTAAATGTAATAAACCGATAGTGTAAGAGAGTGATTCTATGGCTGATCTTATCTGGTACCCGATGTACTATATTAGTAACTTTATGGCTGATAACGCCTGGTACCAGACGTACTATATTAGTTTAGTTAGGGACAGGTTCGTCATTCGTCAACACAGTTAACAAAAAGATGGAAGCGTTCCACGATACAAACGACAATTGACGCAACGGCAGCAGACGAATTCGAAAAATATGGTCGAAATAGTAGATATTGTTCAAAGGGGAAACTAAATCGTTTCCCAACAACGTTGTCAATTCGAGATCAAGGTGACCATTGTTTTCCATGCGTTTCATGTATAACGTCTTACAGTTTCAATGCAGACGAAAGACACATAGAACACACCATAAAGTAGTTTGTTTTTTTCGTTGATTTTCGCGCTTAATGTCGATACAATATTGTGTACCAGCTATGCATTTATTAGACACTGAAAACGGACCATATTTAGTGCACACCCAGAATGATTCAGTAATAATTGTGTAAACCGTCATAGTTTCATCAAAACGAATGGATTTTCACATTTAACTCTTTCCCACATACTACAAATCTGCAGCAGACAACTTTGAAAACGTTTAAACAAAATTTTGGAAGTTCTCTTTAAACGAAAGGAAACATATTAATACAGTTGAAAATCTTCTGGCAAAAGGGGATTGCTCATTTAAGCAATTTCTCTTTTTGTCACAATGTTTTCAAGAGTCGTCTGCTGCAGAGGTGCCAGAAAGCGTCTTTATTTGGTAAAGTGTTAGCGGTCAGGTTTTGTGCCTATTAAATGCAGTGTTGGTCAACTGGTGTTGGGTCAAGATGTTTTTGTATTTATCTGTTGAATTGTTCTGTAAATGAGTGTACTTCTAGTCAATAACATTGTACAGAGAATGTTTGTTTGTGTGAAAAGTAGCCAGTTGCTCGGAAAAACTGTTTGTGTGGAGTACTGGTGCGAGAACGCTAAGAATCATATGGGTAGGTGAAATATCCGCCTTGATATAACGGAAAATGTTTGAAAAGCGGCCGTTATTTTCAATAAATCATTGGTGTAATACTGAGTTATAATTAAAAGTGAATTGATAAAGTTTCAATCTTTCTAGAAGTGTTGTCCCAGCATTCAATCGAAATTGCTGCAGAGGCGCCAGAAAGCGTCTGTATGTGGTTAAGTGTTAACGGTCTATAACATGCGGTGTTGGTCAACTGGTTTTGGGTCAACATGTCTTTGTATTTATCTGTTGAATTGTTTTTTATAAATGAGTGTACTTCTAGTCAAAAATATTGTACAGAGAATGTTTGTTTGTGTGAGAGATAAGATGTTTGATAATTCCGAATGGTGAAAGTCTAAGTGGAAAAGTAGCCAGTTGCTTGGAAAGACTGTTTGTGTGGTGAACTAGTGAGAGAACGCAAGGAAATATATGGGAAGGTGAAATAGTCGCCATGATATGACTGAAGAAATGTTGAAAACGGCGGTAAACCACAATGAATCATTGGTGTGAGACTGAAATATTATTTTGGCGAAATCTTTCTAAAGTTGTTGTCCCAGCATTCGGTCGTAAATAACTATGTACATGTATATATGTGTGAATGATGAATGCGAGGCTTTCTTGTAAGTATGTGTACATGCAAAAGAGAAATGTTCGTATATCTGTCGACAATAGACGCTGTTGATTTTGTGTCTTAATGTTACAAAGTCCTGGTGCTGAAGACGTATATTTTTCGTATTATAGTAATTTATCGATTAAAATATTTCATACTGCATGCTATACCTGCAAAACATGAGTTTAATCCTTATCCTGCTATGCGTGGAAAAAAACACCTGTCAAAATAAATGACGGTTAGACGAGCTTTAGCAATTCAGCAGACAATGTATTAAATTGTCCATGCTACATCGTGTTATCTCTTTCGCTGCCAAACGCAATTAAAGGCTTTTTCAAAAAAATGCATATTCAGATGAGACAGCTCATAACGAGCTGTCCCTCCTGAAATCTGCATTGTTTGTCACTTAGACAATACAGTTTACCAAATTACATGCTGGACGAAAAACTGAGTCATCCAATTTTCACCGTGGAATAGCCGACTTTGTGAAATCATAACTGAAACATAAACAATTGAATTACATTTGGCTATTATTTCATGTCTATTACGCATGGTAAAACATTGTTTTGATTGCCCAACAAGTTGCCAAATATTCGTAAAATAAACGAAGTAAAATCAGTCAGTGTTGTACCTTATTCTTTATATTGTCGATTGACCAACATACAGACCCCGCATGTCTTCATAACGGCATTCAAAGCAAGGACGTTTTGTACGAGAGGCCGACGCTCTACCGCATTACTGTATTCCTTTTAAGATACTTATATAATTATATATTTGTGTGTTTACTCTTGTGTGCGATAAAGGGTCATCATGGCCCTCTTGTTGTCACAGCCGACTACATAGTTCAGCTAATTCAGTGCCCCAACATAACTCTCCTCTCAATATATCGAAACTATCTAAAACAAGAGTTGCTGCAAGATGCAGCAATTCGATGTTAGCGCGGGAATCAGCATTTTCTGGCTTAAGAAATACCCCTTGATTCAAAAAACACGAAACCCGATTTTGAATATATGATATAAATATATGATAACAATAGTTTTTTTTAGCTAAATACGTAAAACGAAAACAAAATTACATTTTCCCAACGTGTTGACCTCGATCTCCCAAAATGATTGTAAACATTTGTCTGCGGATGCGCGTCCATTTTTTTCATTAATATATTCTTAAAATCGCAAAATTTAGCACAATAACTTCGCATTTATGAAAATATTCCCCCCCTTTTTTTTTTATTAAAACCCCGGTGTTTCCCAGTGATGTTACATAGACTCCGCTCTGGTATACTGCGTGTGTTCAGTTGTGTGACTTCAGGTCGAAGTCAAGAGAAAAGAAGGAGAAATGTAACGGGATATAAATATCACTTCTACAGCATTGCTGTGGAAGCCGGCTTTTATAGCGACGTTGGTAGAGTGGTTGACGTTTTCGTAAAGTTAAGCAACGTTCATCGCG
This sequence comes from Serripes groenlandicus, assembly GCA_031761405.1. Lineage (NCBI taxonomy): Eukaryota > Metazoa > Mollusca > Bivalvia > Cardiida > Cardiidae > Serripes > Serripes groenlandicus. The sequence continues at coordinate 19,829,088 of JASEVX010000012.1, forward strand.
GGTAGTGCCTTGACGGGTGACCCGCGATGGCTTAACGCCGGTACACGTTACACTATGGTTTTAATTTACATTTCAATTATAAAATAACTATTCGCATATAAATAGACTGGTTCACTAATCTTAATATTCTATTGCAAACTCGAGAACAAGTCTAGTGACGAACTGCTACGGATATATCCGAGAGCTGACGGTAACACACGGCGCATGCGCAAGTCCATTGCCCAATGCATCAGTAGTAGTTCTAAACACAACCAATATATGCACTGGTGCTGATGCACCCGCGCAATAAGAGAATAATTAACTACTTTCCATTTTCAAACAACATAATCGTCATCGGGAAATTTCTTCAAATCGTAACCGAGCAAGGAGACGGCGTAACGTTACTGACCTGACGTCTAAAAGAAAATTTTGAAAACTCCGATGACGTCAGAGTGCGAACGGGCAACACATCAAATATTTGACCGGGGACCTGTTCAATCCAAGAACAACCGATCAATTTCGTGTAAAACCGCAAGTAATAATGAATTGAAAATTGTATGTGGCACCAGGAAAAGCTTATCACGTGATAAGAACCCGAGACTTTAGGTAATTGAGACCGATGCTCTACCACTGCACCACCGTTTGGAATACTTATTGCAGGAAATCCGCGGGATATGGGTTAAATGCCTTCTTTATTATAGGACATTCAAAGGTCCAGATCTACAGGTACCTTTCATGTTTTAGAGTTAATATGAACATTTAGAATGCATGGAACAGAGACATTAAGGAGCTCGTAATATATTTTAAACGATACAATAGTGTGTGAATCTCATAGTTGAGTAGAAGTAGAAACACACCTGTTTGAACTACAATACTTAAACATGGTTTGTGATAAAGTTATGTCGCTCCATCAAACATGTAAAGAATACTGTCATCGGAAAGGGGTCTCTTCTGTGATTAATTTGTATATTTCGAATTTATTAAAATAGATATGACTCTGGAAAGACAAAGTCTTGGCTGGCTCCTTGGTGCTCAGGATTGTGGGGTAAGTTGATTGATTGATTGGGGTTTAACGCCGTTTTTAACAATTTCTCAGTCATATCACGGCGGCCAGTTCACCTACTCTTTCCCCCTGATGAACATTACTTATATATGAAACTTCCATGTTCATAGAATAGAAAAAGACCGGTTATGTGTGATTAAAAATCAATGATAAAGTGGTAGGATCTACCAACGTCTTCGCAGTAGGGGATATACCTACTCTTGAAAATCCGACGATTCAGCATGCAATACAACTATGTAATAAATAACAATCGTTTGTTAAGAACACTCAACGAACGAGTAAAGCACTTTAGGATTATTTTCTTCGTGTGGCATAACAGATGAGCCGCGTCTAGCGAATTTGGATCTTAATGCAACTGCGATAGAGTGAATTCTCAGTAGAGCTTACCCACACGTACTTTCTTAACATAGTATTGACCGCCCGCATATATGTTATACCTTCATGTATATGAATGCGCATTCTGTTTAAAATATCGAAACATAGATCCAATAGCTTGAGTCGAAGCGAAATGTCTTAAAGCCCCTAAGATCGCTTTATAGAAGCCGCTAAAATAAAACTTACATTTTGTTAAAGAGCCCTCAATCGTTCTGTGTCTGTTGTTCATTGATGTGATACTACCACTTGAAAATGACACGTGAGAGATTACGGTGTCCCGTATAGATACTAGAATTTACGTTTGAACGTGGATACAAACTGAACATTAAATCCGATGAAAGCAAATTGCTGTCGCATCGCATGAGAATACACCTTTGGTCATTTACAGCTAGTGTATAATCAGATCAGCAAGTGCTGTCGTTACGTCTGATCGCTATCGAGGCATGATGAACCATTATTTAATGTTATATGATATAGTTGAATCATTTACCTGACTGTAAGTAGCTAATATTACTAATATCATTTCAGTGCGTGCTGAAATATGGCTTGAAACGGAAAACGCTTAAAAACATATGTCTTTAACCCTGTCCAATATTATAATGTAATGATGACACCGTTCGCAAGTGTAGTAGCACACACTCATAACAAATGCACATACTTAGTATTTATCAACTGTGCTTGACTACGAGAGATATGATAATTTATACGCGCAATTGTGGGTTTAAGAAAAATATATCGATTCACATTTACTATGGATAACACTTGGAATATAGAATCATGTCACTGTCTGTAGTTGTAAAGGTGCTGAACTCCAGATAGTAGATAGTTATAGTCAAAGTCTTAAAACTGTTCAAACGTTGTCTTGAAATATAAGAATCATAATTCTGGGATAAAAATAGTGTAATTATTTCACTTTCCAATACAGTACACATCTAAATTGATCGCTTATGCTTCATATTTTGTACATTTTCATGACTTTCAATTGACTGTCTTTAAACATTTACTGCCAACATAGTTTTGAACTATTTATTACATACTTTGTTGTCACTATAAGCAATGCAGAAGTTACAACATTTCAAAATGTTGATCTCTATCTGGAGTTCAGCACCTGGAGGTAGATATACTTAATATAACTTGACAACGATCTGACAGGAATCGAACCCGAGACTTTTGATAACTGGTACTCTACATTTGAGCGGTTGCATTCCATTATATGATATCAACCAGAGAGTAACAGGAACGATTTAAATGTCGAAATAGTGATACACCTAGGATACAGATACATTGTAGCTCATTTATTTTATCCATGGTTATTTTGCCTTCTAGAACTATCAGTAATATTGTAAATAGTCAGTTAAACAACGTGTAATTCGATGCCGAGTATTTGATTACTACACAATTTATAACAAAATGTCGGCAGATTTTAAAAGAGTATACACGAAACATATTAATCGGATAAGGTCCCATGTCATCAAGAAGCAGCAGGGCGAACCCATGCACACTTGCATTTGTTCAGCCTCCTCTTCCTGACAATTTAAACTGAACTTGGGAAAATGAACAATTTAAAGCAAAGTTGAAATACAAACTCTTTAATGTTTTCTTACTACAAATACTATTCAATTGGCAATGATGGGCGCGTCTCCAGAAGCACGGTCAAAAGAGAACTAACAGAGTGGACTTAAATTGTTCAAAAAGGTCCTTTACCTCACATAACCATTTGACAACCGTACCTTACATTCGTTAATCTAGTCAGTTATTTATGCTTAACGACGAAAAAACGAGACAGTTTGTCTTATACAGAAAACTACAGTATCAGTTCTCTGCTAATCCAGTGTGGGACTACGCTAAACGTAATCTGAATATGCTACGTGCTTGTTTTTTATGTAAGATCCATCTCGGATTCCTTTCAACAAATAACTTATGTCAAATTTGGTAGTAGTACTTTCAATATGCTAGGTTTTTTGAATGATAAGGAGTATGGTAGCTCTATTCGGTTTGAATCCGAATTCGAACAGCGTACTGCTAACAAATTATGATATGTTTTACAAAACATGTGGTACTATTTCTACATAACGTATGGAATAGTTACAAGTACTTTGTACCGGGTTAAATCAATACTGTCAGTATAATTTTTTGTAATATTGTATATATTAATTGTTGAGATATGTTGATGTGGGTATATATATTTCTGCACGTGTTTTGCACCCCCTTTGCTATGAACGCCCTTCTCTTCGTTTCGGTCGAGCGTTTCTTTCGTGGGAAGCTATTATCAACAATTGCATTTATGTAAGTTCAGCTACGGTGCATCTCATATACATACAATATTTTTTTTTTTTTTTTTTTATTATTTTCTTTCACTCTGTCTGTCTGTCTGTCTGTCTGTCGGTTTGTCTCTGTCTCTTTTTCTCTCTCTATCTCTGTCTGTCTGTCTCTGTCTGTCTGTCTGTCTGTCTGTCTGTCTGTCTCCCTCTCTCTGTCTGTCTATGTATCTCTCTGTCTGTCTCTGTCTCTCTGTCTCTCTGTCTCTCTGTCTCTCTCTGTCTCTCTCTGTCTCTGTCTGTCTCTCTCTGTCTCTCTGTCTCTCTGTCTCTCTGTCTGTCTCTCTCTCTCTGCTCTCTTCTTTCTCTCTCTCTCTCTCTCTCTCTCTCTCTCTCTCTCTCTCTCTCTCTCTCTCTCTCTCTCTCTCTCTCTCTCTCTCTCTCTCTCTCTCTCTCTCTCTCTCTCTCTCTCTCTCTCTCTCTCTCTCTCTCTCTCTCTCTCTCCTGTTAATCAGCAAACACTGGGTTATCTAACCTAATAACCTAACAGGGCCCAATACCTTTGTGATAACTGTGGTTGCTACAGACAATGATAATGCTGAATTTAAAGATGAGGCAAGGGTATCAAAGTGCATTTAATGTACAAGTGGTTCCACGTCACTTGGAATAAGCGTGTTTGCCTTCATAGCTCTTTTTGTTTGTGTTGTTCTGATGTATTGTGTTTAAATGTATGACTTTGGAATCTGAATTTGTATATGATACGTCGTGGCAGTCGTTGACTACCCAAGGTTCTATGACCACATTTCATCGTCAAACCATGTTATTTGCCTAGTTAAATGTCGTTTTCAGGAATATTAAATAGGCTGTATATTGCAGACTTAGAAATTGTGATGACGTCAATTGAATACCGAATCTGCCATCTACAATTGGGCTTGTTCTGTGTTTGACCTGGGGCTTTAGCCCCTGGTCATAGTAGTAATACCATTGTTTTCGTAGTTGGCAGCCTGCCAATTGCTGTTAACACCCAACAATGCATTTTATTATTATTTTATTTTGATTCAACAAAACTGAATTTAAAAGGTTAACATCTTCCAGAAAATATCATTATAATGTTGTTGGAACATCAGTGAAAATCTTAAGGCATGAGTAATCCAATACAAGTTTAACAAATGCTTTAGAAAATAATACGCCGAGAGGTCAAATATTGAAGCTTATTAACATTATTAACATTCGCGAAGGAGAACGGAAAAGTACAAAGAGTCGCCTGAAAAATACATTGGCGGATTAACCGGCCCGTGCGAAAATAAAGTAATGGTTAACAAAGAAGTAGCGTTTCAAATGCAGTGGCTGATTTAGCGGGGGCACAAAGGGCTCGTGCCAGACGCCCAGCCCCACCCCTCACGACTACCCGACCCGTCCGGGCATCATACATATCTGACGAGCACCGGTCCAAATTCACCACTCAGAGCCCGGCCGGAAATATCTAAGTCAAATTCGAATATGGTTCATATAGGGTCAAAAACTAGGTCACTAGGCCAAATTGAAGGAAAATATTGTTAACCTTCTGGAGGCTGCATTTTTAACTTGAGCATGTTGAAACTGTATCAGAAAGTTTGTCTTAATAATATATAGGCCAAGTTTGAATATTGGTCATGTCTGTTAGAAAAAATAGGTTACTAGGCCAAATTGAAGGAAAATCGTGTTAACACTGTAGAAAGGTAAATCAATAATGTAAAGAAGAAACAAGATTGGACCAAGGACAGAGCCTACAGGTACTCCATACTTGATTATTCAAGATGAAGATTTGATGTTATTGTACTCAACTTGCTGAATTCGTTCGCTTAAATATGAATTAAGCCATTTAATCGAATCATCATGGAAGCTGTAGATATTCAGTCAAGTATAATTTTACATAAGTAGAATAATACAGTCCTTGTAAGCAAATGTACTCAATAAATATGCAAGCATCATACATTTGAAATACTGACGTTTTGAACGTGAAAGCAGAAGTTTTTACGATCATGACAGTGTGGTTAAATATCTCCATTACTTTCTCGTGTTAAGTTGTATTCAAATAACATTAACACAAAATTACTTCGACGATTCAGATAACAAAATGTGGATTAAAATGAAAATGTTGCTGGAATAGTTTAACAATCATTAAATCAATTTAAAATTTAGAAAATAGTCTGACTGATTGATTGTTATATAAACATGTTTATATACTTCAGAACATCATTTCTTTTATCACTTACAAACATTTCAAGAACCTCTATCTAGTCGATTATAAGTAAATCATAATGACAATAGATGAGAAGATGTCCGAGGAACATGCTTTTGTGTAACGCCGGATGTGACGTGAGCCGAGCCCGACTTGTGACCCTCCCAGAAGAACCTTATGACTTAGATATGTCAGGAAGCTTTTTAATCCAGCTCAAAACCGAACCTCTGATGCCGGAGTGTCGCAGCTTTATCAGTAGTCTCCACGTAATGAACCGTGTCAAAGGCGTTTCTGCAGATCATGAGTACTACATATATTAAATCACCAACGTCTAGCATAGCAGTGAGGTCTAGAAGCGTCTTTTCTTGTAATAATATCCAGTATCCATGGACCTGTGTTGTTTGTTTGCTGTCTGTAGCCCGAGGTGCAGATTCAGGTGCGATCTGACCTGCTACTTTTTTAAGGAAATGCGTCGGTTGGGCGTCAAGTCCTGCTACTTTGTGTGGGTATAAAGCTTAGAGGCGTTTTAAAACGCCTTCTTCGCCGATATTGAAGTGATGGCTTGTCCGGTATGTGTCTTAGGCACTTAGGTGAATGCCGTTCTTGCCGTTCTTGTCACAACGTTGGCTCTTAATGAATGAGCAGAGTACTGGCTGTATTTGTAGAGTTCATTGCAGCGTTAAGCATCCTCGTTGCATCCTGCTGTGGAAAGGGTGTAATTAGAAATGAAGTTGGTAGCGAGGTCAGCTACTGCTTGATGCAGGGTCGTGACGTTCACCTGTTTTCACAGCAGGATCTTCCGTCTTGGGGGTCGCTGTCTTTTCACCCTAGTTAATACCTCGATGAACATTATGTCATGGTCGCTGACCCCTTGTGTTCGCTTATACTTTTCAATAAGCGATGGTCTGTTGGTCATGGAGATGTCCATTGTGCCACCTCTTTCGAATGTTATCGCTTGCCAAGAACCAGTGTTGTTGTTCAGTCCAATAATAGTTGTGTGCTGTGTGTGGTGTTGCTGTTTCCTTGGATGTTGCAAGTGTTCCAGTGTATGTCTGATAGATTAATGTCGCCGTATATTCATCCTATGGAATACGGGTATGCAGTGTACACGTCATCTTGGAGTAGAATGTTTGAAAGCCCTATTACACACCTTCCATATCATGATGCGACGCGGAGGCTTAACGCTGCCATGCTCTCTACAAAGACACACCCAGTACGAATGTAGAAAGGGCTTCAACAACGACGTCAGATAAACTGTTGCTGGAGGAGGCACGCCAAAATGCTCTACTCATTCATTAAGAGCAAATGTTGTGCCAAGAACTGCACCCCCTTTAGTGCCTTGACATTGACAGTAAGGATGCAAACAAAGGGGAATCGGTAGTTAGGGCCGCCGTGAATATAGCAATCATCTAATCAGGAGATCGTTACGAGGCTCTAATTTTGTATGTATTTTGATACCTGTATCTTTTTTATATGTATCGGAAGGATTAGCTAAACTATATGGTAGAAGATAATTAAGTGGTATGGGAAATTGGAAAGTAATTGCTTTTCTTTTCACTGCAGAAACAAGTGTGCGCCTTACGATGACATTGACCTTCACTTCTTGTTGAAGAATGATGTTATTTCAAAGATATGATTATGCCATAATGTCAATGTATAAGTTTAATATATTTATTTTAATTCGATTATGAAACTCCTTTAGCTTCTCACAATTAATCACACCCGATGTCTACTTCCATTGTACATAACCGGTACGTGCGTCATTTACTTGGAAAGGTCCCAAAGGCCGGACCCGCTTATCGCGGGATTCGAATCCGGGACTTTTTGTACGAAAGGTCAAAGCTCTACAACTGCATGGCTGTTTCGTATACTCATCCCCGGAATTCACCGGTTTAAACTAATTTGAATTGTAGGACATTCTAAAGTCCAGATATACAAGAACTTATCATGTCTAAACTGGGGTGATGTAGTGGAAGAGTGTCCTCCTCGGTGGAGTGGGTCGCGAGTTCCATTCCAGACCGATATCATACTAACTATTTAAAGGAATTATGATATAAATAGCTTCGCCTCTTTCGCGTTGAGGGCTTAGCATAACGTATATAAAACAGAACCTATATGAAACGCCGTGATACAAGTGAACTATTTTTGAAAGTGGTGTTTAACACCACACAAACAAAACTATTTTATGTCGAATATCAAATGTTAACATTTAGAATGCACTTAACAGTAACGTTATGGAGCTCTAGTAATTGGTTTTAAACGATAATTGACATGTTCAGATTCGCCCTTCTACATCAGTCAAACATATTTTGGCTCTGCATTTAAATGTAAAAACATTGTTTTGAAACTCAATGTTGTGTATAAATCAAAAACACACATTATTGTACTTTAGTATTTAAACATGGATCTTAACAAAACCATAAAACATGAAAAGGGATATTGTTATCGGAAAATAAGTCTTTACCATTACAAGCTCATTTGTATATTTATAATTTTATCTTATATTTATATCTCTGGAAAAACTAATGATTTGGAGAAAGTGTAAGAACAAATTCTTTTTTCCCTGGTGAACATTATTTATATATGAAACTCATGTTCATATATCTAATTACTAAAAACAATCCACACGAACAAGGACAAAGAAATATGCCCTTCAAACGTCATCGAAGTAGGAGATTTTCTCACACTTGAACATTCGATCAATCGGCATGGAATACAACTACATATATGCAATAAATAACCGTAAAATAAATAAGAAACGCAAGTTGACAAAACATGAGCAGAGAGTATATACATGTATCACTGATGTTAATATACGCTACCAACGTCTTCGCAGTAGGGGACATAACCACACTTGAACAACCGACCAATCAGCGTGTAATATAACTAAACAATAAATAACAGTCGTAATGAAACAGCTATTTGGTGTTTTCCTTGAGGGTTATATAAAATAAATGAGCCGCGTCTGGCAATCTTGTGTTTTATTGCGTCCGTGTACAGTGAAGACAGAGACGTGCCTGTCAACACGTACTTTCTTAACAGTCTTCCCTCTCCACATACATGTATGACATACAGCAAAGTGCATCCTGATTAAAAAATCTACGTTTTGCCCCGGAAACTGTATATCAGTATGTCTTAATGTGATGTCAATGCTGATTGTCATTAAGACCATAACGCCGCCAAATAGTTTCGAATAAAATATAACTAACTTTTCTGAAGTAGCTATAAAGCGTTCTGTGTGTAATGTACAGTTATGTTAAAACACCACTTGAAAGTCGGAGGTAACGATGTCTCGTAAAAATGTACGTATGTACCTGGATAAAAACTGAACAATACATTCAGAATATGTGAAACCCTGTAACTAAGTCGAAGAATTTACCGTGGGTCATTTGCAACCAGATCAGCGTCAGTACTCTAATCTGTTCCCTACTCAGTATACAGTCATTGATACATCATTTCATATACAACAGTCAAAGCATGTTAGTCAATGGCACAACCATCCGTTTATTCCGTTCTGAGATATTGCTCGAAACAGCAACGCTTAAAAATATGAGTAACCCTGTCCAATTTCATACCGTTATGTTTGCTTGTTTTATTTGGGTTTTGCAGTATTTCAACATCATTTCAGTTATATCTCGGCGACTGTTCACTTAGTCATGATCACCGGGTAACCAAACCAGTACTAGGTTAGGGAATGTACCTTGCCCAAGGGTTCTCTACCATATAACCGTTGCGTCGTCATAACGTTATGCTGGCACTTGCAAGTATATTAGCGCACAATGCTAACTAGCTTATATATATATATACTGAGTTAAGGTCACTGCGTACAGGGCATAATACTCACTTGATTATCCATTAAATACAAAGGTTCCGTCTAAAGTCAGGCAAAACAATAAAAATCCTTTCGTCCATCCATAACTTAATAATGCAAATTTATCTTTAAGATATGTCAGACGACGAACATCTGTAAGAACAAGGCGAAACAAGACACACGTTGTTCTACATCTATATACTCATGCACACATTTTTTTCAACATGCATTACTGATTGTATAGCAGGCTGACCTAGCTGTTGTAAGTAAGGACGCACTTGAAGATCAACGTCTCGAATATCATTTTGCACGTGGCGTGGCAAATCTTGAAATGAAATACTGGTCAAATTTATTATACACGGGAAGATTAATAAAGTAATGATAATAAATTACACTCGACAAGTACGAGTATCCATGAGAGTAAATCGTTTTATTACACCAGATAAGGATATTTAAATCGTCTAGAAAAATAACAGTTTACAGTAGAACTGAATCGTTTGTTGACAGTACAAGACATCATCAAATATGTCCAGCAGAATTGCACTGATAACTGTTCTTTTGGTATGCTGCAAAATACATACATGTAAAGGTTAGTTATTTCAAATATAATTTTAAAACAATACTGTTTGAGCTTATGCTAATCTTTACTTCGAAAAATGAATATTCAATCGGCTTGAGAAAGTATTAATAAAAGACATGCTTTATTTGAAAATTTATATTTATTTAAAACAAGGGCTTAACCAATTCTTTTCATTTAGAAAATGAATAATACATGTATCTTTTATATCAATATATTACAAAATTATACTAAATGCGTCAGCATAACGCAATATGAATAAATATGTGTATAATTAATTTATTTGACGTACTTTTGTGAACATATTTTGATTAATGACATTTAATTTTCAATCCATTTGATAAGCTGAAGCCGTTAGTTGGGCAGGTGTCACATGTCCAGTTGATATACTCGAAGATAAAGAAAAGGAAAACCTATACGTGTTCAAACCTACTGAAAAACCTTCTGGATATACAATTTTAAAACAGAATGTCACTGGTCGGTTCTCGATTGCACCTAACGGAACACTGAGTTCTGCGACTAAGCTGGACTACGAGAGTACTGAAAAAGCATATTCTTTAGATATCATGTGAGTATAATATATCATGTCGTATGCGTACATGTGGTTAAAAGAAACAACGAGCGATTAAAATCAGATGGACGATCATATTTAAAAAAAAAAAAATACCGATACGATCAACTATTTCATGTTTCATTTAAATAGCAATTTAAATGAAACATGAAATAGTTGATCGTATCGGTATTTTTTTTTTTTAAATATGATCGTCAATCTGCGAAAAACTACAGTAAAGTTAGTTGTTGATATTTGGAAACATAGTGTGACCATTTATCATGTTGAACCGCATAAGTAAAGCTATATATCTTCCTTGCAGACGGACTGAACAAAACTGATCTAATTTGAAGTTATCAAATGTGCCATCTTCGCCAAACAAGGGTACTTCGCATTTTACATTTCCGCAAGCAATTATGGTAATTTAATGAAAACCAATCTTGGCTTTCGGAAATGCGTTGGCTTGTCTTAAGGCAAAACAATAGTCAATATGGATGAGTATTGTCGCGTAGACAAGGGGTATTTTATACAGGGCACATGTTGGACTTTTCTAAATAATATCTCGGATGGATAAGCTATAGAGACATGACCACCTGTTACCATAATTATTGATAGACTTAATGATCTAAGATGAATTAATATGTTCTTGCAGGATGTTTAACGCAGATAAAACCAAAAACGACAATAAAACATGTGTAATACAAGTCATCGGGGTAAACGATGAACGTCCTCAGTTTGATCAGGAATCGTACTCCGTGAACATTCCAAACAATGTTGAAAAAGGTAAGGGTTTATTATTGAAAACAATGTATATTTTGAAAACAAAATTATTTCCTATTTCAGAAAAGAACATCTCAAAGTAACCATTTGTCAGAGATCTCGATATCTTATAAGTTAAAATAAGGCATAATGTCGTGTGATTGTCAATAGGAATGGACTGGTGAAGCCTTTGATGTCTTGTTGCCGAGGAACTTTTACGGATTAAAAGAATGGCAACGTATTAAACAATTATAGAGAACCACTTAATGTTGTAACTTTACGACCAGAAATTACCCAAATATATGAGCCCGTCTATTGGTAAACGCATACATCAGTGTATGTAAAATGCCTTAATATACACTGTGTTTTTAATATTCTTAAGAGTTCGAACTGAGCAAGTTCAGACCAGACTGTGTGGATGCTCAGATTTATGGAAATCTTCAGTTGTCGCAAAATCCATGGTTATGCTTGCTTGCTTGTTTTTAAACTTTGACACTTAAGTGTCTCTTACCGTCTGTCATATATCCGTCCATCCGTATTTCTGTCTAGTACTCACTAAAGTACATATTGTCAGGCGACACAGATGTTCCTTCAAACAAGTGTATCTACACCAACATTACGATATCTTTTTCAGGTGCGAATGTGCTGAACGTTACAGCAACCGATAGAGATGTGTCAGAGACGTTAAACACGGCTGAGTACAGTATTAAAGGTTAGTGACGGTATTACCTTTTTTATTTAGTGATATTTAATACGTCTATTATTCGTGACAGATATGCTGTCATTGGCATTTTTAAGATTAAAATGTCCATGTTCAATCTACACAGTTATGTTACTTTAATCCGTATTACATACACAGTTCAGGCGCCCCGTCAAAACTATCAGATCTATTATTAATTACGGTGTGAGTTAGCATAAGTACAACGTATACATAATCGTTTTCGGCGTCTGCTTACTGAAAATTCTACCAATACTCGAGCCGATGGTTTGGGACAATATGATAACTTGACCACGATGTCTCATGAGTCAAACCGGGGACATTTTCATAAACGAACTGGTACTGTACATTGTAGCTGCTGCATTCCATGATACATTATGTTTGATATCAATTAGACAGAAACAGGAACGATTTCGATATCGGGGAGTGAGAAATACAAGAGAAATATTAAACATATTTTCTATCAAATAGGGATTTTTTTCTAGAACTAACAATAATATAGTAAATAACCAGTGATACAATGTGCATGTCAATGCCATTTTTCGATTACTATATAATTGCTAACAAATTGTCGTTAGAATATGAAAGAGGTTCTAATTTTAGTGGTTAATCATAAACTGATATGACCTATGCACATTTGACTTATGTTTCTTTCACAGAAGGAGGCGATAAAGCAAACTTTACCATCAACGGTGACACTGGGGTTATCAATGCAGCATACAATATTACAGGGCCCAAGACCTTTGTGATAATTGTGGTTGTTACAGACACAGACAATACCGAACTGACAGATGAGGCAAGCGTATCAATGTGCATTGGATGTACAAGTGGTTCTTCTTTACTTCAGATAAGCATGTTTGCCTTCATGGCCCTTGTCTTCGGTATTGTCCTGATGTAATTTGTGGTTAATGGTAAAACTTTTGGAATCTGAGTTTGTATCAAATGAGGCTTTATTTTTGCGAATGATATGTTGATGCATTGATAGCAAAATATTGAATATTATACTTTGGTGTGGTTTTACAATTGTGTGTGTTAATATTTTTTCTGCATGTTCTTATACCATTCCGAATTAGTTTAACTTCGTTTTCTGTCGAAAATAAATTCGAAGTATTCGACTAATGACCAGTTACGCAAACAAGAATGTCTGGCATTTCATAAACAGTTTAAAAATCTGGTCAGTCTGCATATCCACTGGTAATAATTGGATGATCTGTATTCCAAGAGTTTGAATCAACTTTCTGTTCTATGATTGACAAAAGTCTTTGTGACTGGCATCATTCCTTTTCATTAAGTTGGACAAATATACAGATTGACTGTTACTATTATGAATATAATGCAATAAATAATAATCTGTATTTTTGCGAATGATTTGTTAATACATTGATAGCAATAGTATGGACTATTATTTTATTTTCATCCGTGTGTATTAACAAGACTTTATGAAAGTTTATTTTTATTCTTATTAAAAAATACAATCTTGTTTTACTTTTCTTTACATATATCTGTTTAGTCAAATCAGACCAAAAACAGCGTTTTGTGTATATTAGATATGTTGACACCGCATGAAAGGTCGTCATAAATTGACCCTGTATTTTTAGACATTCATGAGCAATAGCTCATTTGTCTGACCATATACATCCGACGCTTAGCCTTCATCGCTTCTATGTCTCGTCTTTGTATATGACTTATAACATCTGCTGAAACCTAACAATACGGTAGGCGAAAATCTCAATACGCTGACTAAAGAGACAATGATAGAGGACATGTAATATGCAGCCATCAGATATTTTTGATCATTTGCTACTGCAGCGAAGTGTGTGTGTGTGTGTGTGTGAATGTATGCCGTAAACAGGGAAAACGTCTCCTTGGGGTATTTATTGGACAGGAGTACCAGTAAACACTTGGATTGGTGAACTGGCAACTTTGATAAACTGAACTACTGTTGAAAAGAAAAACGTTCACACCACACTATGTTCTTTTAAAATCGTTTTCATAATAAGATCTAGTTCCAACTTTGACAAGTATTATAGTTATTTTGTCGACAACTGCTGAAGTTACTGACAACTATTTGTCCTGGACATCCCAAGTTCTGTTGTAAAACGGCTGATGTTATTGTTTGGTTGTTTGTATGGTATTAAACGCCGATTTCAACTCCTTGCCAGTCATATCACGGCGTTTTCTTTTCTACCGGTACTCATAGTAAGTTTATCCTGACACTAACACAGCAGTCGCAATACAAACACAGCAACACTGTGCAACAAGGAGGAAATCAACTACAACCGTCTTGAATGTCTTTGCTATAACCCAACGCAGGATTATATATTTGTATCCCGCACTCGATGCGGAAGCTCTGACCACTACACCAATGAAGATATTATGGTATATGTTCTCTTCACGAGCTTGAGTGTTTAGACAATTAAATGTCAATTTACATTTATCAGGGAGAATTGTTTCAACTGTAGCTATTTTGATGTCCAAACAGTGTATCACGATTTCAAACCAAAGTCAAACAGTGCTCGCAAATATTTCTTTCTTTGCAAGCATGTGTTTTAAACATTTTTTGTTTTAGATATGGAAACGTTGATTCAGACAAGTTCTACTTAAATTCATGAAAATGTAATAAAAAATATCTAACACATCACAAATTTGTAATGTTACTTGTTACAAACAGCGCATAATGGTTGACTTATAAATAAACTCAATACATTCATTGATGATATAGGTATTGTGTCTAACCTATTGAAAAGTTCATGAATAATAACATTTGAGTGATTCCCCTATTATATGTGTAGGTTATTGGCATTAGTATATAGGACTTAACATATACGAACCAAATAGTCCTTATTGTCGTCTCGTATTCAGAGCTTAAACGAAAATACACGTCGTCTATCATCTTTTTATACTTACTGAAAACAAATTGCTCAAGTTGAATAGAGTATCTTTTCAGGGCTAAATGCAATAAGCAATATATTCACGATTAGATTTACCAATTTGTGATGATGTTTTGCGAATATATGTATATTCTACTTTCACGCGAATGGTGGTATGTTGCCAATTTCAATACCTAATATATGGTAAAAATATCTTAGTTTCGAAAAAAGAATCTTCAATATTTATAAGGTATATCAAATACAAAGTATCTGTCAACATTAAGAAATGATTTAAATTTATTATAGTGATAACATCGACTAAATGAGTTAATATTTCTATGAAATCCTTCGAAACATTATCGATCAGTCTGTGATTAAATACTTCATCAAAATGTGAAACATTACCAATTTCTTGTGTTAACCAAGCAACTTAAAATCCTTAATTAAATAGATATTCTTTGACTTTTCAAAATTGTATAGTAGTGCTTAAGATGAATTGAGTCGGACCAACATTTATACAGTTAGTCATTTAGGAACGACAAATAGTTAACCTTCCATATTCTCCTAACACAATTATTGATTGTCCGATTGACACAAAGGATCTTGTTATCAAAATCAAGATGAACAGATTCTTTTATACTTACATAACAATAGCAATATTCAAATATTGAATCAAATATATTAACATATTCATTATTATGAAAATATCTAAACGGGTTTTCATATTGTAAGAAAAGCTTCGTGGGCTCCAATGGCAAGTTCTTCATGAGTAGATTACCAAGACTATGCCTATGCAAAATGACCACCCATATACATAGAGACCGCATTAACAATCATGCCTACGATATACAATTTCTCGTTGTTCCTTTTACCGCCAGTTCTTTAAATACTCCAGTGTCATTAAAAAAGTGTCAATAACATTTAATTCTTCCTGCAATTAAACTACTGTTTCAGCACATTAGCAATGGCGTCCGCAAACATAAGCCAATTCATGTATTTCTTACGAAATGAAGACTCGTTAGAACTTGTTGATACAATAAATAAAGACGACTGTACTTGATACCTCCCCTTGTCGACTGACAGACATACCGACGGATTTATCTGCATAGTGACAATTTATATTTATGAAATTCATTATTATTCATTGTACAGATAGATACACATGTCCCGAAACAATGCTAATTAATAAGTAAAATTGTTGAAATATTACGGCTTGACATCTGCTTTTGAGTACAAACCGAGTTACTTTACATTTATTTCCGTGAAATTCTTGATAACTAATTTCGTTACGGTCTCTTGCAAAATGGTGTTATACTTTCATGTCCTCACATAGCTAAACAATTATACCTTTAATATGGATAATGTAAAGTGTGGCAATGATTAGTCTTTGGAAATTCAACTATCGCAGGTTGAATACAAATCGAGTTCACTTTACATGGACAGTTATGATAAAAATATCTTTTATGGAAGACAGTGGTGCAAGGGTAGAGCGTCGATCCCTCGTACCGAAGGTCCCGGATTGGATTGTTGAATGTAAATGGCCTATAAAAATGTACCCCTTTATAGCTAAATTACAGAAAGGTCGTTGATCTCGTCTGACCATGACATGCCAAGGTCATGTTGTATTCTAAATCCTTGCTGCAGACGACTAGAAAAACAATTTAGTCAATAAATAGGGGAAATTTATATCAATAAAAGAATATTGTTTGATTGAAATCAAGAGCAATTTCTACTTTAGCCACAATGTTTTCAAAACAAGTCTGCTGAAGTGGCGTCAGAAAGCATCTGTACGTCACAAAGGGTTAGGCTTCCGTTAAAATATAGATACAGAAATATAAACAATAACTAATATGAATTTTACTCTCTGAAAAATGACCGAAGGCTGAACACGCTATTCACGGGGTTCGAAGACGGGTCCTTTGGTACGAGACGTTCTACCACTATCCATTAAACTTATCAAGATTTAACAACTATAAACTGTTTTTGAAAACTATAGGCACATTCAATAGGCAACAATTAAATCAATTTAGCCACATAAGGAGAGATAGGTCCAAACCCTAGTTGCCATGTGTTCGACCAATCAACATGGTTTGACGGCACCTGATACGAGGGTCATTCATAGAACATTTCTATTAAACAATATTTGAAAATCGGCAAGATCCTTTCCAATGAGGAGATGATTTCAAATTTTCATTTTAGCCATATAAAGCAAAACAGTCCAGCCCCAATCAACCACTATGGTGGCCATGTTTTTTCGACGAGTCAATATGGTTTGAAGAAATCTCATAGAATCTCACCAAGGGATCATTTAAACGCTTATTTTTGAAAAATCAGAAACGAACTTTCGTCGGTCTTTAGAGATCATGTTTGTATAATATATTATTTCGTACGCTTAAATATGGTTAAAAGGAAAGATGATCAATTATGAATTCAGATTGCCAAATGAACTATTTGTGTTGATGCATTCGTAAAAGGGTTATGGTTATTCATCATCTCATATTTTTAAGACATTTCTTATAAATGATTGACGTAGATAAAATAAACAAGAACATTTATTGTTTATCTAAGAAGTCCGCAGCGACGAAGGCTTTGTTGTCAAGGAACTGCCGTCAGTCCAACTGAAAATGTTGTGAATGTCTTTCTATAACAATATAAACCCAAAAAGACTTAACATTATAGTCCAATTTCTGAATTAAACGTAATTTCATTTGGAAAGACAACATTTTGACAACAGAATCACGTGTAAACACGTTTATTTGATTAAACAAGTAACCGGAAAAAAAGAATGTTCTTGTGTTGCTAGGAGACAACTTCAGAACAGGTGCGCGATAACCTACCTTGGATAATTCATCATACACTATTGGTAACTTGGTATGACTAATATTTATCTCAATTCATAACTTATTTCCACTCTTAGTTAAAAGCATTTCAAAACATTTGTCAGAGTATGACCAGAAAACAGAATCAAGTACAAAAAAACGTTAACAACTGGTTAGTTTTCTGCTTTATCGATACATTTAAAACGAATCGGTAGCTAGAGCTTTACCTTGACATGTGTCACGTCAGATCTACAATCATACCAAGTAAGTGTCTTTTGTTGCGTTTCTTCTTTAATGTCGAGTGCATTTTTGTTAAAAATAACCTTTGTTCAGTTAAAAACATACCATAATATACAAGAATTCATGATATTTTAAATTCAGTCTTACATGTACACGGTTTTGGCAATTGCCTTATCTTGCATGAGGCTGAGTCTAGCCCTGTATACGCAACAACAAAAAATGCTTGCGCAAACTTGTCACGACCAACATTTCACAAAGCATTTGTACAGGGGGAACTGGTCGGCAGCTGCATGTGAAATTGAAATGGCATTTATGGGATGGCACGACTAATGCCCACACCACCCAGCACCATCCCACACTACATGCAATTGCTGTCGCATTTATGAAACAAATGACCGGAAAAAATTAGAACGTCCTATCTTTCTGGGAGAGAAGTTTGATACAGGTGTGCGATAACCTAGCGGGAATATGTCGTCATAAACGACCCGATAAATGCCTTATTAATACTTTAGTATGACTACTACTAAAACGTCACAACTGGCTGATTTTCTGCTTTCTTGATACTTTAAAAATGAAATGATGACTAGAACTTTGAAGTTTCGCCTGCCAGATATACAACTTTACAAAGTAAGTGTCTTTTGTTGCGTTTCTTCTTTAAAATCAAGTGCATTTTTGTTGAAAAATAGATATATGGACTTGTGCCTTACATTATACTGATTTGTTCCAAGCAGACCTCACCATATAAGAATTAAAGATGTTTTGACTTTATATTCAGTCAAGGATGATCCCATTGTGATGACAATTTCTTTTGTTATTGCCTGAGTTTAGCCCTGCTTAAAATTTGACTGCAACAACCAGATAAGGACAATCACCGTACGTGTGACTGATTATTATCTTGAACCGCATAAATCAAGCATATACATCTTATTAACAAAACTGAATTTATTTGCAGTTATCAGCGACGCTGATCTTCACAAATTTTAGGAATATATACAAATATGGTGTCCTTTGTTATATCTGTTTTTCTTTCTCCTGGATGTTTTTACCAGAATGTATCCTGAAAATGGCAGGAAAATATTGGAAATGTTTGATGACATTGTTATGTCTTTTACGGACGTTCTAAGGATTTCTGTTTCCGTAAAAATGTCATTACATTTTGGAGAAATTGCATGTTGACACGAAGTGACCTTTTTGAAAAAAGAAACTAGTAAGTTGTATCTTAACATTTTATTTGAAGAGGATTTAATTAAGACTTTAATGGCAGCTCTTCGTTTGAGAAGAACCTTAATTTTCGTCTGCCACATCCAGCCAATCACGATGATTTGGAAATATTTCAGATTTTTATATCTAATTCGCTAACAAAGGTTACTTCGTTCGTTACATTTTCTCAAGCAAGTGTTACGCTGTTAATCTTTTCGTTTCTGGTTTAAACGTTTTCCCTCTGCGACCTTCCTGTTCATGCTCGAATGGGGTTGAAAGAGAAACACACAGATACACACGCCAGTCCATTATTTTACTTTATTTGCTTCTATGGAACTTCATGACTTTTAATCGTTTTTAACATTGTTAAAGGGATATGCCACCATACAGAAATTATAAAAACAACAATACTTCAAAGTTTCAAAGTTTCAAAGTAACGTTTTGAGGTCTCCGGCCAATATACACCATATTTACATACATATTTACATATTGACATGACAAACTTACACAAAGACATGTTAAAGTATTAAAACATATGAGCGTTTACAATTTCCAATACAAAAATGTAAATACAAATATAAGCATGCAATATTTATAGGAAAATCCATTTATAATGATAATGTTAGCAGTGCGTCTTACATAAATAATCAAGTTACAAGAACACAAGTCTCTGCCGTTTTTTAAACAGCTATGAAATCTGGTCTGCTTGCATAGACGCTGAAAATTGTTGGGTGACCTGTATTTTTACGAGTTTCAATAAAGGCTTGGTCAACTTTCTTTTCAATGATTGACAAAAGCCTGTGTATCAGCTATCATTCATGTTTACACAGAGGATACATATACTGATTGACTGTTAATAATATGAGGATAATGCAAAACTAAAACTATTTGTTTGCGAATGATTTGTTGATACATTGACAGCAAATTTATGGAATTGTATTTCATTGTTACATCCGTGAGTGAATTAATTAAATATTTTCTGAATTTGAAACTATTCTTTTAATAAATTGCAATCTTAATTTTTTCATAATTTCACAAACCTCAGGTATTTCACAACTAGTGAAAGAATTAGATTAGTTAAATCAGACCAAAATACTTCGTATTGCGTACATGGATCGGATGACACCGCATCCAATGTCGTCTTTAATTGACCCTGTACATTAAATATTTTGATGTTCCTATCCACTTACAGCCAAAGCTCTGCCATCACCGCGTCCCTAACTCATGTATTTGTATGTTTAATCTTCCCTATAATTACCAAAGTAGTTGAAAAGACAAGTGAGCCAGCAAACACGTGTAAATGTGGTATGAATGAAATACTGTTAGAAATATCGTTCAGACCCAATCAATCAAACACAATGTTTAATGATTTATCACGAGAGGATCTATATCATATTGTGGTAAGTGCACGACAATTTCTGAAGTACTTAACGACTTTTTGTCCTGGATTACGTAAGTGTGTGTTTGTAATGTATGGAGTATTACGCTGCTGCTTTCAAAGTAATTTAGTATATCACGACAACTTCTGGTAAATGTATCCTGACGCCAATTAGCAAAATCACTACTTCCGTTTTTAAAGGTTTTTTTTATTACCCTATTTTGGTACAAATCCAGATAATCCGCTCTCAAGGCAGACGCTGTAACCATTTTCACTACTGCAGCGGCCATGTTAGCGTACTATTTGTTGGCGTGAGACTTTGTCAATAAAATATCTGTATTAAAGAGCATTCAATTGTAAATCGAAACAACAATGGACAATGAGTCGTTCTCCTGATCAACTCACATGCAGACGCATTTCGACGTCATTGTATAAGATGACATTTGAAAACAATATCATTTTGCATTGCTAATGGAAGCATGTTTCAAATGTAAGTATTACTAATCGTGATCTCGACACCGTTGATTTTCTTTTGTTTTATGTACAAATTAGATACAAATGTATATCATATATATTATTTTTGTATGCATGTGGTTTAAACAATTTGCTTTAAATAATGAAAAATATTATCAAAGAAGTTCTACTTAATCATTGGTACAATTTCAAAATTTAACACACCGCAAATTGTAAATGTTCCATGTTATAAACAACGCAATGAACAGTTGACTTATAACAATACTCAATATGTGTTGATAATATAGGCCTCCGCCCAAATAGTTTAACATACATGATTAAATACATTTCGTGAACCATATTCTGTATCTCGGTTTTTGAAATAAGTATAAAGGACATGATATACAAATATACACGAACTCCTTAGTGTCGGAATCAGATATCATAAGAGAACACAAGTTGTCTGAAGAAATACGATTTCCCGTTGTTCCTTGTACCTACATTTATAAAATAAATTTCTCACTGTTTATTTAACTTAACTTCCATTACATCTTCATTACAAACAGTTTCAATGAAATTATATTATTGCTGCAAGCTCCCTACTGTTTCAATGTATTCAAGTATGAGACAACAGAAGCATTACTTCCGAAGAGAAGATTCCAGAACTACAAGATTAACGTGGTAAGAGAGACAACTC
Source organism: Serripes groenlandicus (assembly GCA_031761405.1). NCBI lineage: Eukaryota > Metazoa > Mollusca > Bivalvia > Cardiida > Cardiidae > Serripes > Serripes groenlandicus. The sequence goes on from JASEVX010000012.1 coordinate 19,851,056, forward strand.
GTAAATAAATAAAATAAAGATTGTTGTACGTGTTACGCCCCCGTCTTACTTACCACTAGTACACTGGAAGTACTCCGAACTAATGCATCAAGGTTGTTGTTATTGAGTAAGAAATAACCATTTTTATGAGATATTTGTGTACTATTTATTGTAAGGAAAATAATGTTATCAATAGTTTAATAACAAGGACAAAAAACATTTATAATTATTTTCCCTTTACCAATTTATGAAATATCGCTATAATTTCCTTGTTCATTCAAATATGCTCTTTTGTGAATCGTAGTAATAATGTTTTTTTCTTAACGTTTTGAGATTACACATGTTATGGATTTTCTATTAAAAAGGGATATAATTATATTCTATAAATATTGAACAAATTGCCAATTGCCCGGATTTGATTGGAAGAGGTTAAGCGCAGGGGCAGCAACCTTCCACTTAAAAACCTAAATTACAAACAATACAGACAAGAGGATACTCGAAATCGACGGGGGTAGGGGTGAGCGTTTGACCACATATGACACACACCACATAACGTCGACCACATCCAGAACGGGTTGGATCGCTGTTTACAAAGAAAGACACACCAGTATGACATGCATACCCTTTACTAAACTAGTGCGGCGGATAAGCAAATGCAACATGTCAGTCAAAGACCAGCATAAACATATCCTGTCTAAACTCAAAGATCAACTAAACTAGTGGAGAGTCCATTTCCAGGGTCTCTTTAACGGCACCGAACAAACCCACGTACGATAAGAAGGTAAAACATGGGAAACCACCCGGACGGTTAAGGCAACTGCAGACACCATGGCATACATACTTCTCACTCTACTTCAACACATATGGGATTCAGAGCAGGTTCATAAACAATACAGAATGGGATAAATCATCAAAGTCTCAACGAAAGAGGATTTGGTGACTGTACAGAGGAACACTATGTGTAAATTCAACTATCACAGGATGAATTAAATACATAACTAGATCTGTTTACTTGGAACTATTTGATAAACAAACCATGTTATATGCTCCTCCTGCGATCATTATTGAATTTAAACAGGCAATAACACGGTATGGCAATAACACGGTATCCCTAGATGACAAATTGTTAGATGTTCATGTCTGACCCTGGCTTAACAAAAGTCCTGTCGTATTCTTAACCCTCTCCTATATACAACAAATCTGCAATAGACGAATTAGATTACACAAAGTAAACAAAATAAAAAAGGCAATTATCTTTTAATGAAAGAACAACCATTATTATTGAAGAAGTTGGAAAGCATTGTGTGGCAAATGGAGAAAATGCTTATCATGAGCAATTCCTTTTTTGCCACAACGTTTTCAAAAGTCGTCTACTACAGTGGTGTCAGAACGCCTATCTTTGTTTAAAAAGGCTTAAGCTTCGGGTAAAATATAGACCTTTAACAAGCATTGGGTTATACATTTATTAATATGACTGTTTCGCTTTACAAAATGACCGACATCAACGGTAAACCGTTCGTGATTACTTTCAGAATGGTATCTAGAAGGTATTTAAATAAACTTATTTGAGTTATATTCGGTATTTTAACAATTATGTTTCCGACTTTATTTCAAACGTAATGGTTCTATCTAGAGTTCATGTTATGAAGTTAACCTTATTTTTTTTAATCTTTATGTGAAAAAAGGGATATAAACAGCTCATATGAATCACGTTCGGTGTCTGATTCCTGGGTTCTAAACTAATACTCGCGCCGTTTGTGTGGAAAGTCCCAAATCGAAGAACCCGATCATAACAGAACATGACATCTGTACTTTTGGTACCAAAGGCCGACGCTTAACTGTACCACTCTCTAGCATACTTATCGCCGGAAACTAGCGGGGTGTGGATTAAATTCATCTTATAGTATAGGACATTCTTTAAGTACCTTACCTTTATGATTAAGTGTAAACATGAACATTTAGAAAGCATTGAACAGTGAAAAGGATATTTTTTTTAAGAATAATATAAATATTTAAATTTACCCCAACATCATTCCCAATGATTTGATCATATATTGAGTACATAATTAAACAAAAACATGTTGACTACGTTTGCCTTTGTAAACTCTTCAAATGACTTCTATCGCGAAGTGTGAATCTCAAAGTTGAGAAAGCACTACTGTTTGAAATACACTATTTAAACATGGATTATACACAATCAAGTCGCTCCATCGAACATGTAAAGGGAACTGTCGTCGGGTAAGGGTCTCTTCGGTGATGGATTAATTCGCAAGAATATTCTCGTATTGATATAACTCTGGAAAGATTGATAACTGGCCTATTGAGTCTCAGGGCTTGCGGATAAACCATTACAACTGACTCGCTGGTGTCAGGATACATGGATCAAACTTACCTAGAAAACGCCGTAGTTAACTAGACATTTTGGAAAGTGGCGTTACATATCGTACAAACATCCATGCAATAAGATAAGAGAAGTAATATCTTAAATGAAGGTGTCTTTTGATAGAGAATAATGTGTTTATTTCTAATTTTCTCAAATATATATGAAATATCATGTTCATAGAATAGAAAACAAAAAAGGTTTTATTTAATTAAAGCACGAACAATGACAAAGTGGTTTGCTTACCCAACGACTTTGGAGTAGGGGAACATACCTATACTTGAAAATCGTATCAATTAGCATGTAATACCACTTTATAATAGACAACAATTATTTGTTTTAAAGACGCAATGAACGACGAAGCACCTGTATGGTTATTTTATTCGTTGGCTATATAACAAATGAGCCGCGTCTAGCAATTAGGGGTCTGAATGCATCTGCGTTGAGTGAAGACTTTAACGAGCCTGATCATACGTATACCCTTAACACAGTTTTCAACACCCGCATACACGTTATACATACATAAATGTGCATTCAGATTAAAACATCGAAAAATCACCCCTGTAACTTTATGTCAATGTATTTTTATACGATGTCAAAGCGGAATGCTATCAGATCCTAAGATCGCTATTTTAAGCGGCTGAAAAAAACTTAAATTTTGTGAAGGAGCTATAAACTCTCTGTGTCTATTGTTCATTGATGTGATACCACCACTTAATAATGGCACGGCAGGGGCGTAGCTGGGTAAAAATTGAGTATTCAAACAGGTGGGGTAGGGGTCTGGGGAAATTTCGTAGGGATATATTTGAAATCCTACATTGTATATGGTGAACTCAAGTGGTTATGATTGTATGCGTTTTCATACTTGTATCTTTTTCATATGTATCAAGAGGTTAGCCAAAATGTATGGTAGACGATAATTAAGTGGTACGGAAATCTGGAAAATCTAAATATTTGTTTTCCTGTCACTGCAGAAACAAGTGCGTGCCTTACGATGAGATTGACCTTCACTTCTACATTTTGTTGTTGAAAAACGATGTTGTTTCAAATATATGATTCATGGTATAAATTTCATGGTATAAATGTCAGCCTTTTTATTTAAAGTCGATTATGCAAAACGCTTTTAGCTTCTCATAATTAGTCACACTCGATGTCTACATTCGTGGTACTTAACGTATCGCCGTACTTGCATCGTTTAATTGTAAAGGTATCAAAGGCCGAACCCGCTTATCACGGGATTTGAACCAGTGACTTTATGTATGGAAGGTCAAAGAAAGCTCTACAACTGAACCACTGTTTCGTATACTTATCGCAGGAATTTCACGAAATATAGGATAAATGAATTCCGATTGTAGAACATTTTTAGGTCCAAATCTACAAGTACCTATCATGTCTAAACTGGGGTGATGTAGTGGTAGACTGTTTCCTCGGTGCCGGAGGTCCAAAGTTCGATTCCCAACTAATTCATACTAATGTTTGAAATGACGTGTTGTTGTACTGGATTCACCTCTTTGTCGTTCTTGGTTGCGGGCTAAGCATAATGTATATAAAACAAAACCTATTTGAAACGCCGTGATAAAAGTTAACTATTGTTGAAAGAGGTGTTTAACACCACACAAACAAACATATTTCATGTCGAATATTATGTGTCAACATTTAGAATGCACTAAACAGAAACAATATAGAGCTCTGTTAATTTGTTTTAAACGATAATAAATCAAAATAAATTGGCTCTGCATTAAAAATAAAAATAAATGTTTTTACTACATTTGCCTTTGTAAAACTATCTTGATGAGTTCTTTCGCGCCTGTTTGAACTATAGTACTTAAACATGGATCTTAACAAATTAATTCGCTCCATCAAACATGTTAATCGAGAATGTAATCGGAGAACTGGTCTCTTTCATGATAAGCTAATTTGCATATTTATAATGTTATCAAATAGATACATCTCTGAGTAATGATTTGGAGAAAGTATTCAAACATTTTTTTTTCTTCAGATGAATATTATTTATATATAAAAGTCCATGCTCATATATTTAATTAATACACAAATACACATTGACAAGGTAGTAGGCTCTATGAATGTTTACGAAGGACATACTCATCCTTGAAAATCCGACAAATCGGCATCGAATACAATTACGCAATAAAAAATAGTTACGCAATGCAAGGAGGTCGTGAAGTAAATACAAAATGCATGTTGACAAAAAATGTATCACCAGTGCTAAAAAATATCGATATTTAACGTCATAAAAGTGCATTGTTATTTTCGTGTGAACTAACATTTATACGGAAAAGTTAAATATAAATGGAATTGAGTATGAACTATTTTTTCCCTTTTCGTAACAATAGACGATAGTAATACTAATTTACTGAAGCGTCTCGCTCAAAGTGACGTAGACGCACGTCACTCTACAATAAAGCGCTTTACATAAACAACGAATAATATCCGTGTTCCCTGTATTCCACAAAATTACGACTAGAGCGGCGTATCTGGTTTAAATATTTAAATAGAAATCCAAAGTCCAAAGTGTTGGTAAGTATGCCTAACATACTTTTGTAACATGTAATCGGTGGCAGTCTTCAAGAAAGTTGCCATTCCTTCATTCCTGACTGACAAAACTTCCTTCGAACTGACACATTTGCATGCAATACTTGGTGAACCAGGAATCTGAATACACTAGATTCCTTGTTGAACAAAGAAGGAAATAGATGAAAAAGGAACTTTCGGACTGACATGTTTTAAGAAATGTCGTGAAGTCGGTGACTTTGCACTACAACTGCAATTTCGTACAACATAATACATGATATGTATTATTAAAGTATCGGATTTTCAATGCACTAAATGATTGTTGGTTGCAGACTATACTTATTCAAAATAAACACATGACTGTGTCTTCTACTTTGTTAGCTTTGTTGGTGTTTACGCCATTTTTAACTTTATTTCAGTTATATCAATTATAACTCACTGCTCACTTATTCATGATCTCTGGGTAACCAAACGAGTACTAGGCTGGGAAATGTGCCGTGCACAAGAGCACTCCATCCTCACCACAGCACAGCCACTGGGGATCTAACCGGGATGCCAGGTTCCAAAGGACTTGGTGACACATACTTGTTGTGAGACAATGTTCACACTTGAAAACACGGGTGGTCGGATCCTCGGCCCTTTTTAAATTGTCTTTTAGTATTCGATATATTTACATTTGAAACTAATTTTCAATAATTGAAGATATGATGGGAAAATCAACAATTTCTCTCATTCCACACGTCCATGTCACATTCTTTATGTATTAAAATCCATCAAGGGGCTTGTCAATTGTTCCCAATTCACATGTAATCACATGAGTGTGGTATTTCAATGATTAGATGTTAATATATTTACCATAATGTATTTATTCAAAATGTTGTAATCACATAGTAAACTTGTTATACTTGTGCCAAAGTGACAAACATTTGTTTCTAGCTATGTTTTGTTATTTACATTTGAGATAAATTTAGTCCATTTTATTTGTGGTCGACCAAGAAAGGAAAACCCATTTCCTGTCCCTAATATGGGTTATTCTGTACAGGAGACAACACCAGCTAGGATACCTCTTGTATGACGGGCAGTTGAAATCAATATCCCTGTCAAGGTCGATACAGAAAAAGATGAAGAAGCGTAATTCCCCTTATGGAATACGATTCTGAGCCAAACATGACCTACACTCAGTCATGAAAATTAGCAGTGGTCCTTCAGTCCGTGGCCAGTAACTTCTGGTTCAGAACAGTGAAGAAGTTCCTTTGGCCAGTGTAATTGTACATGTGATATATAACAATAACCATGCAAACAGTAAGGATTTTCAGAACAGTGAATTTTAAAAGTTAATATCACCGACTGCCTACTCTGCAACTCCTTTAGTACAACATCCATCAATGGTCATGTTATTAATGGATTTTCTAATTTTGCAATAATGTTACTTAAAGTTTGAACATATATGTCATCTGCATGTGGGACAGGGTTAAACACTAATACTTGCTTACAAGTACATAGAGCTTTGGGGCACTTACATTTAATATCATGACAAACGATAATATAATGTAATTCCTGAAATTAATCATTATGAGCATATTCTCATTTTCCAACAATGTTCGAGAAAAACTTAGAATGCCTCCTTTTATATAATCTGTCCATAGAAGTTGTTTTAAGGAAAGAAGATTTTTTTCTAATATGAGAGATTTATCCTACCCTACAATTATTCAAGAAGTAATTTTCTACTTTGCCATAGCCAAGAATTACAAGTTATTAATATTTTAATTTAACCTGTTACCTATTAGTTAATTTTATGTATACATGTAAATCATTTTTAGATTCTTAAATAACCCTTTCCCACACACAGATGCTGTCTGACAGCTTTTGAAAACATTAGCACAAATGGAGAAAATGCTCAATATGTGCAATTTCTCCTTTTACCACAATGTTTTCAACTCTATTGATATTATCAGTATTTTGCTAAGATATTTTCAAAATGTGGCTGCAGGTGTGTTAAATGAAAGAGACATATTAATATTATAGACAGTGGACAATTGCATTTTGAGTAATATGCACTTAAAGAAATAATAAATTGTTCAATAAAAGCATTTTTTTCAGTATGTTTTACACATCAGTGCTTCAGATGGTTCAAAAGTCATCTACATTAAATAAAGATTTGAAAACAGAAATGTAGTCTTAACTGACAATAAGTGAATAAAATATGTTTTAGTTTTAAATTAAATGATGATACAGGTACATACATTTTAGAGCAATTTTAGTTTTCTTAATCTTTTCCCACATGCAATAAATATGCAGCAGACCACTTTGAAAGCATTTAGACACAATTTTGGAAAATTTCAATATTCAAAAGTGTTAAGTTAAAAACATGTTGAAAAAAGGTGAAATTGCTCATCATGAGCAATAATTCCGTTTGTCACACTGTTTATAACATGCGTCTGCTTCAAAGGTGTTAGAAAGCATCTACATGTAGAAAAGGTTTAGCCCTTTACCACTTACAGACTTTTACTGATGCATCACAAGCAGGCAATATGTAAACACATAGTGAGGGAAAAAGAAATATTCATATTGATGATTAATTTCTACTTTTCCAACGAAGATTTGCATTTAATCTCAGAATTGTACTTGCTTCAATAAATATGTATCCTTCTTCCTCCAGACTATGACACTTTCAAAGTAATTTGATTCAAATTCCTTGTATGTGATAATGTGAGATTAAATACAATGTCTACAGCAATTAAAGTTGAGATTTGACCAATAATGTTACACTTTTTACTTATTTTTAGATCAACTTTCCAACGAACGTCAATTGGTCTCACATTAACCAAACTTCACATGAATATTCTCTTGGTGACCCTCGTCAAATATTGCTCAATGATTTAAATTCTACATAGAACGTTGGTTGCCGGGGATCAGAAAGTGGTGAAAATTGCAAAACTTTAGACAAAATCTACTCTGAATCCACTTGCCTAATTCCAAGATAATGAAGTAGAAATGTTTTTCGGTGACCCTCTACAAACTTTTCCAAGCAATATATATTGGATGAAAAAAGGGCAACCATGTGGGTTCAGGAAAGGTTCAAAATGACAAAATTTCATTCTAATGAAAATGCTTGTCTGCTTTCAAAATAAAGAGGTAAAAATTAACCCTTAGTGTGCATTTACACAATTGGTAGATTAATTATTGATTGTTTGGTGTTCTACGCCACTTTCAACATGGTTAGCTAACCTGAGCATGCTGAGTTTTTGTAATCGCCTTTTGTCCGTCGTCCGTCGTCAATATGTTATTTGTTAACACTCTAGAGGCCACTATTATCATCCAATCGTCATGAAACTTCTTCTGTTTGTTTAACTTGCTGATTTCTAGGCAAAGTTTGAATGTTGGTCATGCTAGTTCAAAAACTAGGTCACTAGGTTAAATTAAAGGAACATCTTGTTAACACTCTGAGGCAGAATGTTTTATTTAAATATGTTGAAACTTTGTCAGAATAAATATCTTGATGATATCTAGGCTAAGTTTGAATATAGGTCATAACCGGTCAAAAACCTGGTCACTAGGCCAAATTTGAGAAATATCGAGTTAACACTCTAGAGACTGCATTGTTTCTTCAGCAGCTTGCAACTTTATCAGTATGTATGTCATGTCGGGAAGTAATCTAGGTCACATTGTCAAATTGAACGAATTTCTTGTTAACACTGGAAGCCGCATTTTCAACTTGAATTTGTGTTTGTTTTATATTAAGGTAGGATTTACATATGGGTCTTGTCTGATCAAAAACTACGTCACTAGGTCAAATTTAAGGAATACATTATAAATAGTCTGGAAGCAGTATTTTCAACTTGAGCCTGTTGGAATTTTATCAGAGGGATTGTCTTGTGATGATATCTAGGCCAAGTTCAAAGATATGGGTCGTATCCGGTCAAAAACAGGGTCACCAGGCTAAATTGAAGGAAAATCTTGTGTTTGCTTACCTGACCGCGAAATGAGTTATTGTAATTGACTATGTGGTTGACTAAACTCAGGTGAGCGATCCAGGGCCACTGTGGCCCTCTTGTTTCAGCTATATCATGTTTTTCCTGGATAATGTGCAAGTACTACTGGTCCATTTATCCTGACACTAGTCAGTCAATATGCGCTTACCCCGCAACCCTAAACGCCAAGGAGGGTAGTCATTACTACCATCGTTTAAAGTCTTTAATATGACCCGGACGGGGATAGAACCCGCGGCGGCCCCCTGCACCCGAGTCGGACACACTACTACTACACCACCAAGGCAGTACACAATTGGTAGAAGCCATATTGATTGTCTGACAGACTTAGCAATTTGTCAGCATCATATCAGGTAAAATGAACTTTAATCTTCAAATTACATCTACTCCTAATCCACTCAAATGTTCAAGCCATCTTGATCTATTGAAACCCATTGGCAGTAATTGGCCGTAAAACATAACAATCTGGCGGCATCAGAAAATATGTCAAAATAACTTCAAATACCATCTTCTTCTAATCAACCTAACCAATAACAACCAAACAGAAATTATCCTGTGCCGGTCCTCTTTCAAATTATCGAAATATTGAAATGTTATCTCTAACTTCGAATGCTGCGGCATCAAAAAAAGGGAATAAAAATGCATAATTTTTTAAAATTCTTTTTCTCTTTATCAGCTTTTCTAATTCCATGATATTCCGGTAAAAATGACTTTGAGGTTACCCTTTACAAAAACTGTTGAAACCATATTGATTGGTTGAAAAATATTACGACCAGGCGGCATCAGAAAAGAGCCAAGATAACACAATTATGGTAATTTAGCAGAATTGTTTCCTTCACGGCCCTCTAAATAAATCGTTAACGCCGCATTGGTTTGCTGTAAAACATTTCAGGCAGGGTTCACAAGAAAAGGGGTAAACGGAACTTTTAGCTTCAAACGACATATCCCCCTAATTCATTTGATCGATACGGTCTAAGTTTCAAAAGAATGTTCCTTTAGTAAATCCTTTTCGAATTTTTCGAAGATTCAATGCCGTATGACAAATGTCTTTCTCGTTTAAGGAATTTTATTTGCAGTGTAGTTTCATCCCACCTTAATAACATTTCAACCGAATTTAGAAGTTACATATATGTTACTATATCATCACTCAGGTGATCGATTTAGGACCATCTTGGTCGTCTTGTTTATTATGTTATGAATGTTCTTGTCTGATATCAAGATGATTAACCCTCACCCAAGTACAACACATCTGCTGCTGAAGACTTTGAAAACAACTTCGCAAGGAGATAAAATATCTATAAATGAAAGTATAACTATTGATCTTACATTGTGGCAAAAGGATAAATTGCAATTAAGCAATTGTACCTTTGGTGGCAAACTTTTCCCATGTTGTCTGCTACAACAGTTTACTTTGGAGGGTTACATAAAACAAATGAGCCGCGTCTTTCGATCTTGTGTTTTATTGCATTCGTGTACAGTGAAGACATAGACGTGCCTGTCCATACGTACACTCTTATACAACGAACCTTCAGCAGATACCATTTAAGACAATCTTAATAAATAAAAATATGTTGATTGATTAGAGTTGAAACTTTGTTGGCTTAAGAAAGATTTGCTCGTTTAGAACAATTTCTCTTTTGTCACAATGTTTCCAAACATTATCTGCTGCAGATGAATTAACATGCGTCAGTAGGAGAGAAAGGCTAGGAAGAACTTGAGATACGTCACGCGTAAAGCTCACATTAGACGCTTTTCAATTGATTGTATATAAGCGTTGCACCAGGAGAACAACATAGACTTTAATATGGTAGTAATGGCTTTCCCTCCCTGGCGCTCAGCGTTGTAAGACTAACATTACGATTGCCTCGCTGGTGTCAGGATAAATGTAGCTCTGGTACATTAGACAATAACCGACACATTGTTGAAAGCGGCGTTAACACCATACACTTAGAACAAATTAAGAGAATCATCCTATTGGTTACCATTACACGTGTGGTAAATGACCTGGTGGAGACCTATAAAGAATAAAAATGGGAACTGCTTGACAGAATATTTTTTCAAACCTTCTACGACTCATTTTTCGAACAGTAACAGACTGTAGGGTTGCACTGGCAGATCTGGTCCTACAATGGTGACAACTGACAAACGCTTGGTTCGCGCAAAGCTCCGCTAATATTGCATTTGCACTAAATGCTCCCAAGATGTTAGCAAGACTAGCTAGGGAACATGGATTGATTGTTTGGTGTTTTACGCTGCTTTCAACAATATTTCAGACATATCACGGGGTTTCTATGGTAAGTTACAAGTACTACTTGTACTTTTATCCTGACATCAGCTAGTCAGTCGTTATGCTTAACCCGCAACCCTGAGTGTCAAAGAGGGCAGCAATTACTACCAGTTTTATATTCTTAAGTATGATCCGAACGGGGATCGGACCCACGACCTACCGCACACGAGACGGTCTCCCTTCAATTACACCAACGAAGCAGGAAAAGAGGAGAACTCGATCTGACTATGCATTTCGATGGCTGATCTGCATTTACATTGGTGGTGAATGTATAACGGTTTTATTTATCGCAGTTTGTCCGTGAAGATTTTGAACAGAAGATATATATCCGAATCAGACTCTGCTGAGGCGAAAAGTCACAAATGTCATTTTGCAAGTGGCGCGATAAATCCTTAAAATGAAAAGTGGCTCTATGCAATAGACACAGGACTATTGCACTTTAAAATGCCATCATAATAAATTACACTCACAAAGTTTTGCAATCTAGCAAGAGAGTACATCAATTTATGACCCGAGATACGGATATTTAAATCGACGACAAAATAACAGTTTACAGTAGAACTAAAATCATTTGCTGACAGAACAAGACAGCATGAACATGTCCCGCCGAATTGCCCTGATAACCATTCTTTTGGTATGCTTCAATGACGAGACGGGTGAGTTATTAAACGTTTGCGTTTTATTCTAGTTAAGTTTTATAATTTTAATATTGTACTAGAATAATCAATCTGAATTAAATTAAATTTTAAAAGTGTTGAGGTAAAGCGATAATTTAAAGAACTTTAAAGAAATTATTTAATTGTTATTCTAACTAAAATAATGTACATCTATTTAAGGGAATTGTGTTAAAAATAACTATGCAATAATACTAGAACTGTCTACTTATCTTTACGCTACACTCAACTTTTATGAACAAAATCTACTATTAATAAACATTTGCAACAGTTATTATAATTTGTAATGTTCAATATTTGTATGTAGCTCGTGCCGCCGTTGACTGGGAAACGGGCACATGCCAATTTGAAATAACAGAAGATAAACCGAAGGAGAGCCTTTATACATTCCCTGATGCTCCCAGTGGCACGACTGCCGACTTTACAATCAAATCTCAGAATGGCAGTAAACAGTTTGCGATATCATCAGATGGGGGAGTTCTTAGTTCTAAGATTAAGCTTGACTACGAGAGTGATGAAAAGTTATATTCTGTAGAAATCATGTAAGTATTATCAATTTAATTTCTGTTGGAGCCATAAGTCAGATATATCACTGCATTTTCTTGGTATTATACCAGTACTAGCGGTTTTATTTATCCTGTCAACCGCGCCTCAATCGTTATTTTATCCCAGCATCCCTGGGATCCAAGGAAGGAAGTTATAACTACAAAATGTAATGTCCTTAATACGACATGTGAGTATGGTATGTTTTCAAGCATGTATTCACTATAAAGCAATGTTTTACATTTTGAAACAACGAAATCATATTTGATGCATTGATCTGAAAGACATGTTTAAATTTATTTGGTGCCAATTCTTAGTTCCAGTTCACAGATGTGGGCATACTAATACATTGAAAAACTTGAAAAAGTACAGATTCAATTTTGTAGAAGATTTGTTGACTTTTTACAAATACTTATGATTCACTTACATTAGGTGGTAAAATACCATAACATTCCTGTCAAACTGCATTACGTACTGGTTAATCTTTATTATTCGTATTGATAAATAAAGATACCCAAAACAATCTTATTCAATGTTATTTCAACTTGATGAATCTGGACATCGCACATTGGCTGCGTTTATAAAGGATCTTTTATTTAGATATGGATTCGGATATGTTTGGATATTTCATGATGTTGGTAATGAGAGAAACATTCTAACAATGTTATCGCAAATAATTTCTAAAAGTGTTTACGCAAAGAGTAAAACATGTTTTGACACACAATTGGCATAGTGGTTTATATAAACGAAATCCCCAAAGCATTACATTTTAAATACTTCAAATCTCTGTTAACACCCAAACTCTATCTCAACACTGATCTTTCCTATGTATTAAAGAAAACTTTGTTAATTTTAAGATGTTCCTCACTTCATCTCATGATTGAAAAGGGAAAACATTTATCCATAAATCGAAATTTCAGGTTCTGTCAAATTTGTGAAAAACAAAACATCTATATCATCGAAGACGAATATATTTTTTTCTTCCAATGTATAATATATGAGCAGATAAGAAAGAAATACTTTAAGAAGTAATGGCTTTACAAACAGAAGTATAGAGTTAGTTTTTACAATTTTAGAATGTAACAATAGCGAAAATATTTATAAAGTATCTAAATACCCTTTTGAATCATTTGAGCTGATAAAATATATTTTGAATGATTTAAACAAAATTTCGATAATAATTGTCATCCTCCCCTTCCCCCAAATTTCGATAATAATTGTCATTCTCCCCCTCCCCCAAAGCAAAAATCTGAAATCATGATTTCATAGACACGTGAAGAGTCATCTGCTTCACTGCTTTAAAGAAAATTATGAAAATGAAAGTAGGAAACTATATCTTCTGTATGTGCTTGTTTATATTATTGTCATTCCCTGTTCACTTCTTATATGTCACTGTATATTGTATTATGGGTCGGTGTCCTAGATATTAGAAATAAAGATGTCTATATATATGTGTGTATGTTAAACATACTTGATCGATAAGGAGTAATATGTTTAGACTACGGATCGCAGTTGAAATGAAACTATTTCCAACATACGATAAATCAGCAAAAAACGACTTTCAAAACACCTACGCAAAACGTGTAACATTTCTAGTAAAATAATCGAGTAAGATCACTGTGCGTTATTGATATCAGAGTATACGACTGATTTTGTGATATTGTTATTACATCATTCATATAGGACGGCGTCATTTTGTTAATTATTTCATGACCGAGACCGCAGTATAGTAACGACATCTTTTATCAAAATTAAGCCAACGCATTGATTGAAAATTACAGTTGGAATTTGATATTTCGGCTTCGTTTAGCACCGGTCTTGCGTCTCGTGTTTAAATCATTTTGATTTTAATTGAGTTTTACCGATGTTGCATTACCTAAATATGGCAACACTTATCAAACAGTGTTACAATGTAGACATTGTAGAACATCGTTTTCATGTTAAACGAGATGAAGTTAAAATTTCTATTTATAGATCTCAAAATTTGTTTTGTTACTTTAACCCGAAATATTCCTTTAAGCTATTTGACTCAATTATTAAACATATACTACGTTTTAATTCTAAAAAAATAGGGATTGAATACAGTTATATTACTGAAAAGGTTCATATCGCATTTTGTAAACATTTATGTTACCTTAATAAAAAAACCTGTTGATTTTGTCGCCTGAAATATCGACAGACACATTTTCACGCATCTGCAAAAGAGGAACTTTTAAAAATGTGTGACAAAAGGAGAATATGCTCATAATGAGCAGTTTCTCCTTTAGACACAGCATCGTCTACATGATACAGTAATTGTACTTCCAATTATAAAGAGTTTCCGTTTTCCGGTCCATATGTTTTAAAAGTCGCCTGCTGTGGGAAAGAGTGAAACAATTATTCGAATAAGTAGGAGTACTTCAGTATTCATTATTATTATTCTAGTCGATTCCTTGTAGCCCAGTCCTCTGGATAAGAAATGGGCTTGTGTGAGTGCTAACTAGATTTGTCATATGTTGTAATATTTGAATACATAGGCAAACATACTTCAATTTGATTCAATTGCATTGTTATTTCATTACTTTAGTGCACGAAGTTTACAGAGGGAAGGTATTATTATTAATTTAATTAAGTAGCATGAAATATATTAAAGGTTCTAATGCTGGATGTACAATATAGTTGACACATAAATATGTGGTAACCTTTTCGGTATTATTTTCTCGCTAGGTCGGGTTAAAAATATGACACATTTCATGTTATTGTGTTTATTCTTACACATTACTTAGTAAGTAATATAACTTAAACAAATGTATTGGTTATGCTATAAGCGACCAGGTCTCTATCAATATTCTGATACATATAGGGTCTATCGTAGACCCTGATAAATGCATTCTACAAATATAAATATGCGCGCAAACGCAATTCAAAAGAAGAATAAAGTCAAGGTTTAACAAAACTAATTAACCAAAAAGTATGCTGGTGTTGCCATTTATTATGTATTTAACGTTTAAAATCTCTTCAATTTCTAAAAAGACAAGTTTAATCTAGAAAGGATTAATCTGGCATGACGTCACACACGAATTAAAATGATGAATAGATTTGTTTTAAGCTTAATTTCTGATTCGTGCACTATTTACGACATGTTGAAACGGTTTCATGTCCACTTTAATGTAACCTATATGACGCAATGTATTTAATACTGTTTTAAACTTACAGAAATGATAAACAGAAGATTTCCAAAACATTGCTATCTTATGCTCAGAAGATAAGATAAAAACGGTAGAAAATTATGGGTATCTGCAATATGAAAATGGTTTTGATTTCCATGGATTGAGTAGGAAATTCTGATCATTTTTAAAAAAAATTAAACATCGTCTTATTGATACTTCCTTACAAAATGTACAGCATAAAATCAGAGAGTCTCTGAAGGCAACATATTATTAGTACTTTAAGTCACTTTTGAGAGTAGAAAAATATTTGTCATTTGTGATGGCATATTAAAGTTGTCGTATTTTTACAAATTTTAGATATTCTTGACACTGTTTAAATATAGAGAAAGGTAGACACATTATTTTAGTTATAGATTACAACTTGAGATTTTGTGAAATTGTCTGAAAAGAAATTGTTATAGTGTTGAAGATGAATTCCCCTCATTTTTAGTCTGTCCAATGTATGATGAAATTCGAACACTTTCCTTTCGAGGCAAATGGAATCATGCAAATTCGACTATAAGATTGGTTTACAACATTATGAGTGTATGCAGTTACACACATGTTAATTCGTTGGTGAAATATTTAGTGGAGGCTTTTAAAACCAGAAAATTATTTTTAGACAAAAAGGTATCAGGTCGGATAATATAGCTATTTATGTATATTCACATCATATCTCTGTACATTTCATTCATAACATTGAATCTGTTCTGTCTGATCTGTCACTTAAATGACTTTTTCATTGTGACATTTGTGTTTAATTGGCCAGAGGCCTATATTGCAAAATAAAATCAGTGTCATTGTCATTACTTTTGTCACTTGAGTGTTCCAAGAGAGTGTTTGGTCAATATAAATCCCTAATATATTTTGTTCATTTACATTGTCTCAAACTACATTATATATTGTTAAATTAATTTACTTGATGATTGTATTGTGTTGGCTGTTCCAATTAGCATACATTTCAGTTTCAAATGATTGATCGCCACCATTTTGTTAACATTACACCAATCATAAATTGCTCAGTTTTGTTTTTAGACTAATTTGAGTGTCAGATAAACGTTTACCTGATTGTTTCAATGTTGCGTCGTCAGCATACAGATCAATATACTTGTTGTCACTCATAAACAATGTCGTTTATATAAATAAAAAAACAGCAGCAGTCCGAGAAACGATGCTTGGGTCACGCAACATTATATAAGGAGTTCTTCTTCAGATATGTTGTTTCCTACTATGAATTGAGTTTAAGTTTAAGTTTGTGGAGAAAAAAATGTATAATCAACTAAATCAAAGGCTTTAGGGAGATCCAGGTACACACTGCCGATGACTTTGCCTTCGTCTAAAGGTTTCAGCTAATAATCTTATAATCTCACATTGCTCTATCACAAGAATCGTCTTTTCGGAAACCGGACTGATTTTTGTGTATGATATCAGTCTTTCTTTTTTAGATATCATGAATATGATTAGCGATGTGTCTTTCAAAAACTTTTGTCATTGTTGGCAATATAGAAATAGGCCGATAGTTCGCAGGGTGGTATTTACGAGTACCAGATTAAAAGAGAGAATAACTTTCGCTTGTTTTAATTCATCAGGAAATGTCCCACTTGAAATACTATTATAAATGATATTCGTTATACTCGGAATCACTCTATTACCTAGTCCTGTTGGTTTATTAATGTCAAACTTATTTATCGTACTATATTAAGCATTGGTAAATCTAATTCAGCGCCTCGGTTGGATCGCTCAATGTCTTAACATATGTTATGGACAATTCGACGATTCTTTCTCGTAAGACGTTTGTATCAGATCTGTACTGCATATATGTATTCGAATATTTTGAACGCGACACGTTGCTCGTATAAGCGACATCGGTGAAATTAGTTCGACCTCGATAAATCGACTCTATCTTCATTTACGTTATTGATGTAACAAGATGCCAGATGGTGTATAAATATGATCTATTATTGTTTCTGACTACACACATTGAAGATTCAACAAGTCGTACGGAATCAAAGTTTAAGACTGAATCGATCTATTTAGTTTTAATAAACTGTATATCCGTATACGCCGATATCATAATCGCCCGGTATTAATTAGTTCGAACTCGATAAATCGACTCTATCTAGCTACTCTTCGTATAAATCGATCTTAATCTGCCCTGCGTTTTGGGTCGATTAACAAAGTTGAATAAAAACGCTTTACTGTATTATTACTCTGAATCCAGACAGATTCTATATCATCGCTTTCATATTCTAGACAACGCGTGAACTATAATTGATATGACATATAAATAATGATATAACCACCCTTTTCTTACCGACACGATCGTTTCGTTTAAAAGTAAAATTATTAATATCCAAACATATGACAACTATGTTTTCATGCAAAGAATGTTTTACATACTCGTAGCATATCCGATGATATCACGTTAGTTAAAATTTGTTTATGTTTGTCAAGTTTTGGCATTAAATGAAAACTATTCAGATTAGAAATACGAGTTATTTTCTTGCAGTAGTTAAATAAAGAATTACTATGTTATTATGTTTCGACATGTCTACCTGTCGAACTGTTGTTCAACTCTTAAGACACTTGTATCTTACGATACTTAAGGAATACGCTTTGCTCAGTTTAAACTATATCACTAAATAGCCCTACTAGTAATGTATCATTTTGATGTAATTATTATTTGTTTTACATTCTATAACTACCAAGATAAATGTTTGTGTTTTCACGTCGTTATCAATGGCTTATGGTCGTCGCCATTTTTGTTTATATTCAACTTCAGTTACACACTGCCGGTTATCACTGTACGGATTACGAAATCTTATCTATAATTATGGAGTACGAGGTTTTTCAACACTATTGAATCGTTATACTTTCATTCATAGAGGTTTTACATACAAATCATTGAATTTAGAGTTAAGCAGTTTTGCCCTCTTGTTTTGAATTGTATGTCTGCTCTTATTTGTTTTAATTTTATGTCAAATTCATGCAGTAGAATCGATTTATTTCCCCCCTAATTCAATTAAAAAACAAATTATACTGAATCACGATCCAAATACATGTATTGTGGTTTCTTATTAAAAAATTCACGGTCTGAAATTTGGAATAAGTAGACGTCGTACACACAATATACCCATTACATTTTACACTCGCGGATATATTAAACTAGTCAGATCCATTATTAACTTACCATTAGTGGATGGAAACGATCAGTCCAACCACCGACATGACCAGGCCAGAGGAGAAACAATGTCCGAAAAAAAATAGGACGGAATATCAGACGGAGAAAAGCCAGAGAAACGGGACTCATCATCAGACTCGATAATGTCCGATAAAACAGAATTAGCCATCATTAAATAAAGACGTATATATTAATCTCAAACAAACTGACGTATTTGACTGCTGAAATATTTTACGCCTTGCAGGATGGTCAACTAATTATGTTATTACCCCTAATTAGTTGACTTGCTGTTTATTACCTCGAGTCGGCTGGTTGTTGGTAGATCGTAAGTAGCGTCTGATCGCTACCGGAAATATGATTGGGTTTTATGAACTTTAATTGGCTTTCAATAAAGAACGGTACAACGTAATTTTCGATGAATCTGTGAATTACGCCTTTTGTCATAACGTTTAAAACTTTATCTATACATGTATGTGCTGAGAGTGTAGTGTTATTCGGAGTGCCGGTGTAAGAAATCCTTTGTAGGCATAGCCGAACATTGGTTTTGCTTTTGAATGGTACAAACGCCATGTAAGCCTCTGCAGATGCATCCTGACTTGCAATTCACAATATCACCTCCGAATAACGATTTGTGTGTTACGGGGCTCATTTGTAATAAACCTTCGAAGCTATGCTGTAATCATTCTTCATAAACTTTCCCGTGTCTTGAATTTGGAGGTAATAAATTGTGAATACATTCCACTAAAAACTAGCAACAATTTTAATGCAGATCTAGCATTAGAGAATAATCAACTTATTTTTCATCATTTCCAGAAATATATTAAACAGACAAAACGTTTTCAACCTGAATAATAACTTAAATTAACTGAGTGCTGTCACTGTTGTAGGGTGAATAGTGTATGTGGTGAGGAGTGAGGATTCTATGGGGCCTGGGCGGCATGGTATTATTATTTTTGTGTGTGTTTTTTTTTCGTTCTTTTACTGTTTTTCTTTATTTCAATATAGTTTTTCATTTTCTTTTCATAAGTTCTCATTTCATTTTTTTTTTCAATCCGGTAAACATATACATGTTTACAGCCGCACTGGAGAGAACTGTAACTAATGTTGTTATAACTTGTAGTTCAATCCATTTGCATATGTTATATATTTTGTTATCATTTAATGTTCATTTGTATATATTGATATTATGTAACATACGTAATAAAATATGTTTAATCTATAAGCAACAATTTTAGAAATGTTACGATATCATTTGGAATTAAAAGGGATATTTAAGCAGGTTTGAGAATTGTTCTTAAATATAAAAGTTTTACAACAAAATCCTTTTGGAAATTTGATCAAAATTAACCATTTCACTTCTACCTTTTCCAGATACACCAAATCTGCAGCAGATGACTTAGAAAAGGTCTTGACAAAAATATGGAAAATCTCTTTACCGTCTGCTGCAGAGTTTTTGTATGTAGGGAAGGGTTCGAATTTGATTGTTTCTATGACCTTTGATTGTTGTACAATAAACGACGACTCATTATGTCTAACGAGCTGTGAAATCATAACAAACAACTGTCAAATATATAAACGAATGACATTACTTGTATAAATAAATGTTAACACACACATATATATTTGACTGATATATATTACACGAGTCAAGTTCGTGTTTTCTATTCACCTACCATGGTTGGATACTATTTACTATCAAACTGTATATATATCTAGTAACACTACGATGTAATGCTTGGAATACCATCTTGAATAATTGAAGTTTAGGTTTGTAAACTTCCGGGGTTAATTTTCTTACGAAAAAGTTTATTTTTAATTGCCTTTATAGTACCGCAGATTGATTTTTACTTTCGATCATCAGCTAAGTCTACTTTTATGTTTTGATCGGGGAATATTGTCCAAATGACGCGACGATTTTTTTTTTAGAAAGTCTCGAGACATTGGGATATGTAAACAATGGCCGCCGCGCTCATGCTTCGGCACCGATCAGCACAAATAGTCAACTTTAAAAAGTAATTTCTTGATTATTAGTTGTATTTTAATGAAATGCATTGTAAATAAATGTTCTTTGAGTCGATACTTTTTCAATTCAAAGCGAGTTGTCATCAGCCAAGCGTATTCCTTTAAAGCTTATACATTTTATTGGTAGACGGAACTAACTAAACTTGACTTATTTATAGTTAACAGCAACTTCCATTTTCTAAATATCCGAAATATAGAAAAATATCATGCCCTGCGTTACATTATCTTTCTTCTCCAGAGTTGGTTAATGTAAAAGAAACAATAGTGATTTGGGACGAGAATTATCGCATATACAATGTGTATTCTGCATAAATAACACGTTGGACTATTCTAAATAATAAATCGGATATGTAGCTTTAATTATATGAAATGGCAACCCGTCATCATGGCTTATGTAAAACTTATTGATCTGAAAAGGTTATATGCTTTTTTGTTCTTGCAGGGCAACCCACTCTGATGACACCTTACAGACAAATCTTATATGTGAAGTACAAGTCATTGATGCTAATGATGTAAGGCCGAAGTTTCTTCCGGAATCTTATTCCATGAACATTCCAAACAACGTTGCCAAAGGTTAGGATATTATCTGGAAACAAAATTAATGTCATAACAAACATGTGCTAGAGATCTTGGAAATGTGTAAATAATATCTTGCCAAATATCAATTGAGTGGCTATTGAAATAAACAACACAAGCATTTATTTGATTCTTACTGATTTAGAATTGTCATTGAAACAGACGACATATTACGTATTGAAAACAGGAAGAATTTAAGGAGAACCTCTTTTAAGATGAAATGACCCTGATCAATGAGAAAATATACTTTTTGCATTATGTAAAGAGGGCAGTTTAAGACCTTCACTGACTCAAACATCGTTTGTCGTTATATATTTATGTCCGTCCGCCTGTCTCTATTCGTGCATCCATCTATCAAGTATTGCTTTTATGACGTATTGTCACGCGACACATTTGTTCCTTCAACCATTATTCTTAATAAACATCAATACAACTATGTATTTCTTTCAGATACGAGTATGTTGATCGTTTCAGCAACCGATGGGGACGTGTCAGAAAAGTTTAACCAGGTTGTGTACAGTATCAAAGGTGAGTGATAGATACAACTTATATAAATCACTCTAAGCGTCTGATTCCTAAATGCTCAACCAAAATTCACGCGCGAGAGAGAGTGATGAGACAGACACACATATTGCAAAACGACAGATAAAGGGTGATAGAGATCGAGAGAGAGGGAAAGAGAGAGAGAGAGAGGGAAATAGAGAGAGAACGAAAGAGAGAGAGAGAGAGAGAAAGAGAGATAAAACGAAAGAGAGAGATAACGGAAGAAAAAGAGAGAGATAATGAAAGAGAAAGAGAGATAACGAAAGAGAGAGATAACGAAAGAGAGAGAGAGATAACGAAAGAGAGAGAGATAACGAAAGAGAGAGATAATGAAAGAGAGAGATAACGAAAGAGAAAGATAGAGATAATGAAAGAGAGAGAGAGAGAGATAACGAAAGAGAGAGAGATAACTAAAGAGAGATAACGAAAGTGAAAATGATAGAACGAAAGAGAGAAATAATTAATTAGAAAGAGACAGAAACTACCAAGCACGATTCCACTGTCGAGAGTGAGAAAGGCAGGAGACAGGAAAACATTAAATGTATCAGAGAGAGATAGAGGGTGAGAGAGAGAGAGAGAGACAGTGAGAGGAAAAGAGAGAGAAAATGAAATAGAGAGAGAGAAAGAGAGATAAACCGAAAGAGAGAGATAACGGAAAAGGGAGATAACGAAAGAGAGAGAGATAACGAAAGAGAGATATAATGAAAGAGAGAGATAACGAAAGAGAAAGAGAGAGATAACGAAAGAGAGAGATAATGAAGGATAGAGAGTGATAGAGATCAAGAGATAGAGAGAGAGGGAAAGAGAAAAAGAGATAGAGTGACAGAGAGAGAGAACGAAAGAGAGAGAGAAAGAGAGATCACACGAAAGAGAGAGATAACGGGAGAGGAGATAACGAAATATAGAGATAACGAAAGAGAAAGAGAGATAACGAAATAGAGAGAGAGAACGAAAGAGAGAGAGAGAGAGAGATAACGAAAGAGAGATAACAAAAGATAAAATGATAGAACGAAAGAGAGAAAGAGAAAGAGAGAAATAATGAATAAGAAAGAGACACTGTTCAGTAAGAAAGGCAGGAGAGAAGAAAACATTAAATGTATCTGAGGGAGATAGAGAGTGAGAGAGAGACAGAGAGACAGATAGAGAGAGAGAGAGAGATAGAGAGAGAGAGGGGGAGAGAGAGAGAGAGAGAGAGAGAGAGAGAGAGAGAGAGAGAGAGAGAGAGAGAGAGAGAGAGAGAGAGAGAGAGATATAGAGAGAGAATGAAACAAAAATATTACGATATCGACAGTTTTTTATCCGCATGGCAATTCCCAATGTTCGATTACTTTACAATTAATAACACAATGTAGGGATAATTTGAAAGAAGTACTGCACGAAGATGTTGATCATGAGCGACCATGGCCTACGCCAATTTGACTTATATTACTTTCACAGAAGGAGTAGGAAGTGGAAACTTTAGCATTATCAGCGACACTGGACTTATCAAGGCAGCAATCAACGTTACAGGGCCTCAGACATTTAAGATCAATGTTACTGCTACGGACAAAGCCAAGACCGAATTTACTGATGAGGCAAGCGTATCAATTTGCATTAGATGTGCAAGTGGTTCTTCTTCACTTGAGATAAGCATGTTTGCATTCATTGCTCTTGTGTTCAGTGTTGTTCTTATGTAATTTATGGCTTACTGAATCTGAATTTGTATTGATACGTCGTGTCTATCGTCGGATACCTTTGGTGCTCTGATTACAATGTGTTTCATTAACACAGTGTGTGGTAATTGCCTAGGTAACATCGTTATCATGAATCATTAATGAGCTATTTCAATGCTTTGTACAATGAAGTCTTCGAAAAAATTACAATATATTCCAAAAAACGTAGTATATTTTCTGAATTTCATGAACGTAAATTAAGAGGTCACTTGTCCTTGTCTTGTTTTCGTCTTAGTTAATTGGATCCTAATTTTAGTAACAACGCAGCTTATGAACATTAAAGAGTATCCAAATGTTTGATGTAAATTTAATGGATAATGATTCTCTCTCCTTACCCATGAATCCATTCTACTCTTGCCGACGCATTTAGACCTCTCTGTAGCAGATGACTTTGAAATAATCGTGACAAAAGGATAAATTGCTCATGATAAGAAATGTATCCTTAAGCCAAAATGTTTAAACTCTATTCATTTATATTACCTCTATTTATATAGTCTAACCATAGTTTAAATCTGGATGCTTTCAATGTCGTTTTCTGCAGATTTTGTTTAATAGGAAACGGTTTATATTCATGAACACCAAATATAGCCAGTCAATTTTCCCACGGTATATCAAGAAGTAATAACTCGGAATGAATATCATGGGTGCCGATGATGCGTTATGTCGTTAAGTTAACTATTTCCGTAACACGGATGCACGATCAACTTACTGCTCTTCCAAAAAAGTATAGGAAAGTTAGAAATTTGTAACAACAAAACTAGCTCAACTAGGTACGGAAAGGATACTTTTTACTTTTAGAGGTAAATTTTAATGTGGGAAATTTCAAAAACTTTTAAAATTAGTTTAATTTGGATCTTTCAGCTAAAGTTGCATTGATAGCAAAAAAAATATTAAGAATACTATTCTTTGGTGTGTTTTTCAATTTTGTGTGTTAAGATTTTTTAGAATGTCTTGTTCATTTCTGAATTTGTTTTTCTTCGCGTTATTTTCTTCAATATCTTCAGTGTATTCGAATGAGCAGTTACAAAGCACAAATCACCGGCGTTTTATAAACAATTAATAAATCTGCTCAGTCTCCACATTCGCTGTTAATAGTTGGGTGCTCTGTCGCTCATTAGTTTGAATGAATGCTCGGCCAGCTTTCTTTTAGACGATTGACACAATTCGCCAACTGCTGACATACATGTTCACAAATAGGGATACATATACAGCTTGGCTGTTAAAAAATATGAGGATAATGCCAAACCTAAATTATATTTATATTGCGAATGATTTGTTGATACATTGATAGCAAAAATATGAAATTGTATTTTGTTTGTACAACTTTGTGTGTATTTATATAAGATTTTGTGAATGTGAAATCTTCCTTATAATAAACTCTGATCTTGTTTTACTTTTTTTTTATTCGTAAGTTCGCAAACCCCTGGTATTTCACAAACAGTAAAGGAATCTTAATTATGAGCTGTAATATGCAGTCATCTATTCGAGCGTTTGCTACTGCAGTAACATTAAGTACTGGTTTGAATTATATTATCTGTGAACGTAGGCCCTTACCAGGATTACACATTTAATATCTACATGGGGTACTGATGGGCCAAGAAAGACAGAAAACACGAGTATTTGTGAACTAGCAATATTAATCACAATAGGATATCAATCATAGTGTGGTTAGTGCAAGAACAATTGCTGAGGTACTTAACAATTATTTGTATTGGATATTCCGGTGCGTAGAGAGAACTGATAACGTAATTATTTGTTTGTAAGGTCTGTCTTATTACGCCGATACAAAAGTATTTCTGTGGTATCAATGTAACTTCTTGAAAGTGTTTCCCGACGCCAGTACATGGTTCGTAATGCAATGCCGGCCACACTATGCGCCAAGAAGCCACTACTACATTTTTAAGTTCTTTGTCAGTCCCTATGGGGTATCTAATCCAGGTCCTTCGCTCTCAAGGCGGACACTGTTATCACTTCACCACTTAGGTGAATTTGTTAGTGTACTTTTTGTTTGCTTGAGCTTTTTGTTAATAAAATGCATCCAATTGTAAGACGAAAATTCAATGAACAATGAGTAGTTCTCCTCATTGACAATGACGCACTGCATTATATGACATTTGACACTAATGTCATTTTGCATTCATATTGGAGGCATGTTTCAAATGTAAGAATTACCAATCGTGATATCGACAAAGTTGTCCAAAAAGCTATCAACATGTATATCACGATCTCAAACCAAGACAAACTATGCTGGCAACTTATTTTATTATTACAGGCCTATTGTATAAACTTTGTGCCCTAAATAAGGAAATTATTATTAAAATAATATTCCCCTAAATCTCATGTACATGTACAAACATTTAACGCATCGTAAATTGTAAATACATTTTGTTATAAACGACACAGAACAGGTAGATTATAACTCTTCATTGATGATATAGACCTCCGGCCTAAATAAGTAAACATAAAAGATTGCATGTGTGACCCCTAGTCAAATCGTGGTGTTTGAAAACAGAACCTTATACAAAATCAAAACTTGAAGCATCTGTTTCAATGAACATTTTGACAATCGGGATCAAATTATATTCCAAGGAGTGTATATGAAGATATAAATATTTTTAATTGTCCTCTCGCAATCACATCTAATAACATAACAACAGTTGGTAATTGATGGTATATCAATCAACCCAATCTTTAAAATATTTGAATTTCAAAAAAGCTATTTTGTATCTATAAAGTACATCTTTCAATATTTCACAATTATTTAAATTCATTATAGTGGTGACATCGACAAGATGAAGACATATTTCTTTGCCAATCCTATGAAAAATAAATCGATCTGTCTCTGCCCTTATAAATTAACAAAAGGAAAAACTTTCCAAATTCCTTGTGACATCGAAGCACATCCAAATAAATAATCAAGTAGTATTTCTTTTAGTTCTGAAGCCCAATTCAGTCTGTCAATCTTTTCATGACGTTTCAAAATGTATTTATGATTGCTTTACACATAGGTAGCCTTTCACATTATCCTGAGACACCATATGTATTAGTGGTTCTATTTACAGCAAGGATTTGTTTACAAACAATAAGATAATCAGTTTATAAAGAACTAACATAACAATAGCCCCATATCTTGGAAGAGTAAAATAGTAATGGTATAAATATTGAATCAAATAATTAAAAATATATCCCAACGGATTTTCATAATGGTTAATTGTTTGTGGACTTCACCTTTCATGAGAAAATGACCAAGACAATGGGTATAATGTAAACTAAACTCCCATGTAATTATTCATAGATACAACATTACCAGACTAACCTCCAAAATAACATGTTGTTTCAATTTCTATAAACAATCATATCGCTTTATATTAGTAAGAATCTAGTCCAGTGTCATTACACAGAGCTTCAGTAAAATTAAGTTGTTGATATAATATATTTACTATTTAAGGACAGTAAACAATGTTATCACCAGACATGAGACCAATTATGTCAGGCATTTCTTCAAAAATCAAAATTCCAGAACCACCATATTTTGACGAGATAATGAATAAATTATGATTGTTGTACGTATTACGTCCCCTTTTTTCATAGCAGTATTACAACGAAGGTAATCCGTACTTAAACAGCAAAAGTTCTAGTCCTTGTATAAGAATTGGGATAATGGTGTACCCATACATACATGTTTACATTTCAATCGTTTATCAAAATATCACATTCAATATATAGAAGAATATGATTTTGCCAACGAGCGATAATAAAACTGTTCATAACCAAATATTAAACATGTTTCTATCTAACCAAATGGAGTTTGTCCTTTAAGATGTATTGATACTTGCTTCTATTTACAAATGAAAACGATCAATTGATGATCTTGGGTTATTTGAATTGTTGTATTATGGGCCTGAGGCCTATATTTACAAAAAAAACCACTTCAGTATTCTGTATTCTGAATTGTTCTTTTATACCTGTTATAGTCAAGACTGTGAAACATGTTAAAACGATTAATGAAGTAATCCATACTAATACATCAGCAGTTCTTGTTTCTTAAATATGTATGGCTTTCAGTGTTGTTATATCATTTTACACATGTAATAACAGTTCAGTAACGTGGTTTTAAGACACGTTATAATTTCCTTTTTAGCCCGATGTTCTGAAGAATGTGAAACATATTAGCAATAAAAAGCGTCCACCTTTTAAAAGTTAAATATCAGCAGCGAAAACCAGTATCAATCATCAATTTTATTATTTTTCTCTGCCAAATTATAAAGCCAAGTGTTAATTACAGTAACAAAGATGTAATACATATTTATGTTTGTTACAAAAGGACACATGTCCTGTGAGAAAAACAAAATAGACAAATAAACAGTTACCAATACTAAGATGTTGTCATTATCGTTTTATATATACACGCGTAATATAGCAATACTACAATATAACATTTGCTATAAACTGTATGTAGTGTTAGATCAGATCAGACTGTGTATGTACAGGTCTATCTTGATCCCCATACGCATACGCAACAAATACATAAAGGCCCACTCATATCCATCAATGCTTAATAATTCTATAAGTAAACGAACTAAAACAAATACAAATACAATTTGAAAACAACTTGCCAAGGAGATGAATATCTATAAACGAAAGTATAGGTATTGATCAGACATTGTTGCAAAAGGATACATTTTTCAAAATGAACAAGTCTTCCTTTGGCTACAATCTGTCTCAAAGTCGTCTGCTGCAGAGGCGTTAGGAACCATCTCTCTTAGGGGAAGGGTTAAGCAGAAATGTGAATCCCTACATAATTTTCCAGCCTTATTGACTGTTTGGTAAAGTTAGTCGTCAGGGGGCATCAGAAAATGACTGAAATGAACAAATTTCCCCGGAGTATATGAGTTACACATCTGCTTGTACAACATCATGTAGATGATCGATTAAGGGTCACCTTGGCCATCTTTTTTGAAACCTCGTTCATAATAAATTTCGGAAAGTCTTTACTTTATCAATTTCTGTTCGTAATAAATGACGACAGCAATACGAATTCAAATGCAAACAACATGATATGAACATTATCATCGTCTAGTCAATTACTTTTAAAATCAATATTTTTATATAAGTATGCTCTTTGATTTGTTTTTACAATCATTTAACGGTGTTTTCGTAAATAGGTAGCACCTTTAGATATATTATAGTATTATTATATATGAAAAGCATACCGTACAATGTATACGTCCCGACAGTTGATACAATCCAGCAAATAGACACCCAAATACTGCACGTTATTGAGCCACCGTGAAAAACCAAACTATGACCTCACCAATCGCTGCAGTGGCGTTTCGGACGGGCTCTATATACTATTAAAAGCATACCATACAATCTATTCGTCCCGACGGTTAACGGCTGTTTATGCACAGTCTAGGACGAACGAAAAGTCGGGATTCTACACCAAAATAATGCTCTATATTTTGGCACGCCCCTGTTTCAACCTCACCGATAGTTGCACAGTAGCCGCGTACGACTGTTATATACTAGGAAACGTAAAGCAATGAAACCTATACGTCTCGACGCTTGCTGTAATGTAAAGTTTGGCACAAAAACGACTGATCTGGCACCGTTTTGGACGAAAATGAATTCACCAATACACACCCACATATTGCACGTAATTGAGCCACTGTGAACGACCAAAACATTACCTCGCCAATCGCTGCAGTTGTGTCGCGTGCGAGTTATATATTATATGAAAATCATACCATACAATCTATACGTCCATACAGTTGATGTATCGTACATTTTGGCACAAAAAATGACTGTTCTGGTACCGTCTTGGACAAAAGAATATTCAGCAAATAGACACCCAAATCCTGTTTAGGCACCGTTTTGGACGAACGAAAGGTCGGGAATCTACACCAAAATATTGCTCTATATTTCAGCACGTCCCTTTTTTAACCATGTAGCAACGTCATCCATAGTTGCACTGTAACCGCGTACGACCTTTATATAGTAAGAAACGTATATCAATACAATCTGTACGTCCTAACGGTTGCTGTAAGGTAAAGTTTGGCACAAAATACAAATGTTATGGTACCGATTTGGACAAAAGAAAACCCAGCAAATACACATCCAAATACTGCACGTTATTGATCCACTGTGAACGCCCAAAATATGACCTACTCAAATTTTGCAGCGGCGTCGCGTACGAGTTCAATATGATATAAAAAGCATATCGTACAATCTATAAGTCCCGACAGTTGATGTAATGTAAAGATTGGCACACAAAACACCGACAGTTCTGGCACAGTCTTGGACGAAAATTCAGCAAATAGACACTCAAATACGGCACGTTATTGAAATACTGTGAACGCCCAAAACATAACCTCACCAATCGCTGCAGTGGCGTCGGGGACGAGGTCTATATACTATGAAAAGCATATCATATAATCTATGCGTCCCGACGGTTGATGTTATGTAACCAAATTCTGCAGTGTACGAGTTCGATATAATATAAAAAGCATATCATACAATCTATAAGTCCCGAGAGTTGATGTACGGTAAAGATTGGCACACAAAATACGACTGTTCTAGCATCGTCTTGGACATTATCAAATTCAGAAAATAGATACCCCTGCTACTGCCAGACAAAGTTCAGGCTGTTTTCTTACACCGGTCCCATACACAACAAATCTGAAGCAGACAACATTAAAGCGACTGAAATTGTCCCGATGAAGGGGTTTCCTATTCAAGAATACCACGGAATCCTTCAGACGGGCACCTTGCAAGGATCACGTGATCAGTGAAATTCATCAGCGTCAAATATGGAAAAGTAAGTGTTTTGGCTCAATTATCGTTTAAAAACATGCATACTGTATAAAAAAGGTCCCAACATTGTGAAAAATGTTCGAATCATTGTTATCTCTGCTTTGTTTACTTGGAGCTTATTGGTCATGTGACGACTCTTCAATTCACGTGACGACTCTTCAAGTCACGTGATTAATGAGATAAAAGCATCGAAAGCTATTTAAAAACTTAGCCTGTTAGTCACAGGGTAGAATTTGCGATGGAAAAAGTATCGAAAACAAGAGAATCTCACCGATTGTAGGGGTATGTAATATGTCAGTTATCATATTTTAATGCCCCAAATACAAAAATAGCACTAATTTTCTTAAAATTGGATTTTTTTTTCGACGGTTGGGTATCTAGAGTTCAGTCGCTTTAAAGCAAAAATATAAATGAATAAACAAAATGTTTTATGAAATTGAAAACAATTTGACTAATGGAGAAATTACTCATAATAAGCAATTTCTCCTTATGCCACAATGTTTATAAAATACTTCTGCTTCATCGACATCAGCAAATGTCTCTATGTGGGAAATGCTTAAGTGTCAGGTAAAACATAGACCTATAACATGCACCGTGACATGACTTTCACTATCTACAAAATGACTGACGTCAGTGGAAAACTGTTAGTAATTACTTTCAGACTGTTTGCTATTTAGAATGCTATCTAGGAGGTTATAACCAGATCAGTGTGCGATAAGGCTTGAGCTGACCTCTAAATTGACGTATTGATAGTCCAGTTATATACGGTATATTCACAGGAATGTGTCCGACGTTATTTCAAAGCTATGGTTCTATCTAATACTCATAATATAAATATATTTTAAAAAATTGCGAAAGCAAAAACAACCTCATATTAATCATGTTCGATGCATGATTACTGTGTACTAAACATGTACTCGTGCCGTTTATGTGAAAGAAACCAGATTACAGAACCCGCTCATTACGGGACTCGACATCTGGACGTTTGGTGCAAAAGTCCGACTCTTTACAACTGTATTTACCGCCGGAAATGCATTTTAGATAACAGGACATCATATAGGTATTATTATGATAGAGATTAAATAATAATATACATATTTAGATAAACCTTCATCATCACGCCCAATGATTTGATTATGTATTGAGTATATAATAAAACAAAACAAAAACGTTGACTAGGTGTACCTTTGTAAAACATTCACATGACTTATATTGCGAAGTGTTAATCTTAAAGTCGAGAAGAAATAAAGCCCACCTGTTTGAGCTACACTATCTAAACATGGATCGTAACAAATCAAGTCGCTCCATCGAACATGTTAAGGAACTGTAATCGTATAGGGTTCTCTTCGGTGATGGATTAATTCCCACGGTTAGAATTTCTCAACTTCATGCCGATCAGCATGTAATACCCCTTTGTAATACACATCCATTATTTGGTTTGAAGACGCAATGAACGACGGGGCAACTGTATGATTATTTACTTCGTTGGCTATATAACAAATGAGCCGCGTCTAGCAATTAGGGGTCTGAATGCATCTGCGTATAGTGAAGACTCTATCGAGCCTGATCATACGTATATCCTTAACACAGTTTAACGCATACACGTTATACATACATTAATGCACTTACTGTTTAAAACATTGCACTAGTAGCTTGATTCCAATATGACTTTATATGATGTCAAACCAAAATGTCATAAAGACCCTAAGATCGTCGTACAGAAGCGGCTAAAATAAAACTTACATTTTTTGAAGGACCTATTAATCGTATGTTCATTGATGTGATACCACCACTTAAAAACGGCACGTGACAGGTTACGGTGTCCCATATAGATACTATAATTTACGTATGAACATGGATAAAAACAGAACAATGAATCCAAAGAAAGTGAAATCGTGCCACGACGCCGGAGAATTGACCGTCTTTTGTTTTCAATAGTGTATAATCAGATCAGCATGTGCCCTCGTGGAGTCTGATATGGATGTACACTAATCGCTCTCCAGTCATGATGAACCATTATATAGTGTTATAAGATAGAGTGGAATCATTGGCCTGACTATATGTTTGCCAATGTCACTAATATCCTTCCAGTGACTGCTGAAATATGGCTGGAAACGGTTAAACGGAAAACGCTTAAAACATATGTAAATAACTCGCAAGAGTATCAGCACACAATGATATCACATGCATATATTAAGTGACTCTCATCTATCTGCGTATAAAGCACACTCAAAAATTGTTTATCGCTTACATAATACAAACAAAGATTCTGTCTGAAATCAGACTAAACATAAATATGCTTTGATGCACATAAGTGATACAATCGTATTAATACCCATCCATATATTGTTTAAGCAACAATATCTCAGTCACACTTAGTTGAAATAAAACACACATCTACATCTGTGAATATTGATGATAGATACTCATGCAGATTGTTTTGTCAATATGCATTTTCGATTTTACGTAAAGACACGTATGAAAGCAATCGTTCCGAATGTTATTTTGCATGTGGCGTGGCAAATCTTATAATGAAAGAGTGTCCCAAAATATTAGACACGGGAAGATTAACAACGTAATGGTAATGCATTACACTGCATAACTACCAGTATCCATGAGAGTAAATGAATCGGTTTTTACCAAAGATAAGGATACTTAAATCGTCGACAAAATAACAGTTTACAGTATAATTTAAAGCTCTTTTTGACAGAACACAACATCATCAGAAATGTCGAGCAGAATTGCACTGATAACCATTCTTTTAGTATGCTGCAATGACGAGACGGGAGAGTTATTTTACTGATTTGTTTCTTTCTAGTAGATTTTTAATTTATGATAATATAGAATACCAGAATTACGCTTAATTTTGAAATTTATATTGAGTTAAAATAAAAGATTAAAATCAATTTCAATTGAATGTATTGCTTTCCTTTCCCCTTAAAATAGTGTATGGAACTAGCGTTGAAACTAACAACTACAATAAACTCATGTAAAAACAAAACCTTTTGTTAATAAATATTTGCATTTGTCGTTTATATCATTCAATGTTGAATCCTTCTATACAGCTCGTGCAGCTTTTGACTGGACAGTGAACACATGCCAAATAACTACGAGGGACAACCTGTATGCATTCACTGATGCTCCCGACGGCACAAATGCCTATTAAATCCAATCCCAGAATGTCACTGGCCGGTTTGTGATTTCATCTACCACAGTACTTAGTTCTGAGAATGATCTCGACTACGAGAGTGATGAAAAATCATATTCTGTAGAGATCATGTGAGTATGGTACATTTTATTTCTATTTTGGGTTTTACGCCGTTTACAAAATTAAGTGTCATATATCGTAATATCTGAAATACAGAACAAAATATTCTGAAATACGTTTATCTAACACAATTTCAATGCAATCGAATTTTGCTCTGCATTGTTTGCCAAATAGTAATAGTAGGTTTCAAGAAACGTCTGTAAAGTAGTATCTCTTGGCATTGAAGCACAGAAAGGTCGTTTATAACATGCGTAATAATGCGTACTAATTACGTTATGGTTGGTTTTCCTAAAGCATCGCTCATATTTAGACATATATATTTTACAGCAAAAAACAATATAGACATACCATTAGCAAGAAGAAGAAGAGCCAATATTGATATAAAAAGGTGAAAGAACTTGAGCGTTGTAAAGGTAAAAATTCAAAAGATTTTTGGAAGATGTTTGCCAAAAAAAAGTGTGAGAAAGGGAGATAATATTAAGTTAAAAAACTCCCATAATCACATCTAAAACTTATCGAAAGATATAAATATAAAAGTCAATGCCGAACCGGAGCAATGGTGCAAAGATAATGTTACAAATGAACCAATATATGAAGAATTGGACTCACCGATCACATTAGAGGAGGTTTACGGAGGAGTTCAAAATCTGATGAAAAACAAGGCATGTGCATATGACACTTTACTAAAGGAGTATTTTATAGAAAGTAGAGATAAAGTATCAAGTCATATAACTGATATATCTAATACTATAGCTGCGATTGGCTTCTTTTAATAAGAATGGTCAAATAATATCATAGTACTGGAATGCAAAACAGATGATGACAATGACGTTAATAACTATCATGGTATAACTCTAGTTAGTTGTTTCGGGAAATTATTTACATCTGTATTGAATTTACGTATGAGCAAGTGGTGTGAAAAGTATGTTATTATATCCGACTCGCAGTTATTCTACCACATATGTTCTATTGTGTCTAAACAATTTGATTGAAAACTTCTTAAACAATGGGAAAAGGTTATATGTAGCTTTCGTGGACATACAATAGGCATTCGTCTCATAATACAATAGCGCCCTCTGGTAAATTTATATAAAAAGGGAATATCTGGTAAAATGCTTAGTATAATAAGATCGATGTATAGACAGGTGAAATGTAGTGTTTATTGATAAACACTCTGGTAATTACTAATTATAGACATATCAATTGGATTACAACAGGGTTACGTGTGCTCGTCCTTGATATATTCGCTATTAATTGAAGATTTAGAGATATTCTTAACTACCGATATATATAGCGGGATGAAGCTTCTATAAATAACGGTCATACTATTGGCATATGCAGACGACAAGTGTTTAATTAGCGATACCGTGTCCGACCTACAAGCTAGTCTACATAACCTTAAACACTATTGTGATGTGTGAGGACTTCAAGTAATTGTAAACGAAACAGAGGTAATGATATTCAGAAAAAGAGGGAAGATGTCGGCTAAGGAAAAGTTTCTATTTCAGATAGTGCTATATCATAAATAATGGTGAGAATGTAACGGTTTACCTAGACCAGGGGAATTATACATAAGATGCACGTTCGACTTTTCAAAAAAGGATATAGTGATAACATGAAAACAATATTGATTATAAGTCTCACAGTGAGTAGGTAACTCGATATATTGTGGCGAAAGTAGATCGGTACGATCAAACCTTCATTATGTAAGGCCGCTTGATCCTGTAAACAAACAACCCCTTTTTGTTAATGATCAAAGCGACACTTGAAATCATATTTGAAGGTAAATTCACTAGTCTTTATATGCAGTATATTAATAAATAATCATATATTCATACATGACTATGTAGAGTAAACGCCCAACGTATTTTAATACTGATAACTTGGTGTACTAGCATTTGTTCATCGTTAGAAATCAATAACAGGGGGTTTCAGAGATGCTTGGTTTTCTTTACGTAAGCGTCAACAACACGGACTTTATTTGCGCCTATTATTCACGGGGTACCATCCCATGCCGGTATCAAGCGTTACAGTATGATCAGACGACCACCCGTCATCATTACAATGTTATACTTATTAATCTGAAAATGATATAGCTATTTGGTGTTCTTGCAGGGCAACTAACGACGATTCACAATTAAAAGCCGATGTTAAATGTTTATTACAAGTCACTGACGACGACGACGAACATCCACAGTTTATTCAGGAATCGTATTCCGTGGACACTGTAAACAATGTTGCGATAAGTAAGGATCTTATTTGAAAACACATAATGTTTTCTCGTTCAGATAAAAAATCGCTAAAAAAGTATTTGTATGTTTTGATTGGCAGTGGAAATAGACAAATAAACCATTAAATGAGTTGTTGCTCTTGTAACATATGCAGTGAAACAGACGAAATCTTATGGACTAACAGTAAGGCGAATTATAAGGTATTTACAGAGCTAGAGAACTACTTACCTTTAACATTTACGAATAGAAATGGGCCTGATAAATTAGCCCGTACATTGTAAAATGTACAAGTTGGTTTCCGTGATCTACACTATTCACATATAACTTACATCAGCTTAATAGAAGCTTCTATCACAGTGTGTATATTTTGATTGGACGAAAAAGATGTACAGGCTAATTGTTACATACACTGTTCAGAAATGCTAACTGGTACCTTTTCTTACGCGCGGGGTCAATTATGCATCAGTCTGATTGGGATATTAACTGTTCGCAGTTATTCAATTTGCGTACTGTACATTTATAAACAGTACATGAAGATTAACTTTAATGAATACGGTACTGTATAGAAAGTGTTTATATTTCTTAATTGGTCATCGTTTTTCGTTTACGGAATAATACAGGGGAACATGTAGTCAAGTGCCCGGGAAGAATCTTGTGAGACGCACTTGTGCAGGAAAGCCACAAAACACATTGTTTTGTGAACTGACCGCTTTGATAAAACTGAAATACCGTTGTAAAATGGCGTTTAGATTAAATAATCAATGATTTTTTGGTAAACAACACAGATATAAATCACACTATGTTAATGCTCATGTTAGTGTGGATCTATCCTAGCCGAAGACGTCCATTGTTTACTTGGTTATGAAGGTTTATTTATTGACATGACTATATTTAGATATTTCTTTCAGACACGACTGTACTGACAGTTTCAGCAACCGATAGAGATGTATCAGAGACGTTTAACAAGGTTGTGTACAGTATCACAGGTAAATAACGTAATTTGACTTCGTTTGTAAAGTGCTTACCGCCGCTTTCAACACTGTTTCAATTATATCACGGTGTTTCCTGGGTAAGTTACTAGTTCAACTGATCCATTTATCCTGACACCAGATAGTCAGGTCGTAACGCTAATCCCACAAACCTGAGCACCGATGAGGGAAACTACCTGTTTTTGGTAAGACCCAACCGCGGTTAACGTTATTGAGTATTAAAGGAATGTGCCTAGGTTCTAGATTCTGAGACGGACTGGACACAAACGCAAGCATAATTAAATAATCCGACGTCAGTGCCATATGTTCGAATACAATACAATGAAAACAAATTGGTACGCATAGGTGATACAGAACATATATTAACTACAGTAATTGGACATTTGTTTCTTTCACAGTCGGAGACAATGGTGTGAACTTCACAATCAACGTTGCAACGGGAGTTATCAGCGCTAAATCAATCCTGGCTTCTGCAGATCCTTTTAACTTAACACTAAATTGGGTTGCTACAGACAACAATAACACTTCGTTCATAGACGAGGCATCAGTGAGGGTGTGCGTTGGTTTCAAAACAAGAGGTTCTTTTTCACCGCAGATAAGCCTGTTTGTCTCCGTGGCTCTTGTGATCGGTGTTGTCCTGATGTAAAACGTGATTAAAATGAACGGGGAATCGAAATAACACTTTAAAAGAGCCTCTAGATCGCTATAATAAGAATATATTTTGGCTGATCTGTATGAACACATTCTCGATAACTCGATAACCATTTAACTCGAACCAATTCCTGGAACTGATTGTCTGCTTGAAAAAAGCGAATCCGCAGTTCTGTTGATATACCTGTATAACTGCCTTGCTTTAAACAAAATCAGTACAGTTAACTTAGGAAGCTAAATTTGTTTTAAACATTTCAGTCGAAATAAAAAGCTGATTTTACATAAAATAATTCAGCAGAACATTAACGAGATCTCGAATACGTTGATAACTAGAAGTAATTTTGTTGTCACTTTTAATTTCATGTCATTGTGAGTCCACTGTACTTGTAACGAGAATCAACTTTTATGCTTGATTTACGACAATACTACCCTGCCATTAAATAACATGTACAGAGTTTGATATAATTCAAGTTGTTTAACAAGGGTTCATAAGGAATCCATCTTGTAGATTGATTTTAGATCAGGTAAAATTGTGCTTCAGCTTAAAGACACTGATAGTTGTAAATAACTTTGATTACATGGGCTTTAAAGTAGGACTTTAGAATCAGAGTTGTACAGTTATGATATAACGCGTGTCAAGATGTACTCTATCAGTTTAATAGTACATGTATACAGATAATTGTAAACATTATTGGATCTATGATTGTATTTTTGCGAATGATATGTTTATACATTGAATGCAAAAATATATATTTGTTTTATTTATATAATATCATAGTGTGTGTTAAGATTTCCGTAATTTAAATATGTTATATACAATTATAATTTTCCTTTACTCCATTTAAAAAAAGAAACCGTATATCTCTGGTATTTAACAAATAAAATATTGAGTCCTTATTTGTTAGAGAAAACATAGCAGACCAATTTCTTTTTTTTAATTGTTCAAAAACACATGCTCTTACAGAGTCATGTCCCATTTAAATTCTAAGTTGTATTTTTGCGAATGATATGTTGATACATTGAATGCTAAAATATATATTTGTTTTATTTATATAATATCATATTGTGTGTGTTAAGATTTCCGTAATTTAAATTATATTACATGTATATATGCATTATCCCCAACGTTCAAGCACAGTTGATAAGTTCTCGCTAAATATTAATGATTTTCAATATATTTCAACATTGCATATTGTAGAGCCATCTGAGTGTTCGGACTAATATATTGTCCAAACATAATAACTTGTAAAATAACAACATTGAATGGAATAACATTGATGAACAGTATAGTTATAACAGTATATATCGGATAAGCAAAAGGCTGATTTATTTATGAATTTAAAAACTCCGACAACAGAATAAAACCATAACTAGTTACAGTATTGAATCTAAAATGAAAGCGCTGAAGGCACAAACGTTGCGCGTGTCTCAAGTCAAAAAGGCTTAGGCGAGCCATCCGCTACTAAATCAGACATTACAACAATAAAGAAATGCTGTAGACTCAAATGCAAACTCTTTAGCTAAGCAAATGTCACGGATTACATAGTTATGAACAGAATTGAGAATAATAAATTTGTTCCAAGGAAAAAAAGGCTTATTATTATGTTACAGCGTGTGGCAATTAGATTGATAATTGTGAGATATCTAGTATAAGGCAAAACTTCCCCGCCCCCTGGAGGGAATTCCTTTCGACCATCAACATGGCTCGAAGGAATTTGTTTCTAGGGTCACGCTAGGAACATTTATACAATAATAAACTAGGGAATAGTTTTTATTTGTTTGGAACAAACAAATTTAGAGATAGCTAAATTCTGAAGCCATACGTCTTATGGAAAATTCCCTAAATTTCATACGCGTGAAAGTAGTACTCAATACTTGCTCTTACTTTTCAAATGTATCACGATATTTGAAATAATGATATATTTATATCGTCTTTGTTTTCTTATGTGGTTCTTATATTCAAAGAGAATTTGGAAATAAAATGAAACATTGTATTTTAAAACATGAACGCGGAGAGATTTATAAATCTCAATGAGTGAACTGCTACAGGGAGAACTATTTCCGATTTAAGGTCCAGATACGGTATTTGAATTATCAATCACGCATTGAAAATGTAGATAAAAACAGAATTGAAAATATTTTCTTTGTGCCTTGTCGGCCATATAAATATAGTATAAAGAATTAAAAAAGCAAATATGTGCGTCATAAAATGCATTTAAAATGAGAGTAACACATTTGCAGAGAAATCGTGATCGTCGAATTCTATTTATAAATACAACGGTATGGGGGGAGGGTCTAAAGTGCGGACGCGATCTGCGGACAAATACATTATAGAGGGAAAATGCGGACAAATGCATTATAGAGGGAAAATGTGGACGCTATAGAATATAGAGCAAATCTGCGAACGCTATGATTTGTTGTAAAAAATGTTTAATTAAAGATGGGCAAATGTGTATAATTTGTTACATATGATCATATCCGGGGTTTTCTTTGTAAATATATAATGTGTTTGATTGCTTTTATCATTGATATAGATTAAACCAAAAATCGAGATCATGCTGAAATGGAATCTCTTTGTTAAGTGTTTTAACGACTTTCCTCTTTATATCATATCTATAGATATCAATAACGAGAATTGATGGATTGATTTTCCGACAAGTAAATGTCTTTTGACGCATCTGCAGCGGACGAAATTTGAAAACATTGCAAGAATAGAATAGGTTGCTAGTAACTAGCCATAGGTTTTGCTTCAATTATATCCTCTCCTTTACAATCGATTGAAGGGTCATGGGTTCTAGTTATTGTTTGGCCTCTTCATTTTCTACTTTGTAACTTTCAACAGTTTTCCACGTGCCATACTACGAGGCAAATGATCCATGCAACATTCTATTCTGTAGGGTACTTGGAAGGGGCAGAACAATTTAAATAACAAATAAACAATAAGTATATATACAACACTTTTAATCTTAATTTGTTCCTAGTAATTATACATATATACAACAATAATACTAATCTATAACAAATAAGTTAAATGTTTTTTTCTTGCTGTGTAAACAGTAAAAAGCAACATATATTGAAAACATTGTGGGAAAAGGAGAATTTGCTTATTTAAAAAAATTCTTAATTCCCATAACCTTTCTTTACCGTCGTATAAACCAAATTTGTATTTGAAGGCTGCTATAAGTAAAAAACTTAAATGTTGCCAATTTAATCACATATCTTATCATTATAATAGCCAAATAATTAACAAAAGTTACAATTAAAGTCCGCATCTGTTGTCGAAATATCCACAGGTGCATTAACACAAGATTTGTGAAACCAATTTGTGCATATATCACATTGTACCATGACGGTATCGACACATCTCGGCAAGTTACAAATACATAAATGTATATGATAGGTTTATTGGGAAAAGGGGTTACATTTATAATTTGTTTAGAATGACACTCGTACACAATGGTAATTAACAGTATATGGTCACGCATCCTTAATTGATTTGGCAAGCTTAAACACCCTTTAAAGGAAACAGCGGCCAGCTTAGGTGTATACTGTAGAGTAAAATGCAACCGGCACAGGTATTGATTTTCTCTGGAGCATTTAATCCTTTTATAATGCAAATTAATTCAAAAGCCTCTGAAGTCTGAAGCATGTTTCTTTTAAAATGCTCATATAAATATTAGTACTGCCTTTTTCCACAATATTTTCTACATGATTTCAATTACTCTTTCATTTGGACAGATGTTTCTTTTTTAGCTCACCTGAGCACGAAGTGCTGAAAGTTAGTTATTGTGATCTCCTTTTGTCCGGCGTCTGTCGTCCGTCAACATCTTCTCCTCAGTAACGAGTGGGTCAATTGGGATGAAACTTCACAGACAGCATCCTCTCATTGACCTCACCAGAATTCCTTCAAATGTTTGTGATTCATGCAGAATTATGGTTTCCATGGTAACGAAAATAAAATAACTTTAAAATTATTCTTCTACCAAACTGGTTGGCAGATTTTCAAATAATTTTAAAGAAGTGTTCCTTGGCCGCCAGGGAGCGGGGCTTTTTTGCGATTATATGGCTATAGTGTAAACTCCAAGAAATCTTCTCCTACAAAAGTGTCAGGCCGATTTTCAAATAATTTTGTAGAAATGTTCATAGGATGACCTTCTATCAGATTCCTTCCAGCCAAGTTGATTGGTCGAAAAACATGGCCGCCAGCGGCCTGGCTTTTTTGCCTAATATGGCTATATTAAAAACTTGAAAAATCTTCTCCTCCGAAAGTGTTTGGCCAATTTTCAATTCTTTTTGTAGAAATGTTCATTGGGAGACCATCTATCAGATTCCTCCAAGCCATGTTGATTGGTCGAAAAACATGGCCGCCAGGGGCAGGGCTATTTGGCCTTATATGGCTATAGTGAAAACTTGAAAAATCTCTTGTTAAGCAGGAAGCTTTTGAGTAAGATTTTAGAAAACCCTTGGTCAATTGTGATTTTTATTTGTAACAAAAATTGGTAAATACTTAAATGAGTGAGTCGGGGCCATAATGGTTATCCATTTGTTTTACATGTCTTTTGAAACTTGGAAATTAAATATAATATTCACATGTATGTCTCATGATTTATTTTTTTAGACAACTAAAATGGCATTTAATTTTAACGGATGCGTCATTTATTCTTTTACCCGAAGTTGTAATATTTATAAACAATGCATAGTTTATAAATCACACATCTATGCAAAGGCAAATGTTTGAACAGTTTTATGTACCCAAACAAATTCAGTGCCTTCAGCGCTTTGATTCTTTCGGTTGCCATGAAAATCAGAATACTGCATGGATCCAAATTTGAAGGAATTTTGGTGAGTACATTCAGAGGATGATATTTGTTTATATGTATACATTTATAATCGTCGTAAACATATTGTTTGCAATAACGAACAAGTAATACAACTTTATATTTTCCCAGATACAACCAATCTGCAGCTGCAGAATTTGACAACATCTTGGCACAAAAACGAATTTTTTTTGTAAATTAAAGTGTAATAATTTGATATGGTTAAAAACAGTGTGGCAAAAGACAAAGTTCTCATTATGTGAGGTATGTCCTTTTGTTCCTATGTTTCAAATGTATTTTGCTACAGCGGTGTCAAAATACGTCTGTTTGAGAGAAGATAAGATAATAAGAAACTTAAGTTGTATGAATTTAGTTTACATGCGAAAAAAAGAACTACTTTGTCAAGTAGATTATTTTAGAAAATTGAGATGTACCTTTTCTTCTTAAAGTAGCGATTTCTTGTCGTAAAACGGGTATGCGAGATAACATTACACTCAACCAAAAACTAAAGTTTATTAATTTAATTTTTAAAAGAAACTTATTATCGGATGAAGTGTTGGAGAGTGTACAACATTTTACATATTTATGGAAACATTTGTTTGGTTGCAAAATGTTCGTTGTTACGAAGACCCATTCGCTTCTTACGCACTCGGTGACCTTTTCATATGTTTTATTTCAAAGTCTGGTAGGATCAGTATTAAACTCTAAAGCATCCATTTTGGGAAATGGAACATGTTGAGATATATAAACAGTATATTTCTATGAAAAGATATATACATATTGATTCATTATATGGTGATTTGAATTTAAGTTAAGAATCTAATATTGAGTAAACATGGGCTAATCCTTTTATTGATAAAATATATAAAATGATGTTTATCGACGAGAACAAATAATATCAATTATACTTGTGCTAACTGGGCTTATGATATAATACAAACATTGAATACAATATATGGATGAATGGAACCTCGACAGAAGCTACCTATAAGCAACTAAATCAAGGTATATTAGACCAATGCAAATAAAGATGGTACATAATAAACATTTTCAATCGATTGCAAAGCAATTGACAGCATATTTCATCAAGCTCTATGTCTATTTACCAGAGACTTAACCAGTTATCGTGCATTTTGATGGGAAAAGTCCCAAAAGGCAGAACCCGTTCATCATGGGATTCGAACCCGGACCTTTTGGAACGAAGGACCCACGTTCTTCCACTACACCACAGTCTGGTATACTTATCTCAGATATCACGGGGGATATGTGTTAATTGCATTCCTGGATTAAAGGACATATGAAAGGTTCATATCTTTACAAGTAACTAACATGTCTGACAGTCTCGGTGTTGTAGTGGCAGCACGTCCGCCCAGAAGTCGGAAGGTCATGAGTTAAAATCCCGGTGGGTCATATGAAATATTTAAAAAATGACATTTGCATTCCTTCTTTTTCACTCAGGGATGTGAGCTTAACATTACGACCGACTTGCTGATGTCAGAATCATCAGACTAGCAGACATGACAACTTTCACAAGAAACGCAGTGATATAACTGAATAGTTGTTGAAAGCGGTGTGAAACACCACACAAAGCATACATAGCATGTCTTAGAGCTTATGTTTAAATATCGAATTCATGGAACGGAAAACGAAGAGGTGTTAAGGCTTGATTCGATAAAAACACCTTTTAGATATGCTACCTCACGTCACTCCCACTGATAAGATTATGTATTAAGTCCATAATAAACGAACGTTGACAATTTGTACCTGTGTAACACTTTTTCTTTGAAAAATTTGAAACTCAAGATTTTACAGTTTTCTCACATGGATAGAACTCTGGCAAATCCAAGTATTGACTCATTTGCGAATAACGTTGTGGGGTAATAATTTGGACTGAAATGTTAGTGTCAAGATTAACCTAACAGTAGAACTGGTTACGTACAAATGAACTTAAACATTGTGGAAATCTGCGTAAAACAACTTACTAACAAAACTGATTTGCAGAAAAAGTATGAACAAAACTAACTTTTTTCTCTGATGAACACAACTTGTATGTA
Source organism: Serripes groenlandicus (assembly GCA_031761405.1). Classification (NCBI taxonomy): domain Eukaryota; kingdom Metazoa; phylum Mollusca; class Bivalvia; order Cardiida; family Cardiidae; genus Serripes; species Serripes groenlandicus. The sequence goes on from JASEVX010000012.1 coordinate 19,895,485, forward strand.
TGAAAGTCCATGTCTATATAATTAGCAAGAGAACCGCATGTGGGTGCTGGACGCTCGTCTTGTTTTATCCTTTTACACTTTATTTATTTTATAAATAAAATATTCAAATTTTGTAATATAACATCAAGATCAAACAACTGCTACTTCTCAAGTATCAACACAATATTTACATATAAATATAAATCCAAGTTCATATACTTGATAAAGAAGAATTTCATGTCTGAAAGATGGCTGTCACAATCTGTCAATAACATAAGCTCAGGCTTTGTGTATGAACAGCCAAATGAGATAAGCTAATACATGCCTGTTGACAAATCACTATATTATTGACAAATATATCATTTATATTTCGAAAGAAATGGCTAGTTCAATAGTGTAAGCTTCTGCACATACAGTTGACGTATCGTATACACATTATGATACTAAATGTAAAATCTATAAAATCCCTTACTCCATGAGCCCCAAACACAATCAGACGAAAAAGTAAGGATAATATGTTTATACATACTTAACTATTTGATACCACTTCATCAATTGTAACTATAAATCAAAATAATAATCATATTGTCATAACAAATTATACATGTTATTCTAAATGAAATCGACACTATTACAAGATAAATATGTTGACTTGCACTTACACTCAAGACAACATAATACAGGTTGTCAAATGACCTTAGATATCTTATTTCACAAACGTTATGTCGATATTTCGATGTAAATTAAAGCGATAAGCGCACAACAAGTGTATGTGAATTTTTACCTACACACAAGACAAAATAATGGATGTCGTCAATGAGTCCGTCGCGTGTATTAGGGGAGCACTCGGTAAAAGAGGACCCTGTCATCAGTACACAACTATACAACTACACAACCACGAACATACACAACTACACAAGTACACAAGTAAACAATTACGCAACTACACAACTTATAAAACTACACATACACAACTACGCAACCACATACCTACACAACTACATAACTACATAATTTTCAACTACACAACTACACAATTACACCATTACACACATAAACAACTACACCTACACAACTACTAGGGAAAAAAACTACACAATTACACAACTACGCAAATACACAACTATGTAACTACAAAGGATATGGAAAAGTGTGTTTTATGGTTATACAACTACTCATCTACGTAAATACACAACCAAACAACCACAAACTAAATAATTACACATACAAAACTACGCAACTACATATCTACACAACTACACAACTGCACAAGTTCAACTACACAACTACGCAATTACACCATTACACAACTGAACCAGTATACCTACACAACTACTAGGATAAGTGTGTTCTAGGGTTATATAACTACACAGCTACGTAAATACACAACAAAACAACCACACAACTAAATCACACAACTGCACAATTACAAAACTTTGCAAATACATAACTACGCAAGTGCACAACTATACAACTACACAACCACATATACACAACAACACAACTACATCAGTACACAACTACACACATATACAACTACATTACTAAACAAATACAACTACACCAGTACACAAGTAAACAACTACGCAACTGCACCATTACACAACTACACAACTAAACAACTAAACAACCACACACCTAGACAACTACATAACTACACAAATACGCAATTACACCATTACACAATTAAACAACTACTATGGCTATGTCTATACAACTACACAATTACACAACTACGCAAATACACAACTACGCAACTACGAAACTACAAAACTATAAAACTACAAAATCACACAACTACATATACATAATTGCACAACTGCGAAACTACACAACTACGCACTTACGCAAGTAGACAACTATACAATTAATCAACCACATCTACATAACTACATCATTACATAACTACACAACTATGCAACTACACACATGCGCAACTACACAACCACTCAACCACATATACACAATTGCACAACTATGCAACTACATCATTACACAACTATACAACTAACTACACACATAAACTTCTATGCAAATACACAAATGCAACTACACGCATACATAACTACATAACTACATAACTACATAAATACAACTACACAAGTACACAAGTAAACAACTACGCAACTACACGATCACACAACTACACAACTACATAACTACAACTACTAAACTACAACTACTAAACTACAACTACACAACTACGCAATTACACCATTACACAATTAAACAACTACACCTACACAACTACTAGGGATATACAACCACACAATTAAACAACTACAACTACGCAAAAAAGGAATTACGGGGATCACTCGGATCTACAGGCGAAGTGCCCGCCTTGCTTCCTTTGCTGTCCCGGGAAATGAGCGCCCGGGCTTACTTTCCTTTAAGGCAGTCTGGCCGTTAGAACCAGCGTGCACTGCGAAGTGCCCACCTTGCTTCTTTTGCCGTCCCGGGAAAAGGGCGCCCGGGCCGAATTTTATATCAGGCATTCTCGTCGTTAGAACCCGCATCCACAGCGAAGTGCCCGCCTTGTGTCAGGGCAGCACTAAGCGGCTGGCCCTTGAAAATCTGGGCCAGAATTTGTCACGGACGTGGAACATCCAAATTTTGACACGGGAATGGAACAACGGAAATACGGGGAGCACTCCGGCCTACAGGCGAAGTGCCCGCCTTGCTTCCTTTGCTGTCCCGGGAAATGTACACCGGGCCTCGAATTTGCTACAAGGCGGTCCCGTCGTTAGAACCCGCGTCCGCAACGAAGTGCTAGCCTTGGGTCAGGAGAGAACTCCGCTACTGGCCCGGGAAAATATGCGCCGGGGCCGTATTTGCAACGAGGCAGTCCCGTCGTTAAAACAACGCGTCCGCAGCGAAGTGCTAGCCTTGTGTCAGGGCAGCACTTCGCTGCTGGTCAGGAAAAAAGTGTACGAAGGGCCCGCATTTGCTACAAGGCAGTCCCGTCGTTAGAACAATGCTTTAGCAGCGAAGGGCTAACCTTGTGTCAGGGGAGCACTCCTCGTCCGGCCCAGAAAAAATGTGCGCCGGGCCCCGTTTTTGGTACAAGGCTAAGGACGACGAAGTGCTCGCCTTGTTTCGAGGCAGCACTCTGCGTATGGCTGGGGCCTAATTTGCGATAAGGCAGTCCGCCGTTAGAACCAGCACTGACGGCAAAGTTCTCGCCTTGTATCCAGGCAGCACTCTGCGTAGGGCTAAGTAAATGTGCACTGGGGCCTAATTTGCGATAAGGCAGTCCGGCCGTTAGAACCCGCGCCGACGGCGAAGTGCTCCCCTAGTTTCGAGGCAGCCCACTGCGTATGGCTGGGTAAAAATGTGCTGTGGCCGAATTTGCTATAAGGCAGTCCCGACGTTAGGCTGTTAGAAACCGCCCAGATGACGAAGTGCTCGCCTTGTTTCGAGGTATCACTCTGCGTATGGCTGGGTGAGATTTGTGCTGGGGCCGAATTTGCTATGAGGCAGCCCCGCCTAATTTGCTATAAGACCCGCCGTTAAGGAAGTGCTCGCCTAGTTTCGCGGGCAGCACTCTGCTTATGGCTGGGTAAATGCGCGCCGGGGACTAATTTGCTATAAGGCTGTCCCGACGTTTAACCCGCGCTGACGGCGAAGTGCTCGCCGTTACCTACAGAATAAAAAAACTATTCTTTAGATATCTGTTAAGTGATTAACGTATCTGATTGACAATCTACATAACTAGTTAACCACATTCGTATTACGATACTTATCAGACTAACTTGTTACATAACTAGTTAACCACATATTTGTCACAATACGTTTCTGACTAAAGCACACCTGTTTGAAACATACTATTAAGACATTGATCCTAAATAAATAAGTCGCTCATTCGTACTTGTAAAGCGAACTGTCATCGGATAAGGGTCTTTTCGGTCATGGATTAAATCGTTTGTTTAGTATTTTCGCATATATATATATAACTCGGAAAAGGCTAATATGACTGGTCCTTTTGATCTCAGGGCTTGCATGGTTAACATTACTACTGACTCGCTGATGTCAGGATAAATGGATCAATAGTACTGTCAACTTAGCCAGGAAACGCCGTAGTTTAACAAGTAGTTTTAGAAAGCGGCGTAACATATCATACAAACAGCCATCAGATATGTTAAGAGAAGTGATATTGTAATGGATGTGTCTACCATGAGAGATTTATATGTTTATTCTCTCAAATATAAATAAATCTTGAAAGATTAATTGTGCGAACAAAACTCTCTGTTTGCTTAATGTTCATAGAATAGACAAAACCCTGTTTTATTTAATTAAAACACGAACAATGACAAAGTAGTTTGCTTTACCAACGTCTTCGGAGTAGGGGACTTACCTACACTTGAAAATATTACCAATCAGCACGTAATACCACTTTATAATACACAGCAAGTATTTGTTTTGAGGGGTGCAATGAACGACGAAGCAACTGTATGGTGTTTTACTTCGTTGGCTATATAACAAATAAGCCGCGTGTAGTGATTAGGGGTCTGAATGCATCTGCGTAGAGTGAAGACTCTAACGAGCCTGATCATACGTTTATTCTTAACACAGTTGTCATCACCCGCATACATGTTAAACATACATAAATGCACTTACTGATTAAAACATTGAAGAATTGCCCCTGTAGCTTTATGCCAATATCGTTTTATCTGATGTCAAACCGGATTGCCACTCAAACCCTGATCACGCTTTATAGAAGCGGCTAAAATCAAACTAACATTTTTGGAAGGCGCTATAAATATAAATCGTTCTGTATCTATTGTTCAATGATGTGATAAAATATGGCACGTGACAGGTTATGGTGTCCCGTATATATCCAATGGTTACGTCTGAACATAGATAAACACAGAACAAAACATCCAATGAACGTAAAATCCTGATGCGACATATGAGAATTGAACATCGGATATAAGATGCAATTGATGTAGAACCATATCAGCATGTGGCCCGTCTAAGTATGATCGGGATGTACAATGATCCCTATCCAGTCTTGATGAACCATTAACTAATGTTATGGGAGCAAGAAACACTGTCCTCGCTGTATTTTAGCCAATGTCACAAACATCCTTTTAGTGCGTCCTGAGATATTGCTTGAAACATAAAACGCTTAAAACATATGTGAATAACTCTGTCCAATGTTATAAAATTATGATTGCACTCGCCAGTGTATTAGTACACAATAATATCACACGCATGCACTTAGTGACTCTCAACTTCATCAAGTGCAAACTCAGAACTTAGTTATCGATAACAATGTAAATTAAAAAACATCTGCCTGAAATCTGACAAAACGTATAAACGGTTTAATGCAGATTGTGTCGAATCGTCTAAATATCCATCTATATATCGATATTTAATCAGACGACAATAGCTCTGTCACATTTAGGTGAAATAAGACACATATTAAACTACATTTATGAACATTGGTGATACATGTACATGCTCATGCAGATTGTTTTGTTAAAAAGCAAATCTGATTTTATTCTGTTAGTTTCGGATGTCAAAACGAAGACAATCGCACCGAATGTCGTTTTGCATGTGGCGTGCCAATAGTGGCCCAAACTATTAGACACGGGAAGATTAACAACGCAAACATAATAAACTACATTCAACAATTACCAGTATCCATGATATTAAATGGTTGTATTACCCCTGATAAGGGTATTTAAATCGTCGACACAATAATATTTTACAGTAGAACTAAAATCATTTGTCGACAGAAGAAGAAAGACGTTTTCAAATATGTCAAGTAGAATTGCTCTGATAACCATTATGTTGGCATACTGCAGTGTACATAGAGGTGAGTTATTTGAACATTTGTTTTAAATCAATTCTGTTTGAGTTGGTGATGTACTGAACTTGGATGAAGAAATACAAGAATAAGCGATCAGATGAAGAAAGTATCGATTAAACATATCAGTTTGGAAATTTGAAATGATTTAACTAATTAAATAGATAATTTTACATAATTAAGATTTTGTTGAAATGTTTAAAAAATTGATTTTACTATTTTTTATATAATACTGAAGTCTATGTGCAATTAAATGGGTTTTTATCAGAATTCTTCACGTATATTTTCATTCTTTGTACTGAGATTTTAAACATTAAAATAAGAAACAGTAAAACTATTTCAGGAATTAAAAAATAAGGACAAAGAATACATTATCTCACAATTTGCAGATGACACAACTCTACTTTTAGATGGGTCGGAAAATCCGTTAAATAACGTTTTAGAATAATAAATAATTTTACGAAAATGTCCGGTTTAAAAGTAAATTTTGATAAAACTGAAGTTATTTGGATTGGATCACTTAAATGCAGTTCACGTTCAATTAAAACTAAATGGAAATGATCATGTGGAGAAACTCAGTTTAAACTACTTGGAATTTGTTTTCATGTAAATCTTAAAAAGATGTACGATTTAAATTTTGAACCAAAGTTAAGAAGTTAAAAAAATAGTATTCCTATCAGAAAAGAAGAAATTTACACCCATTGGGAAAATAAAAGTCGTAAAATCGCTATTAATACCACTACTTTCACACTTGTTTATAAGTTTACCATCACCTACAAAATAATTTATAAAACATTTAATGATATGTTGTTAGATTTTTTATGGGATAGAGAAGCAAAAATAAAAAAACACCGCTTTTATTAAAAGCTATGCTGAAGGGATTTAAAGATGATAGATGTAAAAAGTTATATAAACAGTATGAAAATAAAATGGCTCAATTATTTAATTATTTGTTGAGATAATCAATGCTATAAAGTAGACAATAATGTTTTTAGATGTTAATAAACTTGTTAATTTAGGAAAACAATACTCTGTACACGTTTCAAAAACAATAAAAAATGAATTTTGGATTGATGTTCTGAAGTCGTACATCAAAGAATGGGAACAAATAATGAATATGCCTTTGTTTTTTAATGAGCATTTTAAGGTCTTTATACCAGAATTGTATAATAATGGATTAAGATTGATTAAAGATATATTAGACGAAAAGGGCAACTTTATAAGTTTAACATTTATAGAAAATAATATTGGTAAAAAATAAACGTTTTCATTACAAACTCTTTTAAAACAGATAATTCACTTTGTGTATATCACAATCCTTCCATTAACTGCTATTTGAATCCAGTCTTAACTAAAACAAAAACTAACAAATATGTCTATAATGCATTTATATATAATCGAGAAGTACCTACAAGTCAGGATAAATGGACTTCTTTCTATCCAAATTCCAACATTGATTGGAAAAATAACATATGGTAATATTTTTAGATGTACAAAAGACACTTATATTCAATGGTTTCAAACAAGAATAGAATAATAGCAACAAATTCTCTCTTATTTAAAATGAAATTAGTGGAAACAAATCTATGTTCTGATTTGGGTTTCAAAGAAACTCTAATATATCTGTTCTATGAATGCGAAAAGATAAAACCTTTACTACAAATGAGTGTACATAAGATTAGGGAACTAGATCCAACTATACAAATAACAAGCTCTTACTCTTAGGATTTTGTAAAAACAACTTTAAACTGAACATCTTATTTTTTAGAAATGAAACGGTATATATACTCCTATAAAACTAAATTAATTACACCTTCAAATAATGGTCTAATAAATCGCGTACGTTTAGCCTCGAACATTTACAATTCCGCAAGACAGTCCGAATCAGATAAAGAAAGCTGGACAATTGTAAGATATATATTACAAAACCACTCTTAACTTCAGATATAGATTTGTATTCGTATTACAAACAGAAAAATGCATGTTTTTATTTCTTTTGGTTTGTTTGTTTTTTTGCTGTTTTTAGCTCTACTGGCCAAAGGCCAGAAGGGCTTATGTCGTGGCGATTTGTCCGTCGTTCGTGCGTGCGTGCGTGCGTGCGTGCGTGCGTGCGTGCGTGCGTGCGTCCGTAAACAATGTCTTGTTAACGCGATACAGTCTTCACTTTTGATTGTATCTCAACTAAACTTATACAGTAGTTAGATATCTATGAGAGCTCGGTTCCTTTTGAAAACCAGCCAGATCCAAACATGCATGACTGGATTATGGCCCTTGAAATGGTCAAAATTGCTATAAAAGAGCTTGTTAACACGATACAGTCTTCACTTTTGATTGTATCTCAACCAAACTTATACAGTAGTTAGATATCCATGAAAGCTCAGTTTCTTTTGTAAACCAGCCAGATCCGCCCATGCAAGACTGGATTATGGCCCTTGAAATTGTCCAAATTGCTATGATTGAGCATGTGAACACAATAGAGGCTCCATTTACTATCTGATCTTCACCAAACTAAGATAGTAGTTAAATATTGATGAGAGCTTGGGTCCTTTTGAAAATCAGCCAGATCCGCCCATGCAAGACTGGATTATGGTCCATGAAATTGTAAAAATTGCTATAATACAGCTTGTGAACACAAAAGAGCCTCCATTTATTATCCGATCTTCACCATACATACATGCTCTGGATTGAAAATGACCAAAGAACCATACCAGTAGAGCATAGGCCCTCATGGGCCTCTTGTTTTAGCCTCCTTTTCCCATCATGTAAATGTATAACTTTATTAACACTTGTAAAACTATAAAACCTTTTTGAGTTCGACCCATGGTGCAGCGGTCATGGTTTAATTATTCATACTATTAACCTATATACCAACATAGACGTACTAAAATATATTTACTTTAAGGTATGAGGGAGGATGCCCACAACCTTCACATATCTATGCACGTGGCTAATAAAGTTATATATTTAAAAAAAAAATACTTTTTCAAATTTAAAAAATAGCAAGGCTATTTAATTCATATTTTATCTGTTTAGCTGCTGTGGTTAGTTGGAAAGCCGACACATGCCCGTTCAATATACCAGAAGGTACACCGAAGGAAACCCTAAAGACATTCATTGCTGATGGTGTTCCGACTAACTATACAATTCTAAGCCAGAATGTCACTGGCCGGTTTGCGATTGCATCTAACGGAACACTTAGTTCTATGACTGAACTCGACTTTGAGAGTGTTGAGAAATCATATTCTTTAGTGATCATGTGAGTATGGTACATTTCATTTCTATTTGGGTTTCATGGTAGTAACGGCATTTCCCGTGTAATTTATCAGTATTTCCGGTGTTATGTATCTATCCTGACACCAGCGCATCAGTTGTTATGCTACCCCGGCAACCCTGAGTGTCAAGGAGAGAAGTCATTACTATTATGTTTAAATATCTGAATGACATGTTAGCATGGTACTTCTTTTCAAATGTGTATTCACATTAAATCAAAGGTAAACACATAATTGATCGATAAGGATGAATATGTTTAGATTAACGTCGAATCGCAATTTAATTAAGAACTCAAATAGTTTAACTATTCCCACATACAACAAATCAACAGCAGACGACTTCCAAAACATATAGGCAAGTAGTGGAACATCTGTATAAACAATACAGACATTTGTTGAATAGAAATGAAAACAAAGAGGGATAAGGAGAACTGAATTTCACATTTTGAGCAATTACTCCGCCGCAACGTTTTTAAAAGTGGTTTGCTACATATGCATCTCAAAGTGTCTGCATCTGGAATAAGGTTTAGAAAAGAGACCACACAATTCGAAAAGACTAGGTCGATAGTCGGTGTCGATACTGAAGTATATTTTGTTAAACCATTGAAAAAACACCGATATGCTTGTTCTTCAACATGTATACCGAAATTGCTGTGATAACAATTATCGAATCGAACAATTATGAGCGGTGCTTTGCGAAAATCTACCGTTAGGGCATACCTTATTAAAGTTAAACATTTTCCATGCAAACGGAATTAACTAAACTGCACTAATTTGCAGTAAACAGCGACGGCGATTTAACAATTATCAGAAATGTAGAAACACATAATACCCTGCGTTACATTTCCCTTCGAAAATGTAACCCGAAAAGTGCAGGGAAATGTTTGTTGCCATTGTAATGTCATTTGCTTACGTTGTGTTGATATCCGTCTCCGTAAATCTGCATATTTGTAATGACATAACCATCCCTAAAGCTGGAATGACATCCGGCATCATAACTTACGGTAAATTCATTGATCTGAATTGTATTCTTTTTACTTGCAGGGCGTTTAACGCCATACCCGAATACGCCAATCTTACATGTGTGATACAAGTCACGGACGATAACGAAGAAAAGCCAGTGTTTCTTCAGGATTCGTACTCGGTGAACATTCCAAACAATGTTGCAAAAGGTTATGATATAAGTTGAAAATGTGTTTTCTCTTTCAGTAAAATATATCTCAACATAAACATTTGTTAAAGATCTAGGAATCATAATAATTTAAGTGTTACCAAGTTTCGTGCGATTTTCAATTGAAATGGACATGTGGAACATTCAATACTTCTATGCTTATGAATTATTACGGATTACAATAATAGCAAAATATTTGTAACTATAACTTCTATAATGGGTAGAGGTTATGCGAAACAATTGACATGTATCTCCGCATTGGTTTCTGAAACTACTCACAGAGGGCAAGCGGATATCATGCACGTCATTAGATGGTTCTATTCATTAAATGCAATTTAAAAATAGCAGTTTATCGTATTGATGGACACTGACTCTGACAAACAAACCATAGATCAATAGAATGTCTTAATATACAATGTGTTTCGAATTTTCTTAAAGTGTTTTAACTGCACATGTTTAGGCCAGACAATGTGGATGCTCTGGTTTATGGGAATCTTCACTGTTCGCAAAAGCCATGCTTCTTCTGACAGATAAGGGTCGTTCATCGTCTGTCATATATCCGTTCATCCGTATTTCTGTCAAGTACTCACTAAAGGACATATTGTCAGTCAAAACAAATTTTCCTTCAAACAAGCGTATCTACACCAACATTTCGATATATTGTTTAGGTGTGAGTCTGCTGAACGTTACAGCAACCGATATAGATGTGTCAGAGACGTTTAACAAGGTTGGGTACAGTATTAAAGGTTAGTGACGGTAATACATGTATATTTAGTGATATTTATTGCGTTTATTATTCGTAACAGATATGCTGTATAATGAAATATTCAGATTATGAATAAAATGCTCATGCTCAATCTACACAGTTATGTTACTTTAATTCATATTACAAATACAGTTCAGTCGCCCCGTCAAAACTGTCAAACCTATCATTAATTACAGTGTGAGTTAGCATAAGTACAGCATATAAATAATATTTTTCTGCGTGTGCTTACTGAGAATTCTGCCAATACTCGAGCCGATGGTTTGGGAAAATATAATACCTTGACCACGATGCCACTTGAGTCAAACCGGGGACATTGTCATAACGAACTTGAACTGTACATCGTAGCTGCTGCATTCCATGATACATTATGTTTGATATCAATGAGAGAAAAAAGGAACGATTGCGATATCGGGGAATGAGAAATACAAGAGACAGATTAATTATATTTTATCAAATAGAGATTTTTTTCTAGAACTATCAATAATATAGAAAATTACCAGTGAGACAATGTGCATGCCAATGCCATTTTTCGATTACTATATAATTGCTAACAAATTGACGTTAGAATATGAAAGAGGTTCTAATTGTAGTGGTTAATCATAAACTGTTATGGCCTATGCAAATTTGACCTATGTTTCTATCACAGCAGGAGGCGATAGTGCAAACTTTACCATCAACGTTGACACTGGAGTTATCAAAGCAGCATACAACCTTACAGGGCCTCACACCTTTGTGATAACAGTGGTTGCTACAGACAAAGACAAGACCGATTTCACAGATGAGGCAAGCGTATCAATGTGCATCAGATGTACAAGTGGTTCTTCCTCACTTGAGATAAGCATGATTGCATTCATAGCTCTTGTCTTCGGTGTAATCGTGAAGTAATTTATGGGAAAAGGTAACATTTTTTAATCTGAATTTGTATAAAATACGTCGTGTCATTCGTCGGATACCCACGGTGCTTTGAGTACGCTACTTCTTCTCGTTGTGTTATTCGCCTTGAAAACAGTCGTCATTATGAATATTTAACCTTTTATTATTTGTAGACGAATTTGTTCGCATCTACAGCAGACATCTTCGCAAACAGTGTGGCAAAAGAAGAGATTGTTCGTATGAGCAATTTCTCCTTTTGCTACAAAGTGGTCAACTCAATTCAGAACGTATACAGTTCCAAACTTCGGTGAAGATCTGTTTTTAAGTCGCGTGCTGCCTAATATTTTGTTAGCCGAAGACTTTGAACTATTCTAACGGTTTCTACTCTGTGGACGTCGTAAAGTACGATATATTCCAGAAACTGTCTATTTTGACTGAGGTCATTAACACTTATCTACACTGCATAGTATACAATTGTATGGCAACAATCCAATAGACAATGAGTCGTTCTCCTCACTTATTAACCCTTTTTCACTTGAAAATACTTTTGAAATCATTTTGACCAAGTGAGAAATCGTTCATCTTGATCAATTTCTCTCTTTGCAAAATGTGTTCAACACTTTTCATTAGTCACACTTTTATTAATAGAATTGTGTAGATCATCTGTTTCAGAATTGATGTAGTTGAAATAGATTTATTTCCATGAAAACTAAATTTTGCCAGTAAATTTTCCTACTGTATATAATGTTGTAATAACAAAATGCATGACTTGGGTGCCGATGGTGTATTGATTCTTATGAAGGTTACCTTTTTTTATTAAAACATGCGATAGTTTAGGGTTTAGCAAATTACGGCTTATGCAAATAGATACTTCCTCTTTTAGAGATACATTTTCTTTAAGATATTAGGCGTCTCTAAATTGACTCTATCAGCTTAAGTTATAAACTTACGAAGATAATGTCAAACTTTATCTGATATTAGAGGATGTTTTATTTTTGCGTATGATATGTTGATACATTGATAGCAAAATATTGAATATTATACATTGGTGTGGTTTTACAATTGTGTGTGTTAAGATTTATTCTGAATTTTCTTGTACCATTTCGAATTGGTTTAACTTCTCTTTCTGTCGAAAATAAATTCCAAGTATTCGACTAATGAGCAGTTACGCAAACAAGAATCTCTGGCATTTCATAAAGAGTTTAAAAATCTGGTCAGTCTGCATATCCACTGGTAATGATTGGATGATCTGTATCCCAAGAGTTTGAATCACGACTCGGCCAACTTTCTGTTCTATGATTTACAAAAGTCTTTGTGACTGGCATCATTCCTTTTCATCAAGTTGGACAAATATAGCTTGACTATTAATATTATGAATATAATGCAAAATAAAAAACTGTATTTTTGCGAATGATTTGTTAATACAATGATAGCAATAGTATGGAATATTATTTTGTTTTTCATCCGTGTGTATTAAAAAGACTTTATGAAAGTTTTTTTTTTTTCTTATTAAAAATACAAACTTGTTTTACTTTTGTTTTCATATATCTGTTTAGTCAAATCAGACCAGGAACATTGTTGTGTTTATATTATATATGATGACACCGCATGAAGGGTCGTCACAAAGTGACCCGGTGTATTTAAATATTCATGAGCAATTCCTCATTTGTCTTACCATATACAACCGAAGCTAAGCCGTCATCGCTTCTATGTCTCGTCTTTGTTTATGACCTATAACAGCTGCTGATACCTAACAATACTGTAGACGAAAATCTCAATACGCTGACGCAAAAGACAATCATCGAGGACATGTAATAGGCAGCCATCAGATATTTTCGATCATTTGCTGCTGCAGCGAAGTGTGTGTGTGAATGTATGCCGTTAACAGGGAAAACGTCTCCTTGGGCTATTTATTTGACAGGAGTGCCAGTAAACATTTGCGTTGGTGAACCGGCAACTTTGATAAACTGAACTACTGTTGAAAAGAAAAACGTTCACACCACACTATGTTCTTTTTAAATCGTTATCATAATAAGATCTAGTTCCTACTGTAACAATTAGTATTGTTATTTTGTCAACAACTACTGAAGTTACTGACTATTTGTCCTGGACACCCCCAGTTCTGTTGTAAAACGGCTGATGTTATTGTTTGGTTGTTTGTATAGTATTAAACGCCGATGTCAACTCCATGTCACTTATATCACGGCGTTTTCTATTATACCGGTACTTCTAGTAAGTTTATCCTGACACCAGCACAGCAGTCGCAATACAAACTCCGCAACACTGAGCAACACGGAGGAAATCCACTACAACTGTCTTGAATGTCTTTGCTATAACCCAGCGCAGGATTATATATTTGCATCCCGCACTCGATGCGGAAGCTCTGACCACTACACCAATGAAGATGTTATGGTATATGTTCTCTTTAAGAGCGTGAGTGTTTAGTCAATTAAATATCAATTAACATTTATCAGGGAGAATTGTTTCAACTGTAGCTATTTTGATGTCCAAACAGTGTATCACGATTTCAAACCAAAGACAAACAGTGCTCGCAAATATTTCTTTTTTTGCAAGCATGTGTTTTAAACATTTTTCGTTTTAGATATGGAAACTCTGATTTAGGCAAGTTCTACTTAAACTCATGAAAATGTAAAAAAGAATATTTAACACATCGCAAATTTGTAATTTTCCTTGTTACAAACAACGCATAATGGTTGACTTATAAACCGACTCAATACATTTATTGATCATATAGGTATCTTGTCTAACCTATTGAAAAATTCATGAATAATAATATTTGAGTGATTTCCCTATTATATGTGTAGGTTATTGGCATTAGTATATAGGACTTGACATATACAATCCAAATATTCCTTATTGTCGTCTCTGTTTCAGAGTAAAAGAAAATACACGTCGTCTATCATCTGTTTATACTTACTGAAAACAAATTGCTCAAGTTGAATAGAGTATCTTTGACAGTGGCAAAAAGCAATATATTCACACTTAGATTTCCCAATTTGTGATGATGTTTTGCGAATATATGTATATTCTACTTTCCCTAGGAATGGTGGTATGTTTACCAATTTCAATACCTAATCTATGGTTAAAATATCTAAATTTCGAAAAAAGAATCTTCAATATTTATAAGGTATATCAAATACAAAGTATCTGTCAACATTAAGCAATGATTTAAATTTATTATAGTGATGACATCGACTAAATGAGTTAATATTTCTATGAAATCCTTCGAAACATTATCGATCAGTCTGTGCTTAAATACTTCATCAAAATGTTTATGTATAACTACCACATCGTAATCACAACACATGGATGCAGTGATGCAGTCTTGGAGGCCTCTTTTCAGAAAAGCGCATAGAACATTCTATAACGTTCAAACCGTGTGCCACTTGGGTAGAAAACGTTCGATGTTAACAAATATACAGACTGACGGATATACAGACGGATTTATCTGCATAGCGACAGTTTATTTTTATGAAATTCATTATTATTCATTGTGCATATAGATACACACGTCCCGAAACAATGTTAATCAATTAGTAAATTTGTTGATATGTAACGGCTTTACGTCTGTTTTTGAGTACAAATCGAGTTACTTTACATTTCCGTGAAATTCTTAACAACTAATTTCTTCACGGTCCCTTGCAAAATCGTGTTATACTTTCATATCCTCACATAGCTGAACAATTAAACCTTTAATATGGATAATGTAAAGTGTGGCATGGATTAGTCTGTGAAAATTCAATTATCGCAGGTTGAATACAAAACGAGTTCACTTTACATGGACAGATATGGTAAACATATATTTTGTGGAAGACAGTAGTGCAAGGGTAGAGCGTCGATCCCTCGTACCGAAAGTCCCGGATTGGAGTCCCGTGATGAGCGCGTTCTGACTTTGGGATTTTTCCAAACAAAAGGCGCGAGTACTGGTTTAGTCTCCAGGAGACAGACATCGAGCGTGATTAATATAAGCTGAAAGCTTGTTTCGCAATCGATATAAAATAAATAAGTTCAAACTAAACATACCTTATGACCAATTCATCCTGCGACAGTTGTTGAATTTAAATGGCCTATAAAACTGTACCCTTTATGGCTAAACTACAGAAAGGTCTCGTCTGACCCTGACATGCTAAAGGTCATGTTGTATTCTAAACCCTTTTGCAGACGACTAGAAAAAACATTTAGTCAAATAATAGGGAAACTTTATATAAATGAAGAAATACAATTAAAAACATTGTTGCAAAAGCAGGAATTACTCATTAAGAGCAATTTCTCCTTTGGCCACAGCGTTTTAAAAAAACGTCTGCTGCAGTGGCATAAGAAAGCATCTGTACGTTAGAAAGGGTTAGGCTTCCGTTAAAATATAGACCTTTAACAGTCACCGGATTAGACATTAACTAAAATGAGTTTTACTCTTTTCAAAATGACCGAAGGCTGAACAGTCTAATCACGGGGTTCGAATCCGGGTCTTTTGGTACGAGAGGCCGACGTTCTACCACTATCCAGTAAACTTATCAAGATTTAACAACTTTAAACTGTTTTTTAAAACAAAAGGCCCACTGCATTAGGCAAACATTAAATCAATTAAGCCACAGGAAAGACAGGTCCACACCCTAGTTGCCATGTTTTCGACCAATCAACATGGTTTGACGGCATCTGATACAAGGGTCATTCAAAGAACATTTCTATTAAACTATATTTGAAAATTGGCCAGATCTTTTCGACAGAGGAGATGTTTCCACGCCACGCCAACAAATTGTGCACTAACAAGGCCGCCCAAGTAGTGAAAATGGTTACAGCGTCTGCCTTGAGAGCGGATGTTCTGGTCATAAAAAAAACTTTACAAACGGAAGTAGTGATTTTGCTCATTGGCGCCGAGTGTGGCAAGGATCTCATTATGTATCATGGACTGGCGTGAGGATACATTTACCAGAAGTTGTCGTGAAATACTGAAATACTATTGAAAGCGGCGTAATACTCCATACCTTACAAATACACACTTACATAATCCAGGACAAAAACAGGTGACAATGAGCATACTTGTATATTGTTTACAATCATTTGACATTTGTTTCTTTCACAGACGGGGGTAATGGTGTGAACTTTACCATGAACGTTAACACCGGAGTTATCAGCGCTAAAACAATTCTGGCTGCTGCAGATCCTCTCAAAATAACGCTAATTGTGGTCGCTACAGACAACAATAAGATCGCATTCGAAGCCGAGGCATCTGTAACAAGTGGTTCTTAAGCCTTTTTGCCTCCATGGCTCTTGTCTTCAGTGTTTTACTGATGTAATACGGGGTTAAAACGCAAGTGGAATCGAAGTAACACTTAAAAAGAGCCTCGCGATTAATATCCGAGATTCTTTATTAACACATTACTGTGAATTCGTGATAACTCGAATTACGAATCTAAATTTATGATAAACATTTCAGTAAAGTCGAATTAGAAAGCTGAATGTACTTAAAAGAATTAAGCAGAATTTGAATGATACCTCGAACATGTCGATAGCTAGAAGTAATGTATTTGTTGCTTTCGACTTCGAGTTATCTTGAGTCCACTGTACTTGTAATGGAAATCAACGTCTTTGTTTTACTTGCGACAATACTTCTCTGCCTGAAGTGAGTATATACAGAGTTTTGTATAATCTAAGTTTTTTAACAAGGGTTCATAAACGAATTCATCTAGTCGATTTTTTTATGATTACAAAGGATTTTAGATCAGGTAACATTATGTGTCAGCTTAAAGACACTGATAGTTGTACATTATTTCGATTACATAGGCTTTAACGTAGGACTTAAAAATCAGAGTTTGTATAATTATGATATAATGTATCTTACTATTTATGACACATCATCAACGTAACTCTTTCCCTGATAGATATCACAGTTTGGACATTAGTTTCGTAACAGATGTGTTAACATCGTGTCAATATGTACTCTATCAGCTTAAAGTATGGAGATAATTGTAAACAGTATCGGCCCTAAGATATATATGTTGATACATTGAACTAAAAAATATGGATTTATTTAATATTATATTGTGTGTGTTAAGATTTCCAAATTTAAATATGTCATATACAATTAGAATTTTCTTTTACTACATTTTTCAAAAACAATTTCGCAAATCTCTGGTTTTTAACGAACTAAATATTAATTCCGTGTTAGTAGACCAATATTGTTTTTATTGTGCAAAAACGCATGCACTTCCAGAGTCATGACCCGTTCATAGCGTACATGAATATCAGCAATCCATAGAATGCTGAACGTACGCAACGAATGACCACCGAATGGCCAACGAATGTCTAATGTAGCGTACTGTGACTGGTATTACGCTCTCCAAATATGTGTCGTAGATTTGATGCTTGCCCTGCACATTTCGTGCATTAGACGCATCAAAATCCATCGCGGGTGCATTGATTGATCTTATTTCAAATTTGTGACATAGAAAAACTACCGGACTAAACTTGCACATTTCTTTGTTGATAATTTGTTCTCTCTGTATTACATATTTCGCGCCAATTGAAATATTGAGATTTTGTAGATGGAAGAATCTACTTTTCGAAATTCGGCGCTGAAAGATTTAACCTCATAGCATACAGTACTAGCTGAACTTGATTGTTAATAATAAATAGTATTATGAGGATATGGCATAATATAACTGTATTTTTGCGAATGATTTGTTGATACATTGATAGCAAAAATATTGAATATTTTTTTTTTTTAGCCGTGTGTGTTTCAATATAAGAGTCTCTGAATGTTTACTTTTCTAATAACAATAAATACAGTTTTGTTTACTTCTTTTTTAATCAGTTTCTCTGAAATATTGTTGAAACGTCTTTTCAGACCCCAATAAATCAAAAATTATTTTTAATTATTTATCACAAATAGGATATATATATATATATATATATATATATATATATATATATATCATATAGTGATAAGTACTTGTGTAGTTTTATTCGACAATTGCTGAAGAACTTTGGAGTTTTACGCAGGCTTTCAAAAGTATTTCTGTCATATCATTGCATTTTGTGTGTTAATTAATTATCAATACTACTGGTAAGTTTATCCTGACATAAGCACATAAGTCGTAATGCAATTATCACCATACTTTGCGCCAAAAACGGAAACCACTGCTACCGTTTTAAAAGTCTCTTTCTATGACCCGAATGGAGATCAATCTCAGGTCTACTTTTCTCAATGCGGATGCTGTAACCACTCTACCATTGAGGCGCTTTTGTTATTGTATTGTTTGTGGGCGTGAGTGTTTGGTCAATACAATATCTACATTGAGGAACATCAAATTGTAGGACAGACCTCAATTCAACGAACATTGATCAGTAAATGCTTAAATAAATTTACAAAATGAATGTTTCCAAAAAAATAGTGATAGCCAATAACTTTAAAAATCATAATTATATAGAAACTCTTTGGATGTTGATGCCCAATTAAGTCTGCTACTTTATTCAATACAGTTAGTCATATAGGTACTCTTCCACATTCTTTCAAGACAGCCTTAGTTTTGGTATTCCATTTTACTCCAAGAATTTCAAACAAAAGTCAAGATGACCAGTTTCTTAAGTTCTAGAATAAAAATATTCCCATATCTGGGAAGATAACATAGTAACGGTTTTAATAAAGAATAAAATAATATACTATATGTATTGTTTGTAAAATATCCAAACTTTTTTCATAAATTTGATAGTTAAAATACTTTGTTCATGCGTAGACCTCCAAGACAACGTCGATATAAAATTAACTTCCATATGTTTATAAATAGCGACAACACTAATTGGTGTACCAGCTAAGTACCATTTTCTGTTGTTCCTTAAATAAACTTCATTTCTAAAGAGAATAGTCTTGGTTTTATGTATGTTAACTTCAATTCCAATGTAATCAATACTATTAAGTTGTTGCTGTAAATTAAATACTGTTTAAGTACAATTAGCAATGTTGTATGCTCTTGATACGAAATCAATAAGTTCAGGTTTTTTTTAAATAAAATATTTACGAAGTAAATAGGATAAATAAAATGTTAATAAATAAATAAAATGTGTTGTACTTGTAATATCCCTCTGACCCGAACCGGTAATCGTACTGAGACAGCAAAAGTTCTTGTGTATGTATTTCCCTTTTCATTCGATATAGTCAAGATTGTGCAACACTTAAGCATGATTACTGAGGCAATATGTACTAATATAGCAACTGATGTTCAGCTTTTATATCTAATCATATGCATCAATTCAAATTTAATCTGAAAAACTAAAATATGTGAAACTTGTTAGCATGATAAAATTTGTCACACGTATTCTTAAATCCAACATAAAACACTAAACTATTCCACATTTCCGTGTCAGATACTTCTGTACTTTTGATTGAAATCCAAGTCGGCTCTTACGGTTCACGCTTAGACTGTTGCTGCCATTATTATAGAGTGTCCCCAATCCACAGGGGCGTTTTTGTTTGTTAATGACAGAACAAATTACATTGATACAAACATAGATTGAATATTGACACAAATGATTAATTATTTGTTCATGCCCTTTTTTTCTGACGATACCGTCTTTTTTGCACAAACTCCAGTAGGTTATCACGATATAAAACAATTGGCTATAGTACAAGTAGTTGTCCCACAGCGTAAGTCAATACATATCATCTACAGGTTGCAGGCAACCTTCTGAACATCTTTTGTGAAAATCTAGTAAAAGTGTTTAAAGTACATTGTTATCAAGATTTATCAATTATAAACTCATGTCATTTCTAATGAAAAGCCATTGGGGAAATATGTTTGTGACATTGCCCTTTGACATACTGAAAGCCAAAACAACAGGAACCAACTATTTTATTAACTAATAATCATATGAAGTATCAATGTTGTGACTGGTCTGGCTGGTCATATGGATTTATAGTTACTGAACTGAAAACACTTTCAAAGTTATGGTCAACGTGACCTTTACCCAAAGTTTTCACTATGGCCATATACGGCAAAACTACCCCGCCGCTTGGAGGGAATTGTTTCGACCATCAACATAGCTTGAAGGAATTTGTTTCTATGATCACGCTAGGAATATTTCTACAATGGTTTTGGGGATTTTATTTTTCTTTCGGGTGCCCTGCATGGATCCAAACTTGAAGGAATTTTGGTGAGGACATTCAGAGGATGCTATTTGTGTATATGTATAAATTTATAATCGTCGTAAAAATATCTTTGCAATAACAAACAAGTAATATCACTTAACATTTTCCCAGATACAACACATCTGTTGACAACATATTGGCACAAATTTGAACAATCTATGTAAATGAAAGTCTAATAATTTGATAGGGTTAAAAACATTATGGCAAATGAAAAAGTGCTCATTACGTGCAATTTGTCCTTTTGTTCCTATGTCTTCAAATGTGTCACTGCTACAGCAGTGTCAGAATGCGTCTGTTTGTGAGAAAGTTAGATTATAAAATACTTTAGATGTATGAATTTAGTTTATACGCAAAAGCAAGAACTACTTTGTCAAGTTGATCATTTTAGAAAATTGAGACGTACTTCAGTTTTAAAAGTAACGATTTCTTGTCGGAAAGCGGGTAGTATAGTTCTGGCAGATTACATTACACTCAACTTAAAACAAGAAATACCGAATTTTGAAAAGGCTTAAAAAACTTATTATCGGATAATATTTAAGGACAAATTTGTTATCAGAACTAAATAAGTACAGGATCCATTTGCTTCTAACGCCCTCGATAACCTTTTCATATTTTTATTGAAAGTCTGGTAGGATCAGTTTTAATCTATAATGCATTAAAAATGATTAATGGAACATTTTTAGATATATAAACAATTTATTTTTTTGTAAATATCTACAAATATTGATTCATTATATAGTGATTCAGGTCGATAACATTTGAATAAGTTTATAATCAAATATTGAGTAAACATGGGACAAAGTAATAATCCCTTTATTGATGAAATATATAAAATGATGTTTATTTTGTCGTGAAAAACAATATGAATTATAATGATGCTAACTGGGCTTATGATATAAGACAAACATTGAATACTATATATGGATAAATGGAACCTCAGCAGAAGATAAAAAATAAACAACTAACGCAAGGTATATAAGACCAATACAAACAAAAGTGGTACATAATAAACAATTTAATCGATTGCAAAGCAATTGTCAGCCTTTTCATCATGCTCTACGTCTTTCTACCAGAGACTTAACCAGTGATCGTGCATTTTGAGGAGAAAAGTCCCATAAGGCAAATCTCGCTCATCATGGGATTCGAACCCGGACCTTTTGGAACGAAGGACCGACGTTCTTCCACTACACCACAGTCTGGTATACTTATCTCATATATCACGGGTGATATGTGTTAAAGTAACTAACAAGTCTCATCGCATCGGTGGTGTAGTGGCAGCACGTCCGCTTAGGATGCGGTGGGTCATATGAAATATTTTGAATGGTAGAATTTGCTTTCCCTCTTTGGCGCTCAAGAATGCGAGCTTCGCATTACGACCAACTTGCTGGTGTCTGAATCAAAGAACTAACAGACATGGTAACTTACACAGGAAACGTAGTGATATAACTAAACAGTTGTGCAAAGCGTTCTTAAATACCAAACAAACAATACCTAACATGTCTTAGAGCTAATGTTAACATATTACATGCATGGAATGGAAAACGAAAAGGAGTTTTATTCGATAACGGAACTTTAAGATTTGCTATCCAACGTCACTTCCACTGATAACGTTGTGTATTAAGTCCATAATAAACAAACGTTGAACATTTGTATCTGTGTA
Organism: Serripes groenlandicus; assembly: GCA_031761405.1. Classification (NCBI taxonomy): domain Eukaryota; kingdom Metazoa; phylum Mollusca; class Bivalvia; order Cardiida; family Cardiidae; genus Serripes; species Serripes groenlandicus. The sequence continues at coordinate 19,918,178 of JASEVX010000012.1, forward strand.
ATATTTTCTCATTGAAAAATGTGAAACTCATAATTTGCGTTTAACAATTTTCTCTGGGAAATCTAAATATTGACTCCTTTGCGCTTAACGTTGTGGGGTAATCATTTTTACTGAATCGTTGTTATCAGGATTAACCTATCAGTTGAACTGGTTACCTACCAATGAACCGCCGTTATTGAACTTAAACATTATGGATATATGCGTAAATCAATATACAAACAAAAACACTGCTGAAATGCAGAAAGAGTATGAACAAAACTCATTTTTCTCTATGATGAACATAACCTGTATGTATGAAACTCCATGTCTATATCATTAGCAACCACATGTGAGTGCTGGACGCTCGTCTTGTTTTATCCTTTTACACTTTTATTTATTTGATAAATAAAATCTTCAAATTTTGAATTAAAATTGTAGTATTATATAAAGATCTCATAACTGCTATTTTTCAAGTATCATCACCAGATTTACATTGTGGTGTAAATCAAAGTGTATATACTTGATGAGGAAGATATTCAAGTCTGAAAGATGGCTGCCACAATCTGTCAATATCTTAATCTCAGAATTTGTATATGGACGGTCAAATTAAACAGCAAGTTCAATAGTGTAAGCTTCTGCACATGCAGTTGACGTAGTTGACTAATTGTGTACACATTATGATACTAAATGTAAAATCAATATATAAAAAGTCCCCTACCCCATGAGCGCCTAACCCGATCAGAAAAAAAAATGTATAATTTATGTTATGTCAAAACGGAATGTCCTTAAGCCCCTAGATTGATAGACGCGCCTCAAATAAAGCTAGCCTCAAAACACGATTTGTCTAGGAGATATAGATCGTTATTAGTGTTTTTTCAATGATATGCTAAAAGCACTTGCAAATGACAGGTGGCATCTAACTGTATCGCCTATAGACATACGTCGTTACATATGAAAATATTAAAACAAAATAAAACTTATGTTTTGTCACAATGTTTAAAAAGCATCCGCTGCAGATACGCCAACATTTGTCAGTAGGTGAGAAAGGGCTTTTGAAGTTTAGCAATGTATTGTAATTACGACCATTTTGTAAAAGCGTTGCTCCAGGAGACTCAACTTTATCGTATTTTGTATATGTTTGGACAAAGGTTACCTGCACAGACACACTAAAGTACCCAAAATGAATACTGCTTAACCTAAGTTCCTTGACACCGTCTTTGACCCATTGCCAAGCAATGCCTAGATTATGCTGATCATTTTGTGATGGCTGATCTGTGTTTGCGCTGGCTGAACTGGATATACACTCGCGATAAATGCTCAACGATTGGTCTTCGCAGAGCGTCGCTTAATATTGCATTTCTCTAAAGGCTTCCTGGATTTTTGCAAGACGTGATGTATAATGGGGACCAGTCTGTTTGGAGACAAACATCACGAATTTCATTTTGCATATGACGTGGCCAACCATAGAGAGAAAGATTGGCCAATGGTACCAGACATTGGAATGTTGTACTTAACAACACATTGATATGAAACTATAATCCACAAAAATATAAAATGTGACTACGAGTATCAAGGTGAGTCATTTCATGACCGCAGGTACAGTTATTTAAATCGACAACATATAACGTTTTACAGTAGAACTAAATCATATTTGTTAAGATCAAAGTGTTCAATATATGACATGAACTCTCCCTCAGCTGTTTTAATGGGTGCAGGAAAATACGTTATTATGGAGCTAATCTACTCGTGACTTCTTTGTTAACCTCGAATTAATTAGTTTTTTTGTTTTATTTGGATTTTATGCCGCTTTCAACATTATCTCAGTAGGTAAACAAACCAGTACTAGGCTAGAAAATGTGCCTTGCCCAAGGTCACTACACCATGACCGTCGTGCCGCGACTGGGGATCGAACCCGGGAAATCCGGTTTCAAATCCCCGACGCTAACCACTCGACCACGGCGGATTCCTCCCTTAAATTATACAACATTTTCACCTTTGTTTTTATTGCGATCTGTTCAGAGATTATTCTAAAATGACACATTTCACGGTAACAGCGATTTGATGTTTAGTAAAATAATGTGTGTTTTGCTTCTTTATAGAAATTTGAAATAATTTTCTTGTATTCTGTCTAAATTAGATACGTATTAAAAACGGCAAATACGCATTCAAGATAAATTTGAAATTCAGATCTGAATAACTGCAGCTGTAAAAACGGACTATCTTTATAATAATTGTAATAATAGAATGATCTGGCATTGTTTTCAGGGCTTTTAATATCACTGTTACAGAAACACCCCAACACGCCAGTCTGACATGTGTAATACAAGTCATTGATGTTTACGACAAACAACCACAGTTTGATAAGCACTTTTACTCGGTATACATTCAAAACGATGTTGCAAACGGTGATGATATTACTTGAAAATATGTTGTTTTCTTTTACAGACAATATATCACAATCAAAATCTTAGTTTGAGTTATTAGAATCTTATCTGGGTTTATTTTTCACTTAGAAAAGTGTAGCATAACTCACAATCGAAATAAACAAATTAAGCATTTACATGTATTGTTACCAGTATAAAATACAGCGCGAAACTGACGAAAGGCTATTGAATTAAAGCATGACAAATTACGAGCCGTTAAATGGAGTCCAAAGGAACGTGCAGAAATTCACGACCAGGCATATCGAGGTATTATAAGTATTCTTAACCACCACAATTAATACTTTTGACTGTACGAAGACTGTAGAGAAATTGTTTTCAACTTCTTCTTTAATGGATCATCGTTACCACCTTTCAATCACATGAGTAAATATAAAAAGTAAAAAACAATGCATAAACAAGCTTGCTATTGCGATAATTAATATAATATATTAGGGGTTGGCTACTGAAACTTCTTCTAAGGCTCTGTGGATTCTCAGTTTGTTTTTGGATATACACTGGCTGGTAATAAAAGCCATCAGTATGGTTGCTTGTTAAATGAATTGACACTTAGGGATTACTTACCTTCGCCTGTCGATATGTATGTATGTTTGTTCGCCTGTCCGTGTGCACGATCGGGGTCTGATGACACTTGTATTGTTTCCTTAGTGGACTTTCTAGGGGTTGAAACGAAGGGGTTGTTTTTCTTCACGTTCGACATTCAATGACGTATTTATTAAATGAGACATTGTCAGGCAACAGACTTGTCCCTCCAAACTGTATCAATATATTTAGATATTTATTTCAGAAATGAATGTGCTGAACGTGTCAGCAACTGATGGCGATGTGTCAGATCCGTTTAACAAGGTTGTGTACAGTATCAAAGGTAAGTGTTAGATACACACTATATTAATCACGTTTGACGTCTGCTTCCTGAATACTCAAACAATACTCGCATCGCTGGTGTTTTAAAAAAGGATAAGTCAACCACGATCACACAAAAAGCAAACCCGGGACATTTTATCACGAAACATGTGTTCAAATTAAAGCCGCTGCATGCATGCCATATTAATGAATTGTACAGGATAGTTATATATCAGTGAGACAGCATATACCATTGAATTTGTATTATCTGTTTAGAGTTGCCAATTATATTGAGCAAACCGCATATCAAAATTACTAGTTCGATTACTATACAACCAATCACTATGTGTCGATAGAACTCGCAACAATTATTATATGAAGAAGGTGATCATGAGGACTTTCTATGACCTTAGACAAGTTGACTATGTTTCTTTCACAGAAGGAGGCGATATAGCAAACTTTACCATCAACAGCAACTCTGGAGTTATTAAAGCAGCAAGCAACCTTACAGGGCCTCACGCCTTTACGATAAGTGTGGTTGCTACAGACAACGACAACAGCACATGTTACAGATGAGGCAAGCGTATCAATGTGCATTAGATGTACAAGTGGTTCTTCTTCACTTAAGATAAGCGTGTTTTCATTCATGGCTCTTGTCTTCGGTATTATCCTCATGTAATGTATACATGTGTAAACTCTTGTCCACAGTAGAATACCTTCGACACTTTGATTACGCTATTTTTCAACCATCATCGCGTGAGTTATTTATATTGGGAAATATCGTTATCATGAAAACATGATGAGAAATTGCAATGATTGTTACAATGCAGACATAGAAAAGTATGATTTATTCGCGAATGCGAAATACATGTTACATGGACGTATTAAAGACTCAAATTATCATAATTTTGGTTTTCTTTCTGTCGACTGAAGCTAACTTTTGTAACAAAACGCCAACTGTGACTGACATTATTAAAATTGACTATATTGAAAATCATATATATGAATAATGATTAATTCTCTTAACTCATTAATATGCATGAGCACGAAATATCAATATGATGATAATGTCAAGCATAATCGGATGTAAGACTGTAGTTTTGCGTATGATATGTTGATTCATTGATAGAAAATTACTGAATATTACTCATTTGTTTGTTTTTGTTTTTTTCAATTGAGTGTATTTTAAGATTTTCTTATATTGATTGTACAATTGTACAACTCAGGTTAGTCTGCACATTTGCTGCTAATAGTTGATTGCTCTGTACCTCATTAGTTTGCATTAGTTTCAATCGAGGCTCGGTCAAACTGCATCTTCAACGTTTGACAAAACTCTTTGCAACTGATATCATACATGTTCATCAAATGGAATAAACGTTTATGTGTCAAGGCACGTGGTTTGGTGGGAAGGATGCTGTAAGAATGTCAGAAATCATACTGATGCATGACAAGCAGTTCTTCTTCACTGGAGACATTGTGTGAAAAGAGAATTTGTTCAAAATGCCACACTCTCCCTTTCCCACAATGTTTTCAGTTTCGTGTTGAAATGTTAATTTCACTCTTTAAAGATGCAAGATATTTTCTCTGTGATCCTTGTTTTAGCAAACTGTAATCTATTAGCTTGAATGTTAATATTAAGAAAACTAAAAATGTAATTTTGCGAATGCTTTGTTCAATACATTGATTGCAAAAGAACGGATTTTATTTGTTAACCGTGTGTTAGACTCTTTTCATAAAAAGGTCATACACCACTGACATTTCATAAACAGTGAATAAACATTATTAGTCCGCACATTCTCTGGTAATAATTGCCTGATCTTGAATTCCATTGGTTCATTGGTAGCAAAAAGATTACTCATTTGTTTCCGTTTTTCTAATTTTGTGTGTTTAGATTTTTCTGAATGTCTTGTACCTTTCTGATTTTGTTTTACTTCGCTTTATTTTCATCAATATCTTTAGAGTATTCGAAAGAGAAGTTACAAAACACAAATCTCTGGCGTTTTATAACCATTTAATAAATCTGGTCAGTCTCCACATCCGCTGTTAATAGTTGATTGCCGTATACCTCATTAGTTTGAATCAAGGGTCGGTCAACTTTCTTTTAGACGATTGACGCAATTCGCTGTAACTGCTGACATACATGTTCACAAACAGGGATAGATATACAGCTTGACTGTTAATAATATGAGGATAATGCAAAACCATAATTTTATTTTTGCGAATGATTTTTGTTACATTAATAGAAAAAATATGGATTTGTAATTTAAGTTTACAATCGTGTGTGTATAAATATATGATTTTCTGAATTTAAAGCTTTTCTTATAATAAATATTATCTTGTTTTGCTTATTTTTGTTCCTTAGTTCGCAAACCTCTGGTATTTCACAAACGTATTGCGAATATTGGATAGGACGACACCGTATAAAAGTCACCGCTTCTCTTTCTCGTGTATTAAAATGAGTTATCTACCCTGTTGATACCAATCGATATTGTATTTGATTGGCTAACGCAGAGCTCAATTAAAGACGACCTGTACTATGCATTCATCAGATCTTTTCGAGCATTTGCTATTGAAGCGAAGTTAAGTACCGCTGTGAATGATATTATCTGTGAGCGTTGGTCTTACCAGGAATAAAATCTGAATGGGGTTTTGATAGGACAAGACACGTATAAATGTGGTTAGAATGAAATACTGTTCGAAAAACCGCTCAGACACAATCAATCAAACGTTATGATTAATTGGTTAAACCTTGTGGCTGGGGTACATGTTATACCGATAGTAGGTATCCAGATCGTCTTGGAAATGGAATTCATTTCATCCCTTTTCCTAAAAGCCAGGAAATGGATACGACTGTGCGGCAGGCCACACAGTCAGTTGAGCGAGAAAAAACTGAAGGGAAGATGGAAAGCCAAACATTTGCACGTGTGTTCAAAGATAATTTGCATTTTTCAACCTTTAACGTGTAACCATTCACTTGCAAAACGAACTTAGCTGAAACGAGTGACTTTGTAAAACTTCAAATCACTTCTATTGCGAAGTGTGAATCTTAAAATTGAGAAGTAATAAAGCACACCTGTTTAAACTGCACTATTTAAACATGGCTTATAACAAATACAGTCGCTCCATCGAACATGTAAATGTAACTGTCGTCGGATAGGGGTCCCTTTAGTGATGAATTTATTTGCATTTTGAGAATTTCACATGAAGATACAACTCTGGAAATACTACTGGCCCATTGGCTCTCATGTCTTGCAGAGTAAGCATTATTAATGACTCACTGGTGTCAGGATAAATTTATCAGTAGTACTGGCAACTTACCCAGTAAACGCTGTAGTTTAACTAGGAATTATAGAAAGCGGAGTAACACTTCATACAAACATCCATGAAATATGTTAAGACATGAGAAATCTTAATGAAGGTGTCTTCCGTGAGGTATCAATGTATTTATGTCTACTTTTCTCAAATAGATATAACTCTTAAAAGATTATTTGACTGTGAGAAAAATTACGAACAAAACTCTCTTTTCTCCTGGTGAACATATATATGAAACTCCACGTTCATAGAATAGAAAACCGCAGTTTTATTTAATTAAAACACGAACAATGACAAAGTAATTTGCTTTAACAACGTCTTCGGAGTAGGGGACTTACCTACACTTGAAACTCGTACGAATCAGCATGTAAAACCACTTATAATAAATGCACATTCTGATTAAATCATCGAAACATTGATCCAATAGCTTTATGCTAATATGTTTTTATAAGATGTCGAAGTGGAATATGCTACCACTTGAAAATGGCACGTGAGAGGTTACGGTGTCCCGTATAGATACTAGAATTTAAGTAGGAACATGGATACAAACTGAATATTAAATCCAACGAACGTAAATTCCTGCCACGTCGCATGAGAATTGACCTTTGGACACTTGCAACAAGTGTATAATCATATCAGCATGTGCTTTCGTTGAGTCTGATCGGGATGTGCACAAATCGCTCTCCAGTCAGGATGAATTCTTATATAATTTTATAGGATAGAGTTGAATCATTGGCCTAACAGTATGTAAGCCAATGTCACTAATATCCTTTCAGTGCGTGCTGAAATATGGTTCGAAACGGAAAAACGGAAGACGCTTGCTGAATAACTCTGTCTAATGTTATAAAGTTATGATGACACTCGCAAGAATATTATCACACAATGATATTACATGCATATACATGCATATACTAAGTGACACTCATCAGCGTATAGTGCTCACTCAGAAACTGGTTATCGATTACAACGTAAAGGCAAAGAATCTATCTGAAATCAGGTAAAACATAAACACGCTTCAATGCACATAAGTGATGCACGCACTCGTGTAAAATCGCATAAATATATATCATAATATTGTTTACATTAACCAGACAACAATATCGCGGTCACACTTAGTTGAAATAAAAAACACATCTACATCTGTGATACTCATGCTGATTGTTTTGCCAATATGCATTTTTGATTTAACGTAAAGACGCGTATGAATAAAATCGTTCTTAATGTTATTTTGCATGCGGCGTGGCAAATTGTATATTAACAACGTAATGGTAATAAATGACACTGCTTAACTACCAGTATCCATGAGAGTAAATCGTTTTATGATCCGAGATAAGGATTTATAAATCGTCATCAAAATAACAGTTTACAGAAGAGCTAAAACTATTTGTCGACAGAGCAAGAAAGACATCATCAAACATGTCCAGCAGAATTGTACTGATAACCATTATTTTGGTATGCTGCAATGACAAGACGGGTGAGTTATTTGACTGTTATGTTTCATTTTAGTATATTTTTAATTTATGATAATATAGAATGCCAGAATTACGATTAATTTTGGAATTTTATTGAAGTAAAATGATAAATTAAAATCAATTTCAATTGAGTGTATTGCTTTTTAGTGTTCAAATATAATATATGAATCTAGCGTTGAAAAGAACTTCATGTGTTCAATACTATATCAGAACTAACCATGTCTCGGCCCACTCCACTAAACTTATGTAAAAACAAAACCTAAATATTTTCATAAGTCATTTATATTATTAAATGATTTTTTTGTTCTAAACAGCTCGTGCAGCTGTTGACTGGGGAGCGGGTACATGCCAAATTAGCATACCAGAAAATACTGTGAAAGAGACCCTGTATACATTCACCGCCAACACGGATCACTATTCAATTCTAACCCAGAATGTCACTGGCCGGTTTGTAATGGCATCTACCGGAGAACTAAGTTCTGCGACTGACCTCGACTACGAGAGTGATCAAAAATCATATTCGGTACACATGTTGTGAGCATGGTACTTTTCATTTCTCTTTGGTGTTTTACGCCGTTTTTCATGAAAAAATGTCAGATATCACAATATCTTGAATATAGAAAAAGCATTATATACCGCGTTAAATTGTTATTCTTCTCCTGATCTTTTTTATTCAAATATATCAAATATCAATTATATCCTGAAAAGTGCAAGAAAATATATGGATATAATTGATGACATTGTCATGCCATTTTCGTACGTTCTGAAAACCCACCACGAATGTTCAATTTGAACGATAAATGCTACATACACTACAAAACACCTTTGATTACAGAATGATATTTGTCTATCAATGTATCTCATTTACAGAAAAGAAAACTATCGAATTGTAGGTGCTCTGGACACAATTTAATGATTGAGAAAGGCGGTCATTTAAATATTAATCATGAATTAAGATACCGTTTGTATTGTCATAAATATTATATTTATGCCGCGGAAGATGAATTTTACTAGATTGTAAACTTCATAGCGACATAAGACTAAACTGTTTCAAGGCCTGTTGGTTAAGTAAAGCCTACAAACTTTCTATAGCATTAAGACTTACAGCAATGAAAGCAGTTTATTGGCTGTAGGAAACTTCTTAATAAGGGTTATTCGACAAGAGGGAACAATGTATTAATTCAAATGGTGTGGAATAGCCTACATATTTAAAGTGGTTTCATAATAACAGTATACCGCAAAACGATAACATGATATTATGCTGCATTGTACATACAGGTGAGTTATTTATTATCAATTATGAATTTGTTTTAAATCAATTCTGTTTGAGATTGTGATGATCTAAACTTCGATAAATCGATTTCAGAATTAACAATCGGATTTAGAAAGTATTAATAAAATACATACTAAATTTGACATTGGAATTATTCATTTTATTAATATTGGGACTAAATTCATTTTTTTAAATTTATAAAGTGAAGTATATATATTGTACTGTTACCAATTTATTACAAACAATATATCGAATTTCGTTATAAGAAACGTCATGTATCTCCATCCTGTAATATGATTTGAAATATATGTGTAAATTTTATAGTAAATGGTATACACTTCTCAATCCATCTGTTTAGCTGATGCCGTTACTTGGACTACCACATGCCCACTTGATATACCAGAAGATACACCAAAGGAAAACCTATATGTGTTCATGGCGGATGAGAGTCCGTCTGGATATACAATTTTAACCCAGAATGTCACTGGTCGGTTCTCGATTGCTCCTACCGGAACATTGTCTTCTTACACAAAGCTCGACTACGATAGTATTGAGAAAGCGTATTATATAGAGATCATGTAAGTTCAGTATGTTATTTCATAAACGTTAGTGTAAGCACAATTAATCGAGAAAGGTACAGATGTTCAGATTTACTATGAACAACAATTGGAATGAAGCATTATTTCACTTAGTGTGATTTTAGGATAAGATGTTATAACAAAAAAAAATAGTTAACTTTCAAAACGACAAAATACTTTTATAGTTAATCAAAATGAAAACAATGCACGTCACTACTAATGTAACTTATAGAATGTATTTCTTATCTGAGAAATCAATGAAAATTGAACATGAGATGTAAAACGGGAATTTACGGATGCATAAGGGGGTGATAACATTATACAACTAGTTTCCCGTATTATAAGAAAAGACATCGTATATCACTTGATCAAAAACCGGTGCGATACATATTTGATTCATGAAGAAGCAATAAACGAAGCTGCTTTAATCACAATTTATCGTCAGTTAAGAGAAATTACACCAATTTCAACGTTCGTACTACGTATTAAGCATGCCCCTAACTTAAATGTCAGCACAATGCTTCTTCACTCTTGTCTGTTGGTTTGCAGGGTACTCCATGGTACCTTAAGCTGTTTTATATATCTGTTTCCTACATATTTTTTGGGCCAATTTTCTTCACGTTTTTCTAAGTTGTCCAAAACAGGACTGTATTAGTTATAACATTGTTGTTTTTTAAAGGACATAGTCGAAGCATTTCCTCTTGTTCTTCTTTAAAATTGTCGTCATGTCTTCTTAGTGGCAACTGAAGAGTACATCTGGATCAAGAATGTTCGCAGGCCAAGAATCCTTAATAATCTTCAAAGGGGTTATCAATGTACGTATTTGTATATCTGGTGTGGGGCGTTTATATAGCTCAGTATTAATGGAGATGGATTATTGGTGTTTAGTAACATGACCTCTTTTTTCTTAATATTGACATAAATTTGTCTAGCATAATTGTGAAGTTTGTTTGTCTTCTTATGTATATGTTGGTGAGTATGAAAAAGCATCAGATAGGATTCAATGTCTAATTAAGTCTTATAATATCGGGACTATAGCCAATTCCAGACTTTCTAATTGTACGCTTTCTGAAAAGGTTGAAAACAAAGTTAATTGTCGAGCATTCGGCGAGACAGTGACCAGTTCCACAAGCCGAGTCAGATAATGTTCATCTACCAAAACAAAATCCCCATCACAAGCTTTGAAATAGTAATTAAACTCTACTTATTTGTGTTTGTCCTTTTTACAATAACACATTAAGTATTTAAGTTTGATTGATGTGTTTGCATTTATTACAGAATGATTGATTTGATTAGTATTCGAGAATTATAAAGAAAATGACAAATTAGCATTGTTCGTTCTCTAAAACAAACAGTTTTCATCAGATATTTTTGAACATGTGTATTGGTATAATGTTTAGGTCAAGTTCACTTATCGGCCAAATCGCAATGGCCCCCTTTGTATAACGGTCTTAAATGATTGATTGGCCAAAATGGTTATGTCCACTCTTTAGCTTTAGAAGTTCCACAATAATGTGTAATTTACTTCTTTTTAAAACATTTGATATAATTTTCGTGTAATTTGTTTCTAAGTCAGATACCTATTAAAAACGGGAAGTACCCATTTAAGATAATTTTGAAGAACATGTCTGAAAAACAGCAGCTGTAAAAACTGTTCATTGTCATTCTAATTGTCACAATAGTATGATCTGACATTCTTTTGCAGGGCTTTTAATAACACAGGAACACCACAAAATGCCAATATGACATGTGAAATTAGAGTCACTGATGTTAACGACGAACAACCACAGTTTGATAAGCAATCGTAATCGGTAAACATTCCAAACGATGTTGCAAACAGTGAGGATATTATTTGGATATATCTTGATTTCCTTTACAGATCATATATCACGAAATAAAACTTAGTTTGAGATATTCGAAACTGATATATGTTTTCATTTAGAAAAGTGTCGCATGATTCACAATTGAAATAAACAAATTCAGCATTGACATGTATTGTTACTATTCTAAAATACTGACGAAGGCTTATTGAATTAAAGTATGACAAATTACGAGAAGTGTAATGGAGTCTAAGGGAACATGCAGAAATACACGACCAGACATGACCAAAATGTATCGAGGTATTATAAGTGTTCGTAGTCCCCATCATTATTACTTCTGACTGAACGAAGACTGAAGAGAAAATGTACAAGTTAATTAATGGGTCATCGTGTTCACCTTTTAATGAAATGAATACAGATAAAAGGTAAACAAGAGCGCAGCGAAGCGAACGCCAACGCTCGTCTGTTTTTTTCTAAGTCGAAAAGGGAGCATTACTGAATAAATATTGAAGCAGAGTTATGTGCCTTGGTAGAGACATGCGTATTTTGCCTAGGAACATGTGAACCGAGTTTCATTTGAAGATATTGAACGGCTTTGAGCTAGGACGTAGGGTTAACGTTTTGTGATGACGCAGACGCACGCGACGACGACGACGATTCCAAGAGTATCTCAAGAGCAGACTTTACCATCAACAGCAACTCTGGAGTTATTAAAGCAGCAAACCACCTAACAGGGCCTCACACCTTTATGATAACAGTGGTTGCTACAGACAACGATGAGAACGAATTAACGGATGAAGCAATCGTATCAATGTGCATTAATAGATGTACAAGTGGTTCTTCTTCACTTGAGATAAGCGTGTTTGCCTTCATGGCTCTTGTCTTCGGTATTGTCCTGATGAAGTGTATGTTTAAACTCTTGTCCATAGCAGAATACCTCACCGCGTGAGTTATTTACATTTTGAAAGATCGTAATCATGAACAATTTATGAGAAATTGCAGCGATTTTTACTATGCAGTCATAGAAAATAACGATATATTCGAGAATGCGAAATACATGTAACATTGACGTATTAAAGTTTCGAATCGGATGTCTCAAATGTTCATTATTTTGGTGTTTTTCAGTCGACCGAAGCATACTTTTGAAACAAAACGCCTACTGTGACTGACATCATTAAAACAATCTAAATTGAAAAGCATATATATGAACAATTACTAATTCTCTTAATTCATTAATATTCATGATCACGAAACATCAATATGATGATAATGTCAAGCATAATCGGATGTTAGAGTGTAGTTTTGCGTATGATATGTTTATAGCAAATTACTCATTGTATGTGGGAAAAGGTTAAGCAAATAAACCACTGGTTGCTGTACATATTACCAGGAACAATTTTACTGATGTATTTCACATTGGTTAAATAGCAAAAATAAAAAGTACCTCTGTAGGAAAAGGAGGCAACAGGTCAATACGCAATCCTCAATGACTCCCTTTCCCACATACAAACCTGCAACAGAAATTCAGACACAAATATGGAAAGTCTATGTTAATGAAGGTAGCATAGAAGAAAAGAGTTGAAAACATTGTTGCAAATATATTGCCCACTATGAGCAAGTTATCCCTTTGTGACAATGTGTTCATAAGTCATCAAGTGCAAATGCCTCAAAATGCTCTGCAAGTGGGAAAGAAGTATTGCATTTCTGAAAAAAAGAGATTTTGTATAACTTGTTACAAGCATACCTAAATAAAAGCTGTGTTCAATGAAGTAAAGAAACTACATACAAATTACATTTAAGATGCTATCAGTGTTGTTAAATGAAAACATAACCCACTAAACTGTCAAACATACAAGTTTACTACAGCAGAAGACTATACAAACATATCTAGACAAAAATATATCTTAGTATAACCTATGATGTGGCATCTGATATTTTTCAAATCAAAAAATCTTATGTCATGCTCAGACTAACATTGGTGGTAATCAACTATAGTGTGAGGTTATCAGTTCTAGACACAGAGAAAGTATGAATTCATCAATCATTCATTAATTTGTCTTTTTTTAAAATATAACTTTTGGGGAGACTGGCTAGATATTACCATTACTCATAATAATAAAGTGAGAGTCTAAAACACTGACAAATTGAGTAGACCAAGATCAGAAGACAATATTGCTCTAAGCTGGGTATGCACAGTGTACTCTAAAACATTAGTTCATACTCCTAGTGTCAACATATTTCAAAATTCATACATCAACCTTCAACAACAAATAATATGGTTTCTGTTTATGATTGGGGTTTCATTCCATTTCAACAGTATTTCGGTTATATCCCAGCAACAGTTTGCTTATACATAATTCAATTTCATTAGTTAGGCTATGAAAACGTGCATTGCCTACAGGCAATCTACCACGACCTGCTGTTGTCAAGAATCAAAACTGCCTTTTTAAAGCAGCATAGCAGCAGTTCTAGTTATTCGCTCATGCGAGCAATCAGAACTGCTGCAGGGCTGTTTCCTTGATGCCGCATGCAGTGTTTTCATTTGTTAACTTTTCATAATAAACACATCAGATAAATGAATTACAGACCTGCCAATGCATGAATGATTGTATCATATATCCAGTGACCACTTGAAAACGTCAATAACTCATGCATGCATATGATCTGATCAATCAGATCAAGTTGCACAGAGGTTTAGGTTGGTCTGCATCTATGCTAGTCACAAAGACCTTCAGTCTGGTTCTCACAGATAGACACTCAAATATGCTATTGAAACTGTTTCATTTTGTGCATATAAAAATACAGCAAACAGTGTCTGTACACATATCCATTTGCAAAAAAATGAAGACTCAGATTAGTCATTAGTGAAACATGCAGGTTCACAACATAGGAACAAATTACAGTTTTATGTTAAAACAACATTTATTTTCCAAAGTTACTCACAATGTTTATCTGTAGAGCATTACAAGCATGGGTGTATTATTTTGAAAGCTGAATGATAGAATAGATAAAAAAATGTCATGTAAACAAAAAAATATCTTGGGAAACTTTGTTCAACAAAAAATATTATGAGCAAGATGTCAAAGTTCATTCATCAACCTTAAAATAAACATACAATAATTATATTTATAATTGAGATTTACACCATTTCAACAATATAAATTTCAGTTATATCCCAGGGCAGTTCACTTATACATGATACATGGTTTTTCAAATTAGTTCTAGCAGGGACATAGATACTAGGTTAAGAAAATGTGCCTAGCCCACATGCACTCCACCATGATCTGCTGTGAGCGGTTAAAAAGGCTGGCACACATAGTTTTATCAGATAAGAGGCATGTTAACCCTTTCCCACATACAACAAATCAGCAGCAGACAACTTTGATAACATTTGGGTAAAAAACATAGAAAGTCTCTATAAATGTAGGTATGCTTACTGAAAACAGTTGAAAACATTGTGACAAAACTGAAAAGAAGAAATTGCTCAATTTGAACAATTTCTCCTTTTATCACAATGTTTAAAGTCGACTGCTGCAAAATAAATTTAGCATAAGAAAACGTCTCATGTCTGTATGTGAGTAACAGAGCTCTGTGAAAACCACCCTGATCTTACAGCAGACTCATGATAGTCGAACAAAGGGAAACAATTGGAATAGTTTGATAGGCTCTGCTTTCCAAATGAGTTTGGAACAGTTAGATTTAAAGATCTAGCAAGCGCATATGGATCACACTTATTCTGCATTACAGCCTTACTAAATCACTTTTGAAAATTATTCTTGACTTGAGTAGTTAAAGAGTTTTTTCAGTAAATTGTACAACTGGTTTCCTTCATGTTTTTCTTGCCTTGTGGTTTATGTCTGACCATCTTTGTACAAAATGAGAAATTCTTGAAGTTTCACCATGGTTGATGCATCGTCATCCATAATTACGACATAGACATTCCTATTATCTTTCTCGAGCACAAGACAGCGCGCCACATCTGGTTCAAAAGATTTAGAACTATCATGCCAGTTTCTTCAACACTGATGGATGGGCATTGATTCACCTTTACTTTCATGAAAGCTACATTGTCTACAGTCTTGAGATCTAAGTCAAAATGCAACACATTTTCCTGACTTGCTCCCCACTAGAGTGGCAGCCACTCTATATAGCTCCATCCGATCCACCCTTCTGTGAACCCATGTGATATTTGAATTGAATATATGGAGTCTTGTCTACAGTACTGAAAAATAGAACAAAGAAGTTGATAAATACCTGGCTTTGATATAATGTTCACTAAATCATATTGCAATCTACTTAAGACATATAAACAATGGGGCCCCATTCACAATCAAAAGACACCTCTTTTTTTCACAAAGGAGACCTAAATTTCATACAAGCTGACTTTCATCACATTTTGCATGTCACTATTTTCGTAATTGAAAGAGCATAAACAACACACTGATTTCTACAAGCTACATTGACAATAAGTTGGCTTTGTTTTATTGGGGTATTATTGGGGTATTATGCCGTTTTCAACATTATTTCAGTTTTATCACAGCGACAGTTTTACTTATTTATGAATCCTTGTTAAAATTCCTTGAAATTTAACTGAATGTGTTTAATTTGATAATATTATATTTCGAGATAAAAATCAGTTAAATGACTGTCAGACGAACACCCACACCCCCTTTAATTTTTGTAAACTCATAAACTAATAACATCATAGAAAATTATAATTAAATTTAATAGTAAATTACCTAAACTAAAGTTGCCCTTTTGCTCGGCTGGTGTCGTTTGGTTGTTTCGACAGTATTCACAGTTCAAAATACGATAACGAGCCGTAGCCATGTCTGGTTTCAGGAGAAATATTACTTAAGATAGTGTTATTTCACACAGTCTTCACAAACAGACTGATCTTCCAAGCAAACGAGTTCTAGTCTACAATTCTCCTTCCCGGCATGTTTTCCGCATAGTTTGCGGCGAATCCGATACGATTATCCAGTATCGATGCAAGTTTCCGTCAATCTTTTGAAACGATTGCGATTGCTTTCGCTTTCTGCACGTTTAAAAGATAAAAATCTGCCACTCTTTAGCGTAGCTTGCGCGGACATAATGATTTTACACCGAATTTACACCTTGTTGATATCGTGTTCCGGATATTGACAGTTTCACAATTTAATTAAGCGCAATGAGCTTAAAAGAGCAAAGCACTAAAATGAACCGGAAAGGACATGCGCAAAAAAAGATGCGCAGTAACACACCGACGATACGCCTTTAAATTGTATGAAAAAAAGGAAATTATTCGTTTTCACACAATGTTTTTAAATTTGTGACGAATGGATAATGATCTCTTCGACGACTGACGGAATTTATCATGACTTGCATGAATCATATTTAATAAATGGTATACAAATTATATTGGTTAATCCATCTCATTAAACCAGACCAAAATCTTCTTTGTGCGTACATTGGGTCTGATGACACTGTATAAAAGGTCGTCTCAAATTGACCCTGTACATTTAGGTCTTCACGAGCAATGTCTCACTTTTCTGTCCAATGATATTGCACGATACAAACAACACTCTGCCTTTACCGCTTGTATTTCTCATTCATACAATGACTTGTCTCCCCTCTATATATATTGTGTATGCGATATAATGATTGGCTGACGCAAAGGTCAATCTAAGATGACCTGTAACTGGCTGTCATGGGATCTACAGGATTCTTTGCTACTGCAGCGAGGACTACCTTTAAGGAGATTGTGTGTAAATATAGGCCGTTACCAGGGCAAACGTCTGCGTGCGGTACTGATTGGACAAGACAGCCAGCCGACACATGAGATGTTGAAATAACGGATGTGAAATAACCCAAATAGTGTTTGGAAGACCGTTCAGACACCAATCAATCATATGTTCTATTTAATTATGTATCCCAATAAAACTTAGATAAGTTCTAAATGTTATGTGTGTCGACAATGGCTGCAGTACCTACCAAACAGTTTGTCCTGGTCATCCTGGTTCTGTTTGAAAACATGTTATGGTAGTGTCAGTGTTTTTTTTTTGTATGGTATGATACTTTACGCCGATTTAAACATTATGTTAGTAATATCACGGCGTTTTCTGTGTAAAATACTAGATATTCTGGTTATTTTATGCTAACACCAGCACAACATTCGCAATACAATATCCGAAATCAACACTGTGCACCGAGAAAGGGATCCACTGCTGCCGTTTTGAAATTCTCCCAAACGGGGGACCGAAGCCTGGTACCCTGCTCCAATGTAGGACTCTCTAACAACTACACCACCGAGGCTGTATTTTTATATGTATTATTTACGATCGTGAGAGTTTTGTCAATCATTCGTGATGGGGAGGCATGATGCAACTGTTGTTATGACTGATTGGGATTTGGACACCATTTGTCAATCATTCGTGATGGAGGTATGATACAACTGTAGTTATTACCGATCGGGATTTCGACACCATTCATCAATCATTCGTGATGTAGGCATGTTACAACAGTAGCTATAACCGATCGGGATTTCGACACTTTCGTCAATCATTCGTGATGGAGGCATGTTACAACAGTAGCTATAACCGATAGAGATTTCGACACCATTCGTCAATCATTCGTGATGGAGGCATGTTACAACAGTAACTATAACCGATCGGGATTTCGACACCTTTTGTCAATCATTCGTGATGGAGGCATGTTACAACAGTAACTATAACCGATCGAGATTGATTTCGACACCATTCATCAATCATTCGTGATGGAGGCATGTTACAACAGTAACTATAACCGATCGAGATTTCGACACCATTCATCAATCATTCGTGATGGAGGCATGTTACAACAGTAACTATAACCGATCGGGTTTTCAACACCTTTCGTCAATCATTCGTGATGGAGGCATGTTACAACTGTTGTTAATACCGATCGGCATTTCGACACCCTTGAACACGTCTATGTTGATGTCTAAAATAGGAAATTCATGTATATGCCGATCTCTATATAAGACAACTCTTCTTATTTAGTATACATTGGTTTTTAACATGTTTCTATTTAAATAAGGAAACTCGAATTTAAATTTCTATTTAATATAATGGACATGTACAAAAACTTAACACATTACATATTGTAAATGTTTCTACTTACAAACAATGCAGAATGGTTGGTTGAATAAATTAATTTATTTATACTAAAATCTAAAATACGTGAATAATTACATGTTGTGACCCTTTGTATATGTCATTGTTATTTAGTTAGTATTAAGAACTCGATATACAAAGTTAAAACTATTCCTTATTGTCGTCTAGGAATCAGATCTCATAAGAGAGAATACAAGATACCAACTGAAAATAAATGAGTCAAGTTGAAGAGAGTAGTCTTGGTGTAGTGAAAAAAAGCATGGATATCACATTCCCTCATTAAACATATATGAATATTCTTCTATCTACAGGAATGTAGGTATGTTGACCAATTGCAAGATCTAATGTATGGTTAAAACATCTGAATTTGAAAAAACTCTATTATATTTATAAGGTAGACCATATACTAAGATTTAAGGATCTTTCAACATTAAACAATGCTTTAAATTCATTATACATTTGGTTAAAACATCTGACTTGCGAAAGATGTATATATATATATCTAAGATCTAAGTATATTGTTACATTAAACAATAATTTAAATTCATTTTGATGGGGACATCGACTAAATAAATTAACATTATTATGCTAATCCTTCACAAAAATATCGATAAAATGTAGAACGTTACCAATTTCTTGTGACAACTAAGTAATCATTGTTTATTGACTCCCAATTCAGTCTGCCAATTTCTACATGACCTTTCATCATTTGTTAGCGTTGCTAAGGATGTCATGAATCGAAGATAGATATTAGTTTAAATCACTTTATATAACAGTTAGTCATATAGACTTAGTTAGATACACAAAGGTAACCACTGACATTCTCCTTAGACAGCATAATAATTGGTAGAACGATTTACTCCAAGGATTCTTATACAAAAATGAAAACGTAAAGTTTCTATAGTATTATTATGGCAATAGCCCCATATCTTATATAAAATGTGTATTAATTTGAAAATATCTGAACGGGTTTTCATAATGTTTGATAGGCAAAATAGCTTTACAGGCTTAAATAGCAAGGGTTTCGTGAGTATATTACCAATACAATATATATATGTATAATGCAATCCCATACACTCATACATAGACACAACATTACCGGGCGTACCTCCGAAATACCCAAGTTGCGACACGACGATCATAGTGGAGTGATCTTGGGCAAGGGACATTACCTAGACAAGTACTGGTTTGTTAACCCAGGGATCATGGATCCGTGAACTGTCGTCGTGATATAAGTGATATAATGTTGAAAACGGCGTAAACCCCTAATAAAACCAACAAACAAATTACCTCCGTTTCTAAAATCACTACTATGTTTAATTGAAGTTAACTTCGAGTCCAGTGTTCTTACAAAAAGTTTCAATAACATGAGGTTGCTATTGTAATTTAACTATTATTTCATCACAGTTAGCAATACCATCTGCAGACATGAGGCTAAAATTGTCACGTTATATTCTGGAACAAAAATCTAGAACACAAATAGTGTGGCCGAAGTACGAAAGACAACTCGTTAATAAATAAAATAAAGAGTGTAGTACTTGTTACGTTCTATTCTTGCCTACCGGTATTACAATGGAGGCAATCCGTACTAAGGCAAAACGAGTCCTCGTTCGTGTGTAAGAACGTCCCTCTTTATCCGATAAGTCAAGCATGTGATATTAGCATTATAAATGAGGTAGCCTTTACTAATACAGCAACAGTTCTTTTTGTTTAATCTTTGTGACTTTCATTTGTGTTATCTTCTGTTATAAATCAATTAAAATATCAGTACATATATTTTAGGACTCCTATTAATTTTCCTTTTAGTCCGATATGTTCAAGAAAATGAAACTTCTTAGCATGAATAATTTTGTAATACACTATTTATTTAAATCAACATATAGACAATGAAAGTTAACACATTTCTGTGTCAGATGCGTTTGTACCATTGACTATTATTGCCAATATGTTATCAACAGTTGAATAACCTCGGTGAAAACCAGCTTTTAACATGACCTAATGTATCAAAGTTTGAACAAAATAAATCACGAAGGATAAATATTTCCAGTTCAGTGAAAACTAAAGGTCCGCACTGTATACTGGAATCATGCTGATAAATGACAGACAATTGAAAGCATGCTAGAGTTATGTTTCTTGTGCACTGCACATCTGTATGTTATAAGTTTCCTATACAGAAAGTATGAAATTGATACATTGAAACTCTATTGAGACCATGGCTGAAGACAAAATATGAGAAAAGGAGTTTACCCCTTAAAAACAAGAACAACGTTTTGTTCGAAATGTTGTATCGGTCTCTTTATCATAATGTAGAAGTGTGACCTCTTTCAAAAGAATCTGCCAAACAGAAACAACGTGTTGACCCTTTAATGCAAACCGTAACGGACAGACGGACGTATGGATGAACACAAAGACGGACAGACAGTAAAATCTTGGGGAAGCACTCATTAACAATCAAGAGCATTTCACGGAACGCATGTGATGCATGCGAAAGACATATAAGTGAGAACATGGAAGGACGAAAAATACAATCTCCAAAACCAGCATGCTTAAATTATCGTTATTGTGCACTGGACATCTATAGCTCATAAGGTGCCTACAAACCCAGTTTAGAATGGATATAATGGAAAATAATTGAGACAATGGCTGCACTAAACAAGGAAAAATGGAAAAAATAACTGAAATAAACAGACAAGCTTTGCAGACAGACAATTTTTATTACAGAAGTCTGGTTTTACGATGCGTAAACACACGTCTGTGTTGAGGAAAGAGTTAACTTGTGATGGTATTGGTAATGTAATTGTTATCAAATTTAAGCCGCATCTAGCGATTTGATAAATTGACAAAAAACATTTTAGATTACATTTTCAGTTTATTTGTCAACAGATAAAACTAGGTCCAAACAGTTAAGTCCAAAAATCGCTATAAGCGCCTCACATATAAAATAAATCTTGACCTTACAGTTTCAATTCGTATGTATGCGGAAATTTACTAATCTCTAATTTGAAGACTGACTTTACATTTCCTACTTGGGTCGACATACTGACAAATAGACCAACGGAATGATGTAAAAATATCTTTTCCATCGACATATTAGAATGTTTAACAAAAAACGCCATATTTACCAACAATTCCCCAGTAGCTGCGAGACCGTTAGTACCATTCGTTCATGGCACGTATACACAGTAGGATGTCCTCTCTTTGGACTTCTGCAGCGATAGCGCATATGTAATAACAAGTTTACATGGTATGATATGTTTACAGTCTTCACAACCCTTGACCACATAGACTAAATCTACAGCAAACAACATTGAACATGACTAGGCTAAAATATTGATCTGAATTAATGAAAGAATAATGTTTGAATAGTGATGAAAATATCGTGGAAAAAACATTTATATGATTTAATGAAAGTATAATGTTTGAATAGTGATGAAAACATTATAGAAAAAGACAAACTTGCTGATTATCATTCATCTGTTAAGATTAGTCAAAATGTGTCTAAAAGGGGAAAAGGTTGAACGAATAATTGTAGGCAAATGTTTTTGTTAAAAATATTATCGAAAAAAATATTGATTCATGTTTTAAAGCATTGTTTGAAAAAGGAGGAATTGATCATTTTCAGCAATTGCTCCGTTTCCAAAAAGAATGTTCAAAATTAGTATGTAACTAATTTGCTTTTAACGGTAACAGTTCAACCCTTTCTCGCTTACAATCGCATGTTGACGCATGTGCAGACAGCATTTGAATACATCGTAACAATAGCAGAAATTGCTTATCGCGACCCATTTCATCTTTTTACACAATAGGTTTCAACCATTTTCATTAATTTCAGTCCATATTCTACCTTATTGCTCGTTATAATTCATATATTGCATGTTATTCAAATTCATATATTGCATGTTATTCAAATGTGCATGTAAAAAAAGATGTCTGTATTAAAACGCTTTAATATATTAAATATAAAAAAAGAATTCATTTGAAACGGTGTAAAAGCCTTGAGTGAAAAGGAGGAATTGCTTATTGTAAGAAATAGCTCCATTTTCCGCAATTTGTTCAATATTCGACTGTTATAGTATCATGGAAAGGAATCAGCTATCATATAAACGATGTAACCCTTTCCCACTTACAGACGCCTTTTGACACATGTATGTGAAGTAGACGAAAATCGAAAACATCGTGAGAAAAGGAGAAATTGCTTATCGTAGGCAATTTCTACATTTGCCACAATGGTTTCAACTCCTTTCAATCATTAGAAATTTACTTACAGTGGTTTGTATATGTCTCTATATGTATTCTAAGTCGACTGTTGTAGACCGGTTGCGGTCACAGCATTGTCGACGTTAACTAACAAGACTAGCATTAAGGTCAATTATAGTTCAGAGTTTGTTTCACTCGTTGGAACTGTTTTTGCTCATCAA
The DNA here is from genome assembly GCA_031761405.1 of Serripes groenlandicus. Taxonomy (NCBI): domain Eukaryota; kingdom Metazoa; phylum Mollusca; class Bivalvia; order Cardiida; family Cardiidae; genus Serripes; species Serripes groenlandicus. The sequence goes on from JASEVX010000012.1 coordinate 19,941,447, forward strand.
GGCAAGCGGATTGATTTTCGTTTTTCAGTCGAACCAATGAAATCATAGTAAACAAAATGGCAAACAAATAATAACTTGCCTATCGCGGATTATGTTAGACATGGTCGCAGCCGTTAGTTGACTTTTCGAAAATGATGCTACAAACCGTATAGGGGCAAATGGGAAAACACAGGACCTGACGAGATCCCACCAGACATTTACAGATGCCTTGCCAGACATACTTCTCAACCTTATCCAACACGTATGATATCCACAAGAGAAGAGCAAAGGAAACATCGTCAAACTCACTAAGAAAGGGGAGCTGAGTGACTGTACCAAGGAACAGTCTACTGGCTGAATTACAAAGAAAGAATATGGTGTTCAGACATTGGCCTGACAAAAGTCATGTTGAATTATTACCCTTTCCAACATACAACTAATCTGCATCAGACAAATTTGCAAAACATTAAGTCGAAACTAGGGAAGCTTTCTATAAACGAAAGACCCTTACTTGTATCAAATTGTAAATATTGTAACAAAAGTTGAAATATATTACTATGAGATTTGTTTTCTTTTTGCCATAATGTTTTCAAAAGTCGTCTGCTGCAGAGACGTCATAAATCGTCTGTACGTGAGAAAGGTATAAGCTTTGAGTATAATCTAACCTTTAACATGCGCCAAGTGAAACAAAATTCATAAGAATTGTCGTCAGCCGAAAAGCGTACGTGATTAATTTCAGAATGTGTTTATGCTAGAACGATGTTTTGAATGTTATAACCTGACCATTGTGCTGTAAGGCTTAAGTTAGCATCGAAATTGACTTATAATTAGTTCAGTTATGTGTAGTATGTCCGATGTTATTTCATCTTAAACACATGGTATAAATTCAGTCTTATCTATTTAAAATATATTGCGAAAAAATATAAGCAGCTTATATTATTTACGCTTGAGGTCCGATTCATTGTACTATACCAGTACTCGACGTTTCGACACTGTACCACCTTTAATATGAAATTTTGATTAATAGGAAATATCTGGTTTAAATCTACAAGTACCTGTCATTTATAAAGCAAACAAAAAAGGAGCTCGATAGTGGGTTTACACATAAAAGTGCTATTTACATAAACTCTTCAAAATTAATCGTTGGGATATGATTATGTATTTAGTACATAATCAAACAAAATAATGTGAAGTGAAGTCGCTTCATGAATCTAATGGACTGTCATCGTAACATGGGTCTCTTCTTTGGATGATTATTTCGTATATTTAGAAATTTCTCAAATAGATAGAGCTCTGGAAAAAAAACATGTACCATTAGGGCTCAGGGGCTGCGGGGTTAGCTTTACAACTGATTCGCTGGTGTTAGGATAAATGGATCAGTTGTACTGGTAAGATACCAGGGTAACGCCGTGGTTTAACTGAACAATTGTGGAGAGCGGCGTACGACAACTTACACACAAACTAATGATTGGAAGAATGAGTACGAACAAACCATTTCAGCAAGAGGCACCAGTCCGTAGAGACGATTGATTTAGTAAGGGAAGTCTTAAGATACTCCTCGAACACTGGACTGGTATCAGTTCCTCATGGCTCGGTCACACATACGCGGCGCATTGAAAAATAACTTTAGGGGAAACTAACGAATTGACAACACATGTTGCTAGCGCTGCGCGTCGTCTGTGAGCATACCGAACGTATATGACGTTCTGCTGATGTTCGAGAACCGCGAATTCGTTATGTGGTTGCATCCTCTATCTACTGATGTAGTTCTTTTAGACACTTCAGCAGGAACCTCTGTCATCACTGATAGTTGATGAGGAGGTGGGGCGGGACCCTTTATATACCCCATAGCTTTACGATGCGTTTACGCCATGTACGCGCTAGGAACACGCTAGAAGAACGCTGGGCGCGCTAGAGACTCGATGAGCACGCCCATATTCAATGCATGTTCGCATGATATGCGTAAGATGCACGCTAGGTGCGCGCTATGTGATCGCTATACAACATATATTGAACATACAACGAATACCTAGCGTGTGTTCCGCATGTGTGTCTTGCGTTGGTCAAGCGCGCTCTGCACGTGTAAGGCTTCATCTGGCGTGTACATTCGTGTGTAGAGCTCCGCGTACATGTGTGTGCATGCACTAAATCCCGACGCACAGAGCGATTGACAACGAAGGCATAGCGTTGATCCAGCGAGTTCGACGAAAAAAAACGATTGGAAGAATGAGTACGAACAAACCATTTCAGCAAGAGGCACCAGTCCGTAGAGACGATTGATTTAGTAAGGGAAGTCTTAAGATACTCCTCGAACACTGGACTGGTATCAGTTCCTCATGGCTCGGTCACACATACGCGGTGCATTGAAAAATAACTTTAGGGGAAACTAACGAATTGACAACACATGTTGCTAGCGCTGCGCGTCGTCTGTGAGCATACCGAATGTATATGACGTTCTGCTGATGTTCGAGAACCGCGAATTCGTTATGTGGTTGCATCCTCTATCTACTGATGGTGTTCTTTTAGACACTTCAGCAGGAACCTCTGTCATCACCGATAGTTGATGAGGAGGTGGGGCGGGACCCTTTATATACCCCATAGCTTTACGATGCGTTTACGCCATGTACGCGCTAGGAACACGCTAGAAGAACGCTGGGCGCGCTAGAGACTCGATGAGCACGCCCATATTCAATGCATGTTCGCATGATATGCGTAAGATGCACGCTAGGTGCGCGCTATGTGATCGCTATACAACATATATTGAACATACAACGAATACCCAGCGTGTGTTCCGCATGTGTGTCTTGCGTTGGTCAAGCGCGCTCTGCACGTGTAAGGCTTCATCTGGCGTGTACATTCGTGTGTAGAGCTCCGCGTACATGTGTGTGCATGCACTAAATCCCGACGCACAGAGCGATTGACAACGAAGGCATAGCGTTGATCCAGCGAGTTCGACCAAAAAAAGAAACGATTGCTAACGCAAACTTAGGAAATGACAGCGGACTGGCCAACATTGCTTATCGTGTACGAATGACTGGCGCATTAGATTATTGTATTATTACACAAGCAGCATTGATATAATATTTCAATCTCTACTTCTTTGCATAGTTCCCCATCCAAAAACGCCATTTCAGATTCGTAAACATGTCTTGGTTGTTGTAGATTATATATGGTACTAATGAAAGTACATATAAAGTATGTGAAATATTGTTTAATAATGACGGACTGTTTCCAGTATAATCTAAAGTCACTAGTTCTTAACTGAGACCACACGAACATAGTCATTGCCTAAATCGCGATAAGTTGAACATTGCGAAATCCGCTGAAAAATGGATTCACTTACGCAATAGAACACACTTTGCTTTCACATGTTGCTATAAGTTGCCTTAATTATTCTTTTACATTTGTACGCCGTATGTCTGAAGAGACCAAATCGTGACCACCATTGACGTATAAAGTGTTTTTCCAGGTGACACTTTTTCCTTTACGTTGCTACAAAAAGATTACATAAATTTTAGGATGAAAATGAACAAAAGAAAACAAGATAAATAGTGTAATTGTTTTAATTATAACAAATAAAATATGGTGTAATGGTACTGATGCAGTTCAAAATGTGTCCAAATTGTGTCCGTGATTTACAGTTAGCCCCTTGATATCGGCACGTTCATTCGTTTGATGTCTGATAAGCATATCATGTTTACATGAACGTTTATGTCAAAAGCAAAGACGGCTCTGCTATATTTACCCATGAAACCGAAGAATGGCAAAGCAATATACACTACCAACGTTTTCGCAGTAGGGGACATAATTGCACTTGAAAATCTGACAAATTGACATGCAATACAAATATATAATAATTACAGACAGTAAGAACACAATCTGAACAAGCAATCAACTCTTTTGAAACGTTTCACCGAGGGGAATATATCAAATGAACCGTGTCTAGCGAGTAAGGGTCTGCGTAGAGTGAAGACCCAGGGGAACTCGTGCAGACTCACACAGATATTCACCGTCTACATCCGAACAGTCTCACACAAGTCCCAGTATACATGTATGTAAACATACTTCAATGCACATTCTGATAAAACAATAGAAGTTTTGACTCACTAGTTGTATGTCTATACAAATTTATATGATGTCACAGTGGGATGCCATTAATATCCCAAATCGCTCGACTCAGGTCAAATATTGCTAACACAATTTTGAGTAGAAGTTATACATCGTTCTCTTGCTCTTCTTCAATGATGTGATAACAAAACTTGAGAATTACACGTGGCAGGTTACTCCCTACCGTGGAGATTACAAGTAGTTAAATGGATAAAAACTGATCAAAATATCCTGTAGAAGGAAAATGAAAATTTGCCACAACTCTGGAAAATTGACTGTCGGACATTTTTCAACTAGTATTTAACCAGATCAGAAATGTAATCGCTGCTTCGCTACTCATAAAATAAACCATTAATTAATATTATATTAGGTTGGCAAAAAATGACCGGACTTCAGATATATGTTAGCCGATGTCAGAACTGAGATATCTCCATAACGGAACATGCTTAAACATAGTCATGTATGTGAGTAAAACATCTGTCATGATGGTACGTGCCGCTGCATCAGCGCTCAATGTAGCATTTTTTATACACGTACTGAAAGACTTTCAACTGCGTATAGTACGTAATTAGACAATGTTTATCAATTAAATATAAAGAATCTGACTATATGATGTTACAATTAGGCGAAATAAAACACACGTTGTTCTACATATGTAAACATTGGTGATATATACTCATGCTTATGTTATGGCAACATACTTTTCTGATGTTTTTCAGTTAAGTCCCGCGTAAAGGTACCCTGATCGATACGAAGTTCCTTGACACTTTCTTTGGCTTATTGCAGAACAATGCCCTTATTGTGCGGTTGCGCTAGCCGGTCTCGATCTAGACTGGTGATAAATGCACAAGGGTTGGTCTTTGATGATCTTTGCTTAATATTGCCTTTCTCCGCGATATTTTCATGACTTAAAAGGTATCAGACTGTGTGGAGGCTAAAATCACGAATGACGTTTTGCCTGTGACGTAGCCAACTATAGAAAGAATGATTGGCAAAAACAATATCAGACTGCGTGGAGGCTAAAATCACGAATGTCATTATGCATGTGACGTGGCCAACTATAGAAAGAGAGATATTTAAATAGAAAAAAGAACGGTTTACAGTAGAACTAAAACCATTTGTTGACATAACAAAACGTCAGTAAACATGTCTAGCCGGATTGCTCTGATAACCATTCTTTTGGTATGCTGCAATTTACATAAAGGTAAGTTATTTAATTTAAATTATAAATTAGTTGCAAATCAAATTTATTTGAAATCAAGATGATCAGATGAAGGAGTACCAACATTAACAATCCACTTACGAAATATCAATTAAAGCCATACTAGTTTTTAAGTTTTACATTATGTATTTAATTAAAAAAAAGAAATAACACATTCTTCTTTTTTAGATAATGATCTACTCGTATAACTACTGCTACCACTCTATTATATTTAATAAATCGAGTTGAATTGAAGAAATATTTATTATAGATATAATTGTTTTGAAATTTGAAATTATTCACTTAATTTAAAAGATGACTCAACGCATTCTTTTAATTTTAAAAAATGTTTCTACCGTTATCCATCTATAATAAATAATATAAGGTCCGTAAAGTGATGTTGACGAGTGACGAATTGACGAGTGAAGAACTGTGACATTTTGTTATGTCCGTGAAGTTAGGTTGACGAGTGAGGAATTGACGAGTGACGAACTGTGACATGTTTTAGGTCCGTGAAGTTAGGTTGACGAGTGACGAATTGAGGAGTGACGAACTTCAAATTATTTGTGAAGTTAGTTTGACGAGCGACGAACTGTTGCTTCATCAATTTCGTCAACATTTTTCTTGTAAGATAAATTATACAGCTAAAGTAAGCTGTTCATGTAAAATATTCACCGTCCTTTCTGAAAATCAATCATTATAAAAGAGGACCTAAACTAATATATGAGCTTTCAGTCCAATCCATTTATCCAAAGTATATTTGTTAATGCTTAATGCATGGGAATTTAATACGATTAAACTTAACTAGAAGAGCTCCTTCAGGATCGTCCATTCGTCAACTAGTTAACCTAACTACACGGACCTCATTACAGACATGCATTAGTGAATAAAGACACCAATTTGATTTATTGTTTATTTATTTATATGTCCATTAAATCGACTCATACAAGAGACAGTTAATTAAAGTATGCCACTGCTGAACAAGCTATTACTAGATGTTTATAAAACTGCACGTATAATCTATAAGTATGAATATATAGTTCCTGTTTGGTGCCCCATCACTTGTTCCGTACCGTCCGCAAAGTACTAATAGCCTTTTATTGGTGGGGAGTGTTATCAACTTAGCCGTTTAACTATACAACTGGTACGTAATATTTCATCAATCGAACGCTATAGTAAACATAACCAGTTTGATCCGGGTTTCGTCGACTGACATTGGCATTGAATCTGTCTTCCGCTTTTTGTACATATATGTGACTGTGAGTTGTATTGCATCAATACGCTATATTCTGATCTACATATCATTTCAGTGCGTAAGAAATGAGACCACTTTGCCGTCGAGTACTTTTTTAACACCCGTTGTATACAACAGATGTGTTTAAGGTATTGGATATGTAATGGTCAATATCACAATGTTGCCTAACTTTGGTTCCTTTGCTATCATCATCAATTGAGACATGTATTTCTAAAATTTAAGAAGAGTTTACCGTCTATAATTGATTTTTTGTTTTTTGTTGTTGTTCAATGCCTCAAACCTTGAGAAGGCAAAACATGTTCAATAACTACATGTAAAGACAATCAAAGTACTGAAAGTACCAAAGGTTGAATTACGATCGTTTAAGGTGAGATAATTTCCATTTTTCGCAATAACTAAATCGTATTTCAAGACCATTTTGTAAACTGCACTCGCTTTCTGCAAATAAAACTATATCGTCCGCGTATAGTTGTAAAAGCAATTTCAACATGCCCATATCCACGCCGTCAAATTCATTTAGAGACATGTAGTCCTCTAAGTCATTTACATTCATTGCAAAAATAAATGGTGACATACAGTCCCCCTGTGGTGCTCCAATGAAACAACTGAAACTTTCACTTAAGTTATCATATATTACCCTTGACTTGATGTTTAAAAACAAAATGAAATTTGAACGCAAAATGGTGCATTCTGGTGACTTCTGAGGGTGTTTTCAAAATGTTGAGGGAAGGCTTTATAAAGTCATATTTAAAAATAAGATTTCATCAATTTTAGCAGTAAAATCCTGCCAAGAAGTAATGAGTTGAAAAAAAATTCGCTGAGAGGTACATAATTTCAAACTTGCTAAGATTTGGTCTGTGCAATGAATGTACAAATTTGAAAAATGTATTGTGTGATGTTTTGTCTACACACTCATTGTAATGTTGTTTATCATAAATAAAAAAAAATCCATTTTTTTAAATAAACCTTTAATCAAAATGTGTGTCTCAGTGATTTCTGTGAAACAAACCCTAAATCTGAAATTGATGCAATGTGATATTTGTCAACTCTGTCCCATACGTTTTTCCTATGATTTGAAATCTCATTAAAAAAGCACGGAAAGGGACAACTATACTTTCCCGACTTTGCTTAAATATATTTTCAATTAAATTGTAAAAAATATTTTTCTTGTTTTTTGAAAGTTTTGTCATTATTATTTAAGACGGACATTATATACTAGATTAGCCAACTGACTATAATTCGAAAAAGTGTTTCTTATTTAAACCTTTTTTCCCACTTGCATACGTATATTTGCAGCCGACGACTTTTGAAAACATTGATGCAGAAGATGAAATTGCTCATAACAAGCAATTTCTCCTTTTGCAACAATGTTTTGAACTATATTCAATGATAACACTTTAAATAAATGTGATTTTCTGTATCTTTGATCAGATTTCTTTTTAAATTCGTCTGCTGCAGAGTTTTTATATTGTGGGGTGGGTTGTGATTTTTTAAAAAGCAAGCAGAATTGGGAATTGAGTGTTGCAATTATCCTAATTAAACACTCGCCTGCCTGTGCATGTTTTAGCTTAACTTAACTTTTTAATGTTCTTTCCATCACCAACTCAGTCATCTGTTAGTAATCAACTCTATGAAAGAAATAATCTCGTCAAAATCTTGAATCGCGTCAAAATCATAACGAACAAACTGTCAAAACAAATGTTGAACTGTGTAATACAAATTTAGAATAAAAGGATGAATCAGTTATGTTGTAACAACCAATATCCGCCGGTCATTTACCTGATTTTGGCCGAAAGAAATTATCGATTTCTTGCAAGAATTATTCGTTCCTTATTCGTTCTGCCTATTATAATCAAAGTATTCTAAACGTTTTATAAGTGATTTAGAACATTGACTCGCAATCGTAAAGCGCTCAAATGATTTGATGAAATCTATGTTATGCCCTGTGTTTTTACTGTTGTAAACATGTGACAAACTTCCAACCACTTTGTATGCCAATTACTAGTCATCTTAACATTGTCAAGTAATTAGGAATCTGCGAACCTTAAATTTTATAACTGCATGCTAACCTGCAAACATTCAGAGTCGCTGACAATGCCCAGTCGACATCGTATTTGCTTTTTCCATCGAATCGTAACCACTGCAGTTTGAGTCGGCCGCCATATTTGTTGTTGTCATTTTGCAATGCATTGTGGGTAGTTTGACCTAGTAACTGGGCAAAGTCATCAGTAAATTAACCGGCCGACTAAAATAATTTAAATTTATTATACATTCCTATCAGTTGTTATTATATTTTAGGTGATAATAGTTTTCTTTAATTAATGTTTAATCGATTTACTTAAGCATTTGTTTAACTTTCATTGCTTTTAATGGCGTATATGCAACCTTTTGTACACCACCGTCGTCTGTTTCATACGTTCGCAACGTATCGGGAAAGATTTTCCCGACGCTGTGGGAAATTGCAGTATTACTGACGTTTCGGAATATTTTCCCGACGTTGTTGGATTCCCGCAAAGAAGTATGTGGGAACGACGGTATAAAAGCCGTGGTTCCACCTAATTTCGGCACTCCACGTCGTCATATCTTAGGTTAATTTATATTTATTTCCGTTAGATTTCTGTTACTCATTTATTCTAATTTCATTTAAGACTTAAGTAAGGAATTATTTTATCTAGGAGAACATTATTTTTAGTTATTAATTTAACACTTCAACTAAACAAGTAATCATAAAAGGCCAGTTATAGGAAGATTATTATTTTCACTCAGTCGTAAATTAGGATATATCTTGGAATTTTACTGTAACTCCACCACCTCCCTTTTCCACCTTAGATTATATCATAAGAGTATTTATCTATTTGTTGCGCTGTTATCCTTTACTATTATAATTTGTTTGCAATATTTAAGTCAGAGATTGCCATTTTACATCTGTTATTTGTTATAAGATAGTTTAATGCATTTAGAACAATTTATTAATTAGGAATTAATAAAACATGTATATTGAATGCTACTTTGCCTTTTTTTGTATATTCTTCTACCTTTTTGAACACTATTTATAATAGACTCTATTTTGTCCATACTTTCCCTAACCCTTTTAATATTGTGGAGCCATCCCAGTCATTTGAATATTTCCTGCTTGTCCTCAAGCTTCCTGACAAACATATAACCCAAGCAAACACAGTTCACACAGTTTCCCCATAACCGACCGCTAGCTCGCAACATCTATTTCTTAGAAGTCGGGAATTTAGACACGGACCTTGTCGAAAGCACCTATCCAAAATGCAAAAGTCATCGACTTATTGTCGATTATACTCATCTTTTGCGGAAACCTGCTTGTGGTATATATGTGAAAGGAAATTTACCTATTGAAAATGAATGCAAAACTCAAACGACATTGATGGGCTTCGTTACTAGAAACGAGCACATGTTCTATACGCAACTTTGTCGAAGGAATAGATGGACTGAGAGAAAGAGAAAGAAAAGGCTAAGCAATGTATACTATCATTATGAATATGAACCTGAACGAATATGTATGGACTAGCGCCTAGAATTTCGTACTAGCTCGTTCCTTTATTCCACTCGCTTATGCTAGCGGGCGAGTGGATGTTTACATCTCTGCCGAGAGTGAAGAAAGGATTACAATTTACAAAGGGTAATTGTGCGGTGAAGTGCTATATTGGCGTAGTGATATCTAAATAATTGTGTACTCTTAAATATGATATTTACACATTAAGAGACTTTGTAATTTTATTTGGATACCTAGAATAAGTGAATTTATTTTACTTATTTTACTTTTGCACCTAGAATAAGTGAATTTACTTTACTTATTTTACTTTTGCATTTGTAATTCAGTCTGATTGGTTTGCTCTATTTTTGTCTGTGTTCTGGGGCATTTACATCACGTGACTTCAAAAATCAACATGTAACAATGGTCTCGTTTAGGCATGCGCGCAACTCAACCAATAAAAATGCTTTAATGTTCACACATGTCTTAACAATGATGTATAAAGGACACTTTTACTTCAAAGGATAATTGCTTATTAAAAAAAACACCAATGAAAATAAAATACATCAAGAAAAAAAGAAAAAAACTCTTAAATATCACCCTACCTCCCTTCTGAAATTAACCATTAATGTTGAATATCATTATTTACTACAATGTTATTTTTAAGATATACTTAAATATAAAAAACATTTACCGTCTTGTTTTCCCATAACATGCTATTTTATAAGATAGGTGACAAAATAAAAGGCAGCACAATTTGTCCGTAGATTGTCTTTTAAACATCTATCATCAGTAAACAGGTAGTTTTCTTTTGTTAAATTTTGTATTTAGGCACATATTTGTGTTGAAAAAAAATATCACTGCATACAACAATAAAGATTATGCTTAAGCCATGGTCACACTTACGTTCATGCACGTAGTTGACCGTAGTTCATTTGAAACGTAGTCTGCCGTAGTGTTACTACGGTCAACTAGGTTGAAGTACGTTCGAACATAATGGCTAGGGTTAACTAGGGTATCACTACGTGTAGCTACGGACAACTACGTTGAACTACGTGTGAACTACGGTGAAGTAGGGTCAAATACGGCCAACTAGGTAGAAGTACGGTGAAGTAAATTCGAGCATAATGGCTAGGGTTAACTAGGGTATCACTACCTGTAGCTACGGACAACTACGTTTAACTACGTGAGAACTACGTTCAAGTAGGGTCAATTACGGTTAACTAAGGTCAACTACGTTCAAACTACGCTCACAGTAGGGTCACACCAACGTACTTAACCGTAACCAATTTTTGAACATGTTGAAAAATTATGTGCTTACTACGGGCAAATCATAAGTTCAAACTACGTTCAATACTAAGTTGAAATACGGTTATCTACGTGTAACCACGTTCAACTACGTTTCATACGTTCAACTACGGCCGACTACGGTCATTCCCCACTACGGTCAACTAGGTATGGTGTGACCACGGCTTTAAATATATCTCAAATAGAATGCTTTATCAATAAAAAGGGTACCCAACCCGCGCAAAAACAATACCCCTTTATAAAAAAAAACAAAAAAAAAATTCCATCCTGTTCTATTGTATGTGCATCATCAACATACTCCCACTTAAAATGTATATCAAAGTATAATACAATATTAAAAGAAGAAGTTCATGAAAAGGTGTCTATATGTGGGAATATTGACAGATCTGTAACACAAATCCATGCATTTCAACCTATTTTGACCCTTACAGAATGTTGTATACCTTTTTCAAAGACAAGGCATGAACATTATCTCATTTTGACCCTCGGGATTAATTGGGTGCATTACTTGATACGTCAAGGGTACTGGGCCGAGTCTACACATCTTGCAGAACGGAAAGTTAGACAACAACACATTAAATTCCTCTAAACTTCGTCCTTCCTTCCAACTGTCATTTCCACGGTCTTATCAAAATGTCGAAAACATATGTCAAACTTGGGTTTTGTGCATGCGTTTGCTTCTCAAACATAACCCGCACAAAGGTTATGATGAATAACAACATTAAACTCATTTTGCTTGTCCGTTATATGCATATTTAACTTTTTTGGGACAAATCTACCTCGCCGATAAAGTTTATTTTTCCATCGTCGGCCATGTTTGTTTACCGATGTGACGTCATGGCAAGTGGGGAAAAACCTTTTTGTACTATATTTACCTACTACGGACAATTTTCCGACTGGCGGAAATACATATCGGAAAGTTACGAGTGATCACGGTAAAAAGGTCGAATACCTTAACAAGCTCATTTAACAAATCAATTAGCAAATTGGTGGTAGCGAACTTTCTGATTGGATAACTTTTACGTTTAATCGAAATGATTGCATAAAAATCCATATTCAAAAGAATGATGGCTGAAAGTGACGTTTTCCGTTTTAGTTTGGTACATTTCTTTGGTACGTGTTTCATGGCACTACAAGTATGTGATACATTTTTCTTGGAACTTTATTTATTTGATAGGTGTTTCTTGGAGCTTCATTTCTTTGATAAGTGTTTCTAGGAACTAAAATTCTTTGATACGGGTTAACTTCATTTCTTTGATACGATGTTCTTGGAACTACAATTCTTCAATACGTATTTTTGAACTTCATTTCTTTGATACGTGTTTCTTGGAACTACATGTACATTTCTTTGATACGTGTTTCATGAAACTACATTTCTTTGAACGTTTCTTTGAACTACAACTCTTTGATACGTTTCTTGGAACTTCATTTAACGGAATAATAAAGCGGCGCATTGCGAAGACCGACCTATTGTAATTATTTCACGTGCGTAAACAAAGATATGTCTGCCTATCCATTCTTGGGATACAATTGGATACCGTTTTACTTAAGTTGCCTGAAACGTTCTTTGAATAATTGGCGAACAGTGTAAAGCCGACTGATCTGGATCTTAACTAGTCACTAATACGTTGACCTTTGATTCAGGACAAGGTTCTGCCTTTGGGATTTTTCGACACAAACGATACGAGTAGTACGGTTAAATCTCCGGTAAGTAGACATCGAGCGTGATTAAGATAAGCCACAAGCTTCATTCGTTATCGGTGTAAACTAAATGAGTTTGAACTAAGTGTAGATGAAGTTCGTGCTACGGATATATATATTCCGGAGTTATACACAGAAAGTTCTCAGATCATTCTTTTGTAATTATTGACCAATAAAAGGCGTGCATGCGTGATTGATCTGGTTCAATAGCGTTCACATATCCGTGTTTTGCGTTTTTTCTAAACAACACAAACCATGTCTATATAAGCTCTCTCCTCTCTCTCTCTCTCTCTCTCTCTCTCTCTCTCTCTCTCGTCTCTCTCTCTCTCTCTCTCTTCTCTCTCTCTCTCTCTCTCTCTCTCTCTCTCTTTCTCTCTCTCTCTCTCTCTCCTCTCTCTATATATCTCTCTCTCCCTCTCTCTCTCTCTCTCTCCTCTCTCTCTCTCTCTCTTCTCTCTCTCGTCTCTCTCTCTCTCCCCCTCTCTCTCTCTCTCTCTCTTTCTCTATGGTCAACAGTCTTAAAATAAGGTCTACTTTTCCCAAACCTCTCTCTATTATGTCCAAGAGTTATAATTTTACTTGCCTAGATAAACATCCTTCTTTTCTGACTGTTTTTCGCTTTCAGGGAAGAAGAATATGTAAACGGCAATGACATATTCAGAAGGAGATTGGTTTATTTGTATAGAAAAGGGGAAAACTCTATAGCAAATGTTCAACTGAAGACCGTCACGCAAAGCTCTAGATAAGGGGCGTTTTTCATGTAATAAAATCATTATTTGACATTCAAACCCAATGTTGTGAGTACTAAAAAGCAATTGTCTCAGTGAGACGATTCTTATAAGTACCCGATTTGGTTGAGTAATGAGAGACATATTGTGGGGAAAATACCTGTTTCGTCCCTTTTATCTAGTCCTCTGGAAGGCTTATATATTACATATACCCGTACGTATTATTTTTCGCATGATTTTGGCGCATGATTACCGAATTGAATGACTGTTAGACAGGGGCCAGTTTAATGTGAACATAATAGCGAGTGAGATAAGATTGAAACGTAAACTATTATCGTTGTTTCTATGACTAACATAACTATCGTTATTATTCGTAATAATAATGATGATAATAATAACAATAATATGATAATAATAATAATGATCATAATGATATATTTTATTAGTATTACTATACTACTACTTCTATAAGGAGTATATATTATCCCTTCTTTCTTCTTCTTCGTGTCTTCATTGTTATTGTATACACTATTTCCATCATTAATGTTAGCTTTTTTTTAAAATTATTATTACTTACTTTTTTTTTTTATTTCATTATTATCATCATTATTATAATTATCATTATTATAATTATCATTATTATAATTATCATTATTATAATTATCATTATTATAATTATCATTATTATAAGTATCATTATTATAATTATCATTATAATTATTATTATTATTACTATAGTTATTATCATTAGTATTACTACTTCTACTACTATAAGTAGTATTATCGCTATCATTCTTCTTTGTTATTACTAACATTATGTCCATCATTACTTTACAACACTTTTAATTACTTACATTATTATTATTTTATTATTATTATTATTATTACTAACATTATTATGATTTTAATTTACATTATTTGCCTCATTCTTGGAATGTTTCTTCTTTAATGATGATGATAATGATGATCATCATCATCATTATCATCACCACCACTTTATTATCATTTTTAAGAATGTGAGTGATCTTCTTCTTCAAAATTAATCCTGCATTTCTGATATTATTTTCTATCTCTCTCTCTCTCTCTCTATCTCTCTCCCTTTTGTTCTCTCTCTTCGTCTTCCTCTCTCTCTCTCTCTGTCTATCTATGTCTCTCCTTCTCTCTATATGTATATGTCTCTCTAGGTATGTGTCACTCTTTCACTAGGTATATGTCACTCTCTCTAGGTATGTGTCTCTCTCTCTCTGTCTGTCTCTCCCTCTGTATGTCTGTTAGTCTGTATTTCACTCTCTCTCTCTCTCTCTCTCTCTCACTCTCT
>JASEVX010000012.1:19956745-20099619 GCA_031761405.1 Serripes groenlandicus
ACGAAAGTGGAAACTTTAGCATCACCAGCGAAACTGGAGTTATCAGTGCAGCAATCAACGTTACAGGGACTCAGAAATTTAAGATCACCGTTGTAGCTACAGACAACAACAAGAACGATTTAACTGGTGAGGCAAGCGTATCTATGTGCATTAGATGTACAAGTGGTTCTTCCTCACTTGATATAAGCATGTTTGCCTTCATGGTTCTTGTATTCGATTGTGTCATGATGTAATAATCAGCCAAACGAATCTGAATGTGTATTTGATACGTCGTGTCCATCGGTTCATTGATTACGATGTGTTTCATCAACACAGCGTGTGGTTTTTTGCCTAGTTGAATATCGCTATCATGAATAAGTTATGAGCAATTCCAATGGTTATCACAATGCAGACCTCGACTATTACGAATATTCAAGAACGCATAGTACATTTTGAATTTCATATACCTTAATTAAGTGGTCATGTGGATATTCTCTAATTTTAACTTTTTGTGTGTTTTATTTAAGTCGACTGGAGCTTAATTTTAGTAGAAGTATCGCCATTCAAATTTTATCACGGTATAATATGCAAAACTAACGGAATGCATGACGTACGTCATGGACAAAGAGTTGCATCATATCAAGGTTATTATTTCCGCAAAACTGACGATTGCTGGGGCTGTAGCGAATTAAAGCTTCATGCTAAGAACATGAGAAAATAATCAAGTCAAATTCATTTAAAATAGATACTTCAACTTTGTAAGAAACATTTTCTCTAGGATATTTTTAGAAACAGTCTTCTCTAAATTGACTCTATCAGTTAAAGTGTGAAACGTGTAAAGATAATGTCAAGTATTATCGAATAGGACAAATTGTTCTAAACGATCAAATTCTGCTTTGCACACAATGTTCTTAAAATGTTGTCAAAATGTTTTCTTACACTCTTTAGAGATTGAATGTATTATGAATACCAAGGTAACACTATATTTTTGCGAATGATTTGTTGATACATTGATATAGCAAAAGTATGGTATTTTATTTTGTTCTTTAACCGTATGGAAGATTCTTTTCATATATAGGTTCATACTCCACTGATATCTTACAAACGGTGAATGAACATGATTAGCCTGTACATCCTCTGGCAAAGTTTGCCTGATCTTGCGTTGGATCGTTGATAGCAAATGAACTGTTCATGAGTGTGTGTGTTTTTTAATATGTGTGAAAATATCTTTTTTTTCTGAATTTCTTGTTGCATTCCTTATAGGTTTATTTTGCTGTATTTCATCAATATCTTTCGATTTTTGGTAGACTTGCGCATGCGCAGAGGCTGCCATAGTCATAGTGAGTTTGAAGTCACGTGATGTATATGCCCTTCACCACCAACAATTAAGTGCAATGTTTGGTTTGACTAATTTACGAATGCTCACAAAAGCAAACATAGAGTAACGAAAAAAAATCCGATTATTCAAGCTTATAATAGAAAATAACAAGTCTTGTAAGTGTAAATATCATATTTAAAGTGTACACAATTATTTAGATATCACTACGCCAATATAGCACTGCACCGCGCAATTACCCTTTGTAAATTGTAACCCTTTTTTCCCTCTCGGCAGAGATGTAAACATCCACTCGCCCGCTAGCATAAGCGAGTGGAATGAAGGATCGGCTAGTACGAAAGTCTAGGCGCTAGTCCATACATATTCGTTCATGTCCTTATTCATAAAGATAGTATGCATTGCTAAGCCTTTTCTTTCTCTTTCTCTCAGTCCATCTATTCCTTCGACAACGATGACTTTTGCATTTTGGATAGGTGCTTTCGACAAGGTCCGCGTCTAAAGAAACAAATTTCATCAAATGATTTGAGCGCTTTAAATCACTTGTTTATAAAGCGTTTAGAATACTTTGATTATAATAGGCAGAACGAATAACGAATAAATCTTGCAAGAAATCGATCATTTCTTTCGGCCAAAATCAGGTAAATGACCCGCGGATATTGGTTGTTACAACATAACTGATTCATCCTTTTATTCTAAATTTGTATTACACAGTTCAAAATTAGATTTTGACAGTTTGTTCGTTATGATTTTGACGCGATTCAAGATTTTGACGCGATTATTTCGTTCATAGAGTTGATTACTAACAGATGACTAAGTTGATGATGGAAAGAACATTAACAAGTTAAGTTAAGCTAAAACATGCACAGGCAGGCGAGTGTTTCATTAGGATAAGTGCAACACTCAATTCCCAATCCTGCTTGCCCTTTAAAAAATCACAACCCACCCCACAATAAAAAACTCTGCAGCAGACGAATTAAAAAAAATCTGAGCAAAGATACAGAAAATCACATTTATTGGAAGTGTAATCATTGAATATAGTTGAAAACATTGTTGCAAAAGGAGAAAGCTTGTTATGAGCAATTTCTTCTTCTGCATCAATGTTTTCAAAAGTCGTCGGCTGCAATTACGTATGCAAGTGGGAAAGGTTTAAATAAGAAACACTTTTTCAAATGATAGTCAGTTGGCTATTCTAGTATATAATGTCCGTCTTAAATAATAATGACAAAACTTTCAAAAAACAAGAAAAAGATTTTTTACAATTTAATTGAAAACATATTTAATCAAAGTTGGGAAAGTTGTCCCTTTCCGTGTTCTTTTTATGAGAGTTCAAATCACAAGCAAAACTTATGGGACAGAGTTGACAAATAACACATTGACACAATTTCAGATTTAGGCTTTGTTTCTGTCAAACTGCTGAAGAAGACAACACTGAGACACACATTTTGATTAAAAGTTTATTTAAAAAAAGGAATAATTTTATTTATGATAAACAACATTACAATGATGGTGTAGAAAATACATGTCAACAATACATTTTTCAATTTGTACATTCATTGCACAGACCAAATCTTAGCAAGTTTGAAATTATGGACCTCTCAGCACATTTTTTTCTCAATTCATTACTTCTTGGCAGGATTTTACTGCTAAAATTGATGATTTTTTTTTTATTTTTGGCCGGATTGCTCTAGCAATTCCGGTCTATAGATTGGCGATGTCTGTCTCTCCGTCTGTCTGTTCGTCAACATTTTGTAAAATAAATATGCATATATGCACTTCTGTATCTCTTCTTAAACGATCGCAATTCTACCTTCAGTACTTCAGTACTTTGATTTACATATGAGTAACTACACAACCACAGATATTTTACATTTTTTAAACAGTGAAGGAATTTGGTAACTTTACTGATCCGCTGGTAAAAGTTCGGTAATCTGTAGCTCGTTAGTTTGAATCATTGCTTGGTCAACTCTCTTTTCGACGATAGACATGAAGTCTTTGTAACTGTTGTGATACACGTGTAACCCTTCAACAAGTGTGTCAATAGGTCTATGCATTAAAGTAGTCGGTTATGAGCGATGGCCGTTTGACTGGGTTATAATGTAAGACAGGCAATACACCTGTGCTAAGCTTTTTCCCCCTAGATAATCCTTTTTATCTTCGGTTATGTTGAGATTTAACCTTATTTGTATTTATTGATTATTGTCTAAATGTTTATACGAAACATTTTGTCTAACACTATGTATTTATCTAACATCACCAACTCAACCCTTCCCTGATATAAATCACATTTTGGACCTCCATTTTGAAAACATTTAGTGAAAACAGTTCCACAATATTTAAATGAAATATACATGAAAATCCAACTCCTGGATTAACTTGCATATCTCCTGACTAATTTAGATCGGACAGTCGAACTTTTATTCTGTACTAATTATATACCTGCAAGTCTAAGCAACACGAGTTCTTATAAGAATCGTATGATTAAATCAGCATCCAACCTGTTCTCATAATGCTACAGAAAAAAACATACATTACTCAAATATGTTACTTTTTTAACTCTTTTACAAATACAAACTGTTCTATTGGGTTTTGATGTTAGACAGACAAAAAAAAAAAAAAAAAAACGATAAGCATTCTTCCTACCTGGCTTTAATCTTTCGTGATGTACTAATTATTGACGTTAGAATCTTAACTTGAATTTGAAACATTTGTTATAACTCTATGTTTTCACATTTTTGACGAAATGATAATTCATATTTTAGTGATGCAACATATTTCCATGTTACAAGTTTGTAGCATACAGTACTATATCAGCTTGACTGTTACTATTATGAAGATATAATATCACGCCTCTGCAGCAGACGACTTTTGTAAACATTGTGGCAATAGGAGAAATTGCCCAAAACGAGCAATTTCTCCATTTGCCACAATGTTTTCAACTTTTTGCATTAATTATACCTACATTTATAGAGATTTTCTGGTTTGTTGCCAGCATGCTTTCCTAGTCGTCTGGTGCAGATTTTCTGTATGTGGGAAAGGGTTAAAAAGAACTATAAATGTATGTGATTATTTAGATTGTTACTAAACTTACTAAGTTTAATTCAATCCCGCATACACACATTCTGAAGCAGACGACTTTGAAAAGGAAAAAAATTGCACTTAAGGAGCTGTTCCTTTCTTGTTAAAATTAAGTCAATAATTGGTCATTCATTTGTAGAAAGTTTCAAAAAAATTGACTAAATGCTTTCGAAGTCGACTGCCGCGTGCACACGAGAAGCGAATTGTTTGATCTGATTTCAATGGTTTGATTGATTGATATGGGCTTAACGCCGTTTTCAACAATTTTGCAGTCATATCACGGCGGCCAGTTCACCTACTCATACGTTTCCTAACTTTCTCACACCAGTAATTCACACAACATTCTTTCCAAGCAACCGGTTGCTTTTCCACATAGACTGTAAGCCCACTGGAAAGACAAATGACTCTTGTCACAATGACTTTTGTCAAACGTCGGAAAGAATGTTGGCCGATTTTGTTTGTTTGTTTGTTTGGAGTTTAACGCCGCTTTCAACAGCTTTGGTCATATCACGGCGGTCAGTGCACCTACCCATGTTTTCCTGGCTTTCCCACACCAGTACTTACACAACATTCTTTCGAAGCCACTGACTACTTTCTTACATAGATCAGAGGTGAGAGGCAATGGAAAACATCGCCCGAAAGAATGTCGCGGCAACCGGGTATCGAACCCGTAATGTTGGCCGAGCCGAGATTCGAAGTCAATGGAAATCCCCTGTAGGTTGTTTTAATTCACATACCATATATCATATTAATTGCATATATTATAAAACGTCATCAATAAACACAATAATATTTTTCTCATAAACAAAATAGTGTAGCTTATGACAAGATGGCATATTTGATATACGACTGTGTAAATGACAAAATAAAAAAATAAACGTTTCTAAGATCTAAACAAAAACCAATGTTAAATTCATTGATTGGTTTGTATTTAACGTCGCTTTCAACAACTGTTAAATTTCCATATAGACGAGTTTGCTTATTGCTGGAAGACGGATGACAGTAGTCATTAGTAGAACTAACGACCCATTGATACATAGACCTCGTCGATACCGACTGTGCATACACGTCAATATATAATTGATTGATTGATTGAATGATTGATCGGGGTTTAACGCCGTTTTCAACACTTTTTCAGCCACATCACGACGGCCAGTTCACGTGTTCATATGTTTCCTGTTTTTTCACACAACATACTTTCCAAGAAACTTGCTGCTTTTCCCCCTTTGGTGAAAGACGAATCACGCTTGTCACAGTGACTTTTGTCAAACGTCGGGATTAATGTTGGCCGAGCTGGGATTCGAACTCACAACGACTGGATTGACAGCCCGCGTCGACACTGACTGAGTTACCGGGGCTCGGCCAGAATATATAAGCGATGCTGTACGATAACCAACATTCTAGTATTTTCGGCCAGAGTATATCCAGATCAACTAGTGCATCCACGCAGCCCAATTTGGACTTACACAGTTGTTCGATGGTCAGTAAGCTTCAAAGAAACGTTTGTAGAGCAGTATCCATTTGGTGCTGAACTCCAGAATATAGATAGTATAGTTAAAGTTTTAAAACTGTTTAAAATTTGTTTTGAAAAATTGGGATTGTAATTTTGGATAATAATAATAATTTCACTTTCCAGTGCGATACACATCTAACTATTAATCGTTTATGCTTCATTTTTACTGGATAGATTATCCAGTAAGCCAAATGTTGTACAATGTTATGACTTTCAATTGACACATTTTCGACATTTACGGCAAAAAAAGTTTTGAACTACTCATACATGATGTGTAACATTAGCATATAATGATTTTACCATAGTAACAAATTTAGAACTTAATCTCGACGTTATAATATTTTGTATCAATAATTCTCTGTTTATAGTGTCAAAACATTTTTCATAATCAATAAAAGCAAAACACAATTGTTTATTATACGACAGAATCTTTTGTATAATACAGTGCAGAATAAAAATACAATCAACGTACTTTTCGAATTGGCAATCATTTAAAACATCTTCGATTTCACAATACTTATTGAGTCTGTTCCAGAGACAAAGAGAGAATAATTTTGCAAGTGTACTTATAAGGGTAATTTCCCGATAATTTCCAGGATGATGCATTTGACCCTAAAGTTGTTTACTTGGCCATGCGTTTAACATTTACCACTTGCATATCTGAAACATACGACTTTTACTACAACTTGGCAAATTTATAAAAACAAATACTGTGAATGAAAGCATACCGAATTGAACATAATTGAAAACATAAGTTCAACAGATGAAATTGCTCGTTCTGCGCAATTTCCCCTTTTATCACAATATTTTCCAAATTAGTCTGCCTTAGATACATAAAAACGCTTCTGTATGAGGGAAAGGGATAAACAGAAAGATAAATGTATAATGCATAGATTGTGTTAAACTTACTGCTTTCGGGACATTCTGATTATGTCTAGATGCGATCGCATAGTTTGATCTGGTTCCTGTTTTGTTCGCAACTAAGTGATAAAAAAGTCCATTCACCGCCTCGATTGTGAAGTGATAGAGCGTCCGCTTGGGGTGCTTTAGGTTGCGGGTTCGACGTGGTATAAAATTGGTAGCAATGGCTGCCCTCCTTGGCGCTAGGCTTGCGTGGTTGGCATTACGACTGACTGGCTGGTGTCATGATAAATGGATCAGTGGTACTGGTAACTAACCCGGGAAACGCCGTGATATAACTGAACAATTATTGTTGTAAGCGGCGTAAAGCACCAAACAATCAATAGAAGATTTCAAGACAATTCTGAATAACATATTCGAATGGATATGGATTGATTGATTGGGGTTTAACGCCGTTTTTAACAATTTCACAGTTATATCACGGCGTCCAGTTCACCTACTCATGCATTTCCTGATTTTCTCACACCAGTACTCCACACAACAGATTCGAATGGATAGAAACACAGGTTGATATTTATTGATCCTTTCATAGATACGGTTGTTTTCTCCGATGGCACGACTTTTGAAGTGACAAATGTCCTACCTTTGGATCTTTTCGAGTTTTGTTACTGTCCAGCGAAATCTAAATCCACACTTATGAGCGGTGCACAGCGAAAAATACCCTTAACTATTTACCACTTGTAGACGCATTCTGACGCACCTGCAGCAGACGACTTTTGAAAACATTCTGACAAAAGGAAAAATTGCTCAAAACCAGCAATTTGACCTTTTGCCACAATGTTTTAAACTTTTTGCAATAATTATACTTTCATTTATAGAGATTTTCAATCTTAGCGCATGATTTTTTTCAAAGTCGTCTGCTGCAAGTTTTTGGGAAAGGGTTAAGGCTTTTGCGACAGTGTGCATCCGTGCAGTCTAATACGGAACCACATTGTTTGTGCAAATAAGCCAAGGAAGGTTTCAAGAAAACCATTGAAAAGAAGTTTATATTAAGATCCGTCAGCATGGATGTGCAGAGGCAAATATCTGTTTACGTGTGTAATTGTTACGCTAAGGTGTGTTTTCCTAGAGCACCGCTATAACGCTAAGTGGTTACCTTAGGTCCGTCTGCTGTAAAGCTATTTCTCCTTTTTCTTCAATCATTTCCAACGTTGTCGGCTGCAAGTCCGTTAAAAATCAACTGTAAAATGCAGGAAAAGGTATATTCCTGAAAATGGGTCTACCACTTTCGGCCTTTACAATTGACACGCCCAGTCTGTTTACTGATACATCAGTTTTCATATCTCAATAAAGACACTGCAGTTAAAATAATGGGAAAACAAGCATGTGTGTGCAAAGGTGCAACTGACTTACCATTCTCTGATATAGACAACTTGCAAACCCTTTTCAGCAGACGTCTTGATAGCTCATTGCTGAAGCCATTCCACTCCATATCATCTTGCCCCTGGCTAAGGCTGTTGAGCCACTGTGTGTCTTTCTCTTGCGCATTCAATGAACTGGCTTGTTGAGCAAACACATCAGCAGCATAATCAATTCCGTTGGTATTGTCAGTAGGTATGGCATGATATATCACATTTTTAGATCCAGCGTAGTGTAGTTGCATGGCCCTGCTATTACCAGCATTTTAGATTGTCTGGTTGTGAGACAAGAGTTTATGGCAATACTAATACAATGCTGATTGCTGCAATTCTTGATTATCCCAGCTGGGTGCACCTGAAATGATGTTGCCATGGCATGAGTCTCACCTCGACCATTTGGAGTTGATACCAACAAGTCAAAATTGGCATACCATCCAAATATGGGCCCAACTGTCCGGTTAGCCCCATCATCATATGAGGTGTTGCAGCACCATCCCTGACATGCGGAACAGCAATACCTCATCATATGACACAGTGTATCTATGTTCATGTAAACTGTGAATGAGATCAGTGCAACCAAACTTGTGATGCAGTTTTAAACCCATCCCAAGTGTTGTTTGGTTACGTAGGTTGGTAATGGAATATTGCATGAATTATGATAGACTAAGTAATGTGTTTGTGACTTCACCATTTGCTATGATCTTTGATAAAAACCTACGAAGTGTAGCCGTAGTTTGTTGCTTTGTCTTTGCATGACTAAAATCATTAATATCATATTTTGTATTGTTGAATGGAATGCATGCGCCTCAGTTGGGATCTTTTTCACCAGCGCATTTTCGTTTTTCTCATTCACAACATCCACACAACATACTTAATAATGTTACATAATGCACATACTCACGGAATTCAACAATGGATAAACAGCTAAGTACTACCACATCATCACCCAAATGCGTAACCAGCTTGGTAAACATTTGCTTTCGTGTCAACTGACCACCATAACCAACATATGTATCATATAATTCGATGGATGTCCAAGTACATAGTTTTGTATTACTATGCATCTGATCAATAAGCGATTACATAGGTGACTCATCAATTTGTGAAGTCGGGTCTGTAAGTGTTGGGGGTTTTCTGACGGGAGTCCAAGATGGCATGCATTTTATAACGGGTCTCATCGCCAGGCTTCGCTACTGAGTATTCATTAATTAATGCTCTTGATTTCTTGAAGCAAGCTTAAATGTTTAGAGGATTTGCTGCAGAATGAGAGGAGGCACTTTTGACTAGCATTAGCCATTTCTAATCTCCAAAATAAAAAAGGAATCCAATGTTTGCTTAAGCCTTGTTTTCAATCTATATGCCAATCAAAATCGACCGTATCCTGGTCTTGAATGCAAAGGAATGACGTCAGAAAGTAATTCTCCGCTCAGAAACTAGATATTAAAAGATGTATTACGCATCATTCTGAAGTAAAGAGATAAAAAGTAAAATTTTCAAGATGGCTTCCGGTGGCCATCTTGGGTTTGACATGACGTTGACCGGCCGTTGACGAAATAACATCATAATTTGATTATACATACCCTAAAACCCATAAAAGCATGTTGATTCATTCTAATGCAAGTGGTTCAAAAGTTAAATTTCAATATGGCATTTGGCAGCCATCTTAGATTTATGCAAATTACCAGATTTGCCCAAACTTGTCATTGCGGAAACAAAGTCGAACCCTATTTATTGGAAGAATTTAGTATTAATTCAAAACATCCAAAAAAACTCGAGCGTGAAAGATTAGTAAACAGATATATTGGTATATCAATATCTATTTTAACTATTTTGTTTTTACGTGATTTGTGAATATTCCCCCTTTCAATGATCAAGTTATGTTTAAGAATTGAAAATATGTTTCTGAAATTGACTTGAAATGGTTTTTACCATTGACACATACGCATTTTCATTATTTTTCTGAGTGGTTTGATTTCAATTTAAATACATACTCAATATATATTAACGCTGCTTTGATGTTATACAAGACTGTATGCAAAAAGTTTATCTACATCTGCAAAAAGTAAATTTAATAATATATAGCCCTCAATAATGTGTTGAACTTATAGTCATAAAAAAACAAAAGTCTATGAAATAAAACCGTGTGAATCGGTTGAAATTGCGGATACAAACCATATTGTTTTGTGTAATTATTATTCAATAATAGATGTATAACTGAGCGTTGCTTAACGAAAACAAACCGTCATGCATTTGCGTAAGCGTTAAAGAAACAGATCAGCATGCAAATCCATACAATTTAATCCGCATCTAGGAGTATGGTAGAACCCTTTGTTATATTTCGGACAAACAGTATACAACTGGCTCATGTGTGATGTATGTGCGGGTAGATCTTAATTTTACACTTGTCGAAAACATCCTAGACAGTAGAAAACAGCTCAATCTATTATATATATACACAACATACCGACTCCAGTTAAACAGTGCTGTTAGTACTATATTGCGTTATGGATTACGTGATTTGTATGAAAAATTGCACTTGCAGGAGGCTGACCTGAAAATATGTTTGTTTCATTCTACATGCACTACACCAATCTGCATTTAAGATAACATATATATAATATGTATAATATGTTAAAGATATGTGTTTCATTCGTGAAACAATCTGGTTTCAATTTTCATAGACTTACATACATGTACACGGATTATCTATAAAGGGAAAATACATACGGTGCAATACATTAAAAGCCAATAACAAACATTTTCAGTTTCGATTTTCAATTATTTGAACAGATAAGAAAAGCAACGTTCGTGGCATATTGAACCAGTGTGGTCTAAATTTCAACCATTGGAGATATTGTCATCAATGCTTTCGAGAAGTTACGTTTGAATCCAATTACACGATTGCATTGACCAGACTTTTCTCACACACATAAGTTAAAAATATCATGCATACCTCATATATTTGTTTTTATGGTTGGTTTTTGAGGGTTTTTTTTTGTTTGTGGGGGGGGGGGGAGGGGGGGGGGGGGGAAATGGGCAGAGGATTTACATGCATCACTCAGTTGCAAAACCACAAAGTGATAGTATAACCAGTGATACTGCTAATTCAGTGGCTATCTATTTTTTGACATGAATTGAGATCATGGAGAAATGGATCTTATATCAAAATGGTTTGTATAAGATGACAAGAAGAATCCTTGAAACACTGTTTATGTTGTAATCTAATGATCTCTTGAAGTAACAATGATTCAAGATATTTTTTAAGCCATGGGGAAAACGCAATTTGATGAAAGGATCTTGACCAGTTGTAAGGTTTATGCTGTCTCCTGTGATTCATGCTGGATAATTGTACTTTCAACGATACTTCTGTTAATACGGTGATAACATGTAGTTTTACTATGAGTTTTGCCTAGCAATATTCAACCCATTATTTATTCTATGACTGTCTGTAAATAGAAAGGGTATTTTTTTCTTTTCAATACAATGAAATGCGACATGCAGCGGTGGTGTACACTATTTACATGATGCCAACATAATGTAAGATTGGCCTGGTGGTTTTTAATTATTCTGCATCCAAATCAGGATGTTACATGGTACATGACATAGGACATTAATGTAGAGTTATGCTATATTATTTATAAATAGTAATATCATCTTCATGAATCTGGATAAGCTTATAAATTTGTATCAGTCTGGTCAAGATCGCCCTGGTCCATGCAATTTTACATTCTTGCTGAGGGAAAGTTTGAAAGAAATGTTAAAAGCCAACTTAAGTATGAAATATAAATAAAATCGGTATTGATTGAAAACGTTTGGTATTGCACGACAAATCGACTTGTGTCGTTATCTAGCTATACCAGCTGTCTCGAATGCATAATATTGCAAATATGAATAATTTATTTGACAAAAACACCCCTGAAAATATTGTTATCTATCTATCCCAGCTGTCATGAATGCGGAATAATGCAGATTTGAATGTTTTATTTGACAAAAACACACCGGAACACGTTGTTTTCCATTTATCCCAACTGCCATGTCTTCCCCAACTGACGAACCAAGTGTTGTTGGATTATAACAAATGAAAGCTGAATGTTGTTTATCTGAATTTAAATAAGAGAAAATGATAACAAATATCAGCACTTGTTAAATTAAATTTTCTTATACAACAAGGCATACTTTGATTGTGGTGCAAGTTTGTTGATGTTATTTATTAAAAGTCATTCAACAATTCAGTTATACAATATTGACAGACTTAGAACAACTGAACCGGAGCTTCATGCGTAGTACTATCCAAACAACCAAGAGTACTAAAGAGTGGATTTGACTATTTTCAATTGAGAATTGGTAGGTCACCGACAGGAACTCGGACACTGATCTCAGATCTTTATGAGGTCGCTATAATCACAAACCACACAGGTTTGAGGAAATTGTATATATTTGAAATAAGACCTCGCTAAACGATTACTGTAAAAAAAAGCCGAATATAAATACATGCAATTCAGTTGTAGGCATTAATACTTGAAACAAGAAAACAATATTGGCTGACCACGTTTCTACCGACGACTGAGCTACCGGGACTCCGATTGGTGATGTTATTTTCTGTTCCGGGACTAAGCATTACGACTGACTCGCTGGTTTCAGGATTAATAAACCAGTAGTTCTGGTGATTAAGCCCGGACAAGCAATCATATAACTGAAAACGCGTTGAAAGCTGCGTAAATCACAATACAATCAATCAAACACAAGTTTTGGAAAACAGTTTCTACAATTATCTCACTCTAGCCTAGGGAAATTCCAATTTCGGGAAATTATATCTTCCTTGGTGGAAGACAGTGGTACAGTGGTAGTGCGTCGGCCGCTCGTACCAAAGGTCCCGGGTTCGAATCCCATGATGAGCGGGGTTTTTATTTTGTGGATTTTTCCACACAAACAGCACGCATATTGGTTATGTCTCCAGGAAGCAAACATCGATAGTGATTAATATAAGCCTAAAGCGTGTTTCGCAATTGATGTACATGTAAACTAGATTAGTTAAATCTTAGAACCGAAATTAAAAATCAGTTTGTATATCTGTGCTATGTTGAATATTTGTGTCGTGCCAGTTTTGAAGGAAATACAAACGTGTAAGTTTAGTTATAAACTATATTTGTCTTAAAATACAATTTGATCATTAGCCCATGTTTTGTCTGTATGCTTTCAAGCACGTACTTGTAGGTCTGTTTTAATGAGCACGATTACCCAGTCGGGTCATATCAAAAACTATTAATATTACGACTGACTGTTTGGTGTCAGGATAAATGATAATTTTCTTTAACGGGAAAACAATAATTAAATCTGTACGAACGCGTTAGGGGGTGTGAACGCACTTTGAAATAAAGAGTATTCTTATTTGTGGGAAACACAACATCAATGCGTGATACCGTCCTGAGCTCTGATTGGTTAGCGCTTTAGTTTACGACTAGTGGCCTTAAATCGTACGGTTATATTAGAACACTGCGAAGCTTTGACAATCATTCATCATCGCTGTCGTTCACTGTCTATTTGTACAGTAAAATCACCGATCAGAATGAGAATTGCTATAACATTGGTCCTGTTGGTTTTGTCGGCTGCAGTATATTCAGCAGAAGGCCGTATGTATAAATCATTTTATTTATTTCTTCTAGTTAATTTGCTGAACTCCAGCTAATAGATGGTTTAGTCAAAGTTTTAAAACTGTTCAAAAGTTGTCTTCAAATATTAGAATCATAATTCTGAAAAATAAAATTAGATTAATAATTTCATTTTCTACTTCACTAAACCTATCGTTTATGCTTCATTTTCTTTTACATTTTCATGACTTTCAATTAAATGTTTTCTGCCAAAATTATATTTGAACTATTTATTACTTACTTTGTTGTCACTATTAGTTTCAACATTTCAGTTGTGTATCTCCATCTGGAGTTCAGCACCTTAAAAGTTATGTTTGTTGCCATATATCATTTGGACAACAGGCAAACTGATTCGAGAAATTACAAAACAGAACCAAAATAAAAAAGACATAGACATAGACATCCAAAACAAACAGTTCGCTGTGAATTTGCTTCAAAGATATTATTGTCAATTCACATTGTTTAATATAGTTTTCCATTGCGGGGTACCACTGGGATAAGGATTACAATGGCACAATATATATATATACATATATATATATATATATATATAACGTAATGTGAAAATCCTTTGTCAACTGTTTGATTCCTTTGTTGGATCAACACTGCTCTATACAGGCGAAATAAGTGGATTCTCAAAGTCAAAGCAAATCGAACGAGTTTACCTTAAATTCTTAAAATATAGTTTACGCGTAAAGCAATCTACAAGTAATATGGGTACTTATTGAGACTTAGGTAGATATCCGTTGTTTATAACTATATATTGCCGCAATATCAAATAGTGGTGTTAACTAATTGACACGGATAATTTAATTATAAAACGGTTATACCACAATATGTTTTAAGATTATGAAAAAGGTCTGAACAATTGGGCCAAACAAGTGAAATTTAATTTAGATATATCTGGTTTCTCGTGTGTTTGGTCAAATCATTCGAACATCAATAGCAAAACATTCCCTGTAATACTTAAGCAAAGGTTAATAGAATATTTATCCAAGGGTGGTCTTCTGATATAAATAGTCGGTCTCGTAATACATATGCTCATTTTAAAGATACAAATATATTTAGGTATTACCTAGTCACTTATATGTGCATCTGTCAAAGTTAAGACTCTCATCACACCATTTAAAGGTAGAGTCCGGATGTTATGCAGGTCCAAAGATTACAGCGACTGTGTGCTTTTTGTGAAAAAAAATGACATAGAAGACGAGTATTATTTTGTTTTAATTTTTCCGGCTTAATCTAATATTATAACTAAATATTTAAAACCGAGCCATGTGTCAATAAATTTGTCGTACTCTTAAAAAGTGATGGCAAGAAAACATTGATGAATTTGGTTAGATATATCCTAGAGCACTCTCTACGTTTGACATTTACCCATAGAAATTAATCTGACATTAACCAGGAATGAACATTTTGATATTGCTTTGTTCAGGTTACTACTATATGTAAATATCTATGTTTTGATCATCCTCGTATATGTATTTGCTATATCAAATGAATGCTTATAACTCATTCATGACTTTGTTAAAACTTTTTTGTATGTAACTAGAAACTATGTAAAGTTTACGTTACAAAATAAAGAATATCTATCTATCTATATAACAAAAGTGTAGTGATTACTTTATTGCGGAAGATTTGTCATAAAATTGTGTGCGAACTCGAATTCACATTAGTATGTGGAATTATGTCACTGTATGCCACATGCTATTTTATATAGTAATAGTTTTATATATAAAATAACTTGCAAAGTGTTTTGTAATATAAATATATAGACCAAAATTGCTCTGATTGAGCATAAGCTATTCAGGTTTTATAGGACCATTTGATATGAATCGTTCCACGAAAAAAAAAAAACATTGTGGACTCTGTGTAAAGTATCAAGCCCGGATCAGCCTAAGACACGTTTCGACTCCTGTGGATTTTTTGTCTCAGGAATCATAACACTATAACTCTATCCCATTGAACTGCGCAGGTTGATCTGAGTCGATACATTACGCAGAGTCCACAATGTTGTTTTTTCTGGTGGAACGGCTCATGTTGTCTTGTACAAGCATCTGGAGGATGCAGATTAATTCAAGAGATAGAGTTATAATATTGTGCGAATAATGTCGTCCGATTCATGTTACAAATAATTTGATTACATAATACAGAACGTCCACCTGATCCCGAAACCCATCGGTATGAAAGAAAGCGTTCTATTCAACATTCAATTGTAATCGTATACTTGCTTACATTAACAATTAAGTAAATACATGAATGTAGCATAAACTCTTTACCAAATATATATACGCATGCTAATTTAAACGTCACAATGAAACAACAGCAAAGGCTATCATGACAGAGGAAATGATGATATTTGTTTCATTGATTTATTTTTCAACCCTTTCCCTCATATTGACCCTTTTTGACGCATCTGCAGCAGACGGCTTTTTGAAAACATAGTGACAAAAGAAATTGCTCAAAACTAGCAATTTCTCCTTTTGCCATAATGTTTTCCACTTTTAGTTATAGGTTATCCATTCGATTATAGAGATTCCCTATTTTTAGACCAAATATGTTCAAAGTCGTCTGCTGCAGAATTATCGTATGAGGGATAGGGTTAAAATAGTTCGTTAATGTTCTTACCTTCAAAGGATGCTAGCCGCTGAGGATGACAATGACAATGACAAATAACAAATGACAATGACAAATATGTAATGAAAGTATTCAGGCCGCCGGGCTATAGTACAAAGTATTCGATTTACATAACATTATTAAGATGAGATCCTGTTAACCCTTTCATACATACAGCAAATCTGCAGCAGACGATTTTGAATACATAGGGACAACAATCTGAAAAAAATCTTCATAAAAGACAGCTTAATCGTTAAATAAAGTTGAAAACATTATGGTCAAAGGAGAAATTGCTCATCATGAGCAATTTTACCTTTGCCCACAATGTTTTCAAAAGTCGTCTGCTGCTATTGAGTCAAACTGCGTATGAGGTGGAAAAGGGTTATTGAATCCTCATCAGTTGATTTTGAATGAATGTAAAATAAATCATGCTTTTATATTTTGTATATATCACAGTGTTGTCATGTTACATTACGATAAATATTTTCCTTTTTCAAGTTATCTCCAGGAAGGTCCCGTTTGCAGGTTGTGAAGATAACCCTAACCTATGTAAAGCACGTTGTCTTAGCATGGGATGTACTGGTGGGTCTTGCAATAGTGATGTGTGTGCATGTACAGGTACAGGCTGGTGCTCTAGGTATGAATAAAACTATAACATATACTTATGTATATCTTGTGTGAAATAAAATAAAAATTAAAAAAAAAGAAGAAAACTTGGGAAAATAACTTCTACGTTAGCCTATCATCAATCTATCAAACTATTCAAGGTATAACTATTCGTTTATTAATGTGTGATTATCGGAGGATTAAAAAAAATAGGAGTAGTCCCGACAATTTAGTAGTAGGTTAAGAAATTAGCCGTTCCGCGAGAAAACCAACATTATGGCCTCTGCGTAATGTATCGACTCAGATCAGCCTGCGCAGTCCGCACAGACTGATCCGGGCCGACACATCCCGTCTCAGGGGGATAGAGGTATACAGTCATAATTCATGAAACAGAAAATCCACAGGAGGCGAAAAGTGTCTATCCGAGTAAGCCTGCGCGGCATGCTTAGGCTGATCCGGGTCGATACTTTACGCAATGTCCACACTGTTAGTTTTCTCGCAAGACGGCTCATTAATAATTCGTGTCCAAGGGAATTACTCCACGTCTGTGTAGCGAGCAGAAATCTAGCCCGGGACATTAGCAAAGACGGTGCGAGATTTACATAAAACTATTTAATAAAAATGTACCGAATATTTCAACTGGTTTGAATTGTGTTTAGTGTTTCTTTCCGTACTTTTTATTCCACTTAATTTAAGGCGTGACATGTGTTGAATATAAGTCGACGTCCGAATCCGTTCTTTTTCTAGTTAATCTATAAACCTATTATTATTTGTTTTTGTGATTTATCAAAATGTATTCCATCTGGTAAAGTTCAGCAACACTATCAGTTGAACAATACCAATGCTGAAGCTTACGCGATGAAATGAATGTCAGTCGTTCAACTTATCAAGCAAATCTTCTTCTTATTGCGCATAATGATCTGGATCTACACTTACCGCACGGTCTTTGGTTGGCTTTTTTAAACCACGTCTTGGTTTTGCCAGAGACATATAAATACATTTTACATGGCTCTGAATTTGCTGATAATTTACATGATATGAGCCATCCCGCGATAAAACCAACATTGTGGTCTCGGCGTAAAGTATCGACCCGGATCAGCTTAAGCATGCCACGCAGGCAGACCCGGATAGACATTTGTCTCCTTCTGTTGATTTTCTGTTTCAGGTATTATTACTCTATACCTCTATCCCCCTGAGACAGAATTAGTCATCCAGATCAGTCCGCGCGGACTGCGCATGCTGATCCTGGTCGATGCATTACGCAGAGGCCATAATGTTGGTTTTATCGCGGGACGGCTAATATATTATACTGTCTTTGTATTCTTTCAGCTGATCAGTAACACCAAGTCCACATCACGTGATAGTTATACTTTTTCTGTAAGTGCGCATAATTTGAATGCGAAGCGATGTGTATAATTATTACGTTTACAAATAAAAAGTCAAAATAAAATCATTGTTGCTGTTTGTAGTATATATTTTCCCAGTTTGCACTCAAAGAGGATGTACACTTTTACAACTAGACGAGTCTATTTCTCTAAAATATAAGTTAGCTTAAACTAATTAGTCACCTAACGGTCGATGGCCGGTTTGTGGACTAAAGGTTTGCTCGCGTCCGTCAGTCCGTCTGCAAGTTTGTGTCCGGGCTGTATCTTCCACATGTTTGAATGGATTTTGATATTACTTTACACAATCATTACCCATAACAAGATGATGTGTCATGCACATCACCCAGTCCCCTATTCCCAAGGCCAATGTCACAGTTTGGGCTCTAACATTCCCAAGTTTTTCGGACGTGTCCAGGCCTGTGTCTCACTCATCGTTGCATGGATTTTGATATTACTTCACACACTTATTTGTCATAGCAATGTGATGTCTCATGCACAATAACCAGCCACTTACTCCCAAGGTGAAGGCCAGACTTGAAGACTTTGGTCCGCAATTTCATATCTACAACTCTAGAAACACACACATTCAATCAGGACCATTAGAAGACCATATACGGTGCCACATGATGATATGAGATCTAAACTGGATGACCCCATATCCCATTTTCTGTAAAAATCTACAGAAAATTAAAATGATACCGGATTTGTTCAAGTTGCATTAATCTCTAGAATTACTTATAATTCAATTTTTAACTGTAATTTGTATTGTTGTCTATGATAAACTTATATGTACAGCATTTCTTTCCATTTATCTGGTACCAGGTTATGATCAAGGTTCATTTGTTAACCAAGACGTATTCAGTGCTTTGCTGTTTTTGTCAATAATGCACATACAGTACACAATGTGCTGTCCTCGTCCGGTAGGGGTCTTTAGTATTGCTTGCAATACTCGGTTTACTTATATATCGATTGCAAAACAAGCTTTCAGCTTATATTTATGAAGCACAATGTCTTCTTCCTGAAGACTCAACCACCAGCTCTCGCGCCATTTGCGTGGAAAATCCCAAAGGCAGAGCCGGATCACAACGGGATTCAAACCCGGAACCTTTTGTCAACGCTCTACCACTCGACCACTATCTTCCACTATAAGTTCAATGGTTAACAAGATTTGAAGATAACGTTTCTGGTACCCAATGAGTATTTTCAATCTTTATTTTCTTTCAAACGTACACATGTACGTGAATTAGAATTCCAGCACCATGCTGATCCGCCTTTTCATCTAACAACAAATAGACGACGTTGAACACATCTAGATCGAAAATATAAAAAGGAATTTGTTTTATATCAGAAAATACAATGACTTTAGTTGAAAACATTGTGGCTTAAGGAGGGCAATAAGTAATAAATACTTTTACAAAATCACTAGTGTTAAACTATTATTGACCGACTGATGTCAGGACAAATGAACCAGGTGTACAGATAACTGACTCAGGAAACGCAGTGATATTACAGAAAATGGATACAAGCGGCGTAAAACACCAAGAATGTGGACGAATGTAATAATGTCTTCATATCCGGATAGCGAAGTGATGAAGGCATCCGCTTTGGGCGTGGATGGTCGAAGGCTCGAATCCCAGTGGCGACAGTGGGGTCCGTTCTGATATGGCCGTTTAGCTAGCCGCCAGCTGATACTGTTACCGGTGCCTTGTGCATAGATATAACTCAAGTAGTAACAACATTTTCAAGGAAAATGCGATAGAAATGGATGGCCCTTTCAATAGGAGTGACACTATCATAAACAGACACTTTACTTCTGTTCACATATGAACCGAATAACGAGAAAACCAACATTGTAGACTCTGCGTAACGTATCGACCGGGATCGGCCTAAGCATGTCGCGCAAGCTTACCCGGACATACTTTTTTCGCCTTATAAGGATTTTCTGTTCCAGTAATCAATACTTCATACCTCTATATGTATGTATGTATGTATGTATGTATGTATGTATATATGTATGTATCCAATACCTAAACATCAGTTTTTCACTTTTTGATTGATTGTTTGGGGATTAACGCCGTTTTTAACAATTTTTTAGTTATATCACGGCGGCCAGCTCACCTACTCATGCATTTCCTGATTTTCTCGCACCAGTACTCCACACAACAATCTTCCCAAGCAACATGCTGCTTTTCCACACAGACTTAGACCATTGGTGGAAGACGAATGACGCATGTCGCATTGACTTTTGTCAAACCTCGGAAATAAAGTTGGCCGAGCCGGGATTCGAACTCACTACCCCTGGATTGACAGCCCGCCTCGCTACCGACTGAGCTACCGGGACTCGGCGCGTAGGCTTTGGACAATGTGTCCAATATCTAAACACTTTTTGAATTCGTAGGATAACATAAAAAAGTGCAAAAGTCCCGATACAGTAAATTTGGATTTCCTATGTAAAGGTAGAGTCTTGGTGAATTAATAAAGGGAGGTAAGTGAGATTTAAGGAGGTGGTAGGTTATCTTTCTTCCATATCCTTGAAAGAAACCCAATAATTAAATGCTTGACTATATCCACTCCATTTAACTAATGCAAATTTCTTTTAATAATCTCTTCTTATAACTTTTTCTATTCTAAATAGTTCTTGTTTGGCTGAAGATAATTCCTGTTCGTAAAAAGAACCTTCGATATGTTCATTATTTAAATCTCTAAGTTTGTAAGTTATTGGACTTGTGTTATGAAATTTATTTATAACAAATATTTCCTCTGTCCGGTTTGGTGTATACCCTTTTTCAAAGTGGCGTTTAAGTTTGCTAATTCGTACTCGATCTTCAATCGTAAACTTTGCTTTTGTTGTAGGGGTTTTGCCTAATTCTCCATACAGATTGAAGTAAACTTTACCACTATTTTTATATTTACTTGCTTCCTTTGGTGTCATTTTTATACTACTATGTTTTGTGCTATTGTATTTATCAACCATATGTCTTGTAGTAACTATTTGTATTATTTGCTGTAAAATATTTCCACATAATACGCTTTAATGTTCTGTTAAATATTTCTATTACAACAGCTTTCCCTTCATTTAATGTGTGGTATATATATTTTTTATTATCGGCAAGAAATTGTTTAAACGTTTTATTAAACAATTCTATACCTTCATCTACCCATGATTGATTTGGAATGCGAGGTTTTATAATTTTAGTGAATGCTTTTGTAACAGATTTTCCTGTTTTATCTTTCAATGGAATGACCCAAACACATGTGCAAAATATATCAATTACTGTTAATAAGTATCTTATTTCTTTGTTGTATCTAGCAAATGTTTGCATATCAACTAGATCAGCATGTGTCGTCAATATGTGTTACAATGACTCTACGTGTTTTAAATTTACGTTTAATTGGTTTGTGTAACTCTTCCGCAAATGTATCTGTCCATTTTATTACGCTTCAGGCCCCTTTTTCAGTTTTTTGACTCTCCTAAACCTTATTTACGTTTTGTTGCAATAAAGGGTTTAACGATCGAGTTTTAAGTTATTGTTTCGCTAAATGTTTTTGACTTACTCTTTTTCAAATTAGAAAGCATTTGACTGTCACATTCTAATTCCAGAATCATAACAATAATCGTGTTTCTTACAAACTGAATCCAAATCATTGACTGGAGGGCCCTTATCTGGTCCACAATACTTATATCCTGGTAAAGTAAAACCTCTTTTAGAAAGCATTGGCAAGATAGATTTATGTTTATCAAAGCAACCACTTCCCTTAAGAAATCTTGTTTTTGTAATTCCGCAGCTATAGCATATACTTTTTGCTATATTTCTACCATTTTGTGTGGTAATAATAACAGGACTTCCCTTATCTTCGGTATAAGTTTTCTCTTTTAAGTAATGGGTTTCCATTTTATATTGTAGTAAAATATTTTATTATGATCATTTTCTTTCGTTTTGTACGGTTTTTAGATTTTATAAAAGAATTTAGAGGGTGAAATTCCGTCCAATAATTTACGAATAAAAAATAGCGGGATATATCCGCATACAACGCTTCTTTTATCTTGATATTGAATCGTATTATATTTTAAGCGTTTTAACTCGTTAGGAGGAATGATTTCAAACGGATCAAAATATATTTCGTTTTTATAAACTGCGCACCAATGAGTTCCGGGTCCAGAATGATCGTCTAGATTTATAATAAAACTACTATTTTCCTCCCTCTCCTTAGGTATATTATTTCTACTGTAAATAACGATATTTACGATTCCCAATTCTTTAGCTCAAAATAGAATGTCAAAGTTACTTATCGGTATATGTTTAAAACAAATTAGATTCATTTTACCAATTTTTAAGTCCGTTTCTTTGACCAATTCTTTGTTCGTTTCCTTTATCAATTCTTAGTCTGTTTCCTTTATCAATTCTTAGGCCCTTTCTAACAAAATTGCCCTGAGAGTAGTTTTAGAAATGGTTAGCTCTAAACCAACACTATTTCTGTTTGCTTTGTTGATAGCATTTATTTGTATATTTGTTAACATCAGGCGAAATTTTTCTACTAATTGATCATTTTTTTAATCTAAACCACAACCCACTTCTGTTTGTGTAAATTTTCGCTAAACTCTGATTTTGACCTTCTGTTAGATTGACTTTATATTCGCTGTATCCTATATTTTATATAATATAGATATATTTTATATGTATGCTAAAGTCTTTTATCATCATAACAGGAAAATGATGTTTTATTTATTTCATAACTTCCAAACTCATGTTTTTTAGATTGTATAATTTTCATCTTATGCATACATTCTTCTTTGTTTAAAAGAACGTCTTTATAATGTTTTAGGAATTATGTTCTTTTTTACGACAGATTTTAGAACCCCTTCACATTTTTTAACATTTGTTTCATTATCAAGTAGATACGAGTACATTTTACTACGTAGGCCTACACATTATTTGACTGGAATACCGGCGGTTTCATCTTTAAATTTTCAAATTACTTATCTTCTGGATAGTCACTGTTATCGAATAAATCTTTTTATTATACGCCTGTACATTTTCCGGTGTAAAAACATGCAGATTGACATGCGCAGACACGACGGTAAAAATACAAGATTGTGACGTCAGACAGTGCGCGGACTACTTTCTGCGAGGTTCCTGTTTTGAATCTGTGCTACGTAGTAAAATATGCAGACAACCAGTACTATTTAGGAAAGTTGTTTCTGTTGTATGTATCGAAAACCTAGTATTAAATTTAATAAAACCCCGCAAGTAAAAATTATGTTGTCATTTTCTCCCACAAAACAATGGAAATTTAATTTGATAATGTTATTGGGCGGGACTTACGTATTAGCATACCTTCTAGGGGTGTGGCCTAAGTATTGTAGTAAATAATCACCCTTCATTCATCTTTTCATTTCAAGATTACAAAATTGTATTCCCAATAAAAAATATATTGAATCTGTATATTTGTCAGTTTTTTCGCTCTTCATAGACCGTAGGTATATAATAAAAGGAATATGACGTTGCGGGAGCGATAAATGTGTTCGTATTGCACGACTAGTAGCGTGGGAAAATCCATATCTTACTCGATTTTCGGTCTCGTAAGATATCGATTTTTCCACGCTACTTGTAGTGCAATACAAACCCTTTTATCGTTCCCGCAACGTAATATTCCGAATGTCTTCATAGAACTCTTCATACAAATCAAAGTTTTTGGACCTTTAATTTCATAAAAAAGCGAGTCAGTATCAGTAAAATGAAGTGTTGTTTCATCACATTTCTTCAGTATATAATTGTAATGAAAGTCGTACATCAACCATTTGCTGAGATTCAGGATGGTCATTCCAATTTTTAAAAAATGGTCTATTCAGGACTAGCTTTTCCTTTATTTTATGAATACCATACACATTTTTATTAAATTGTTTTCCACGTATTTTGTGCAATCCTTTTCCTTATTTATTAATTTTATATCTAGTCTAATCTACTCTCTTTCTTAGATGTTTCATGGTTTTACCGAACACACTATTATTCATCAACTTAACCCTTTCCTTCATACAACAATTCTGCAGCAGACGACTTCGAACATATTTTGTCATAAGATAAATCTCTATAATTGAATGGATAACCTATGACTAAAAGTGGAAAACATAGTGGCAAAAGGAGAAATTGCACGTTTTGTGCAATTTCTTCTTTTGTCACTATGTTTTCAAAAAGCCGTCTGCTGTAGAGTCGTCAGAAAGCGTTTATATGAGGGAAAAGGTTAAAGAAATCTTTTTCAAATGGTGTTTTAGCCATAGCTTTTTTTGTGTGTTAAAGTCAATATTCGTTTTTAACCATGCTTTTTCAACAAACTCCAATACTCTATGTACTTGTGCACACTTCATATCATCCCCAAGCTAAGATATAATTCTAAATTTTTAGCGTGTAAAACATATTTCTCCTTTTTCATCAATGTGGGAATCAATTTGTTGATTTTACTATCAGGTAAGTTAAATTTTGCTTTTATTTCTTTACAATAGTCCGAAAGCCATTCATTTTTCAACACTAATTTCTCTGAAGCTAAAGGATAACCGTTATGTAGCTTATGTAACTCTTCGGGGTAAGTCAAGTCACATTCGATAATAGAATTCGGCTTATATCCAGAGAGGAACTTTTAGATACCATTAAGAAAGTAAAGAAAGGGAAAGAACGCGGATCTGACAAGTTGCCTCCTGATTGCGATGCAGCTGCAGACCGGATAGCATGCATACTTCTCAAACTAATTTATGGGAGGAGGTTGGTAAAGAGTAGAAAATGGGATTTATCTTCATAATCCCAAATAATGGAGATTTAGTGAATGTACCGAGGACCACTCTTTGTAACTTCTACTATTATAGGATGAATTTAATCAAACAAGGTCAGTTTACATGGAAGGTTATTGTAAACAAAACTTGCTATCTCTTCCTCCTGCGATTATTGTTCAATTAAATAAAAATGATTAGAAGAATGAAAATATTGTTTGTAAAATGGAGAAAATGCTTATTGTGAGCAATTTCTCTTTTTGCCGCAATGTTTTCAAAGGCGTCTACTATAGAGGCGTCAGAAAGCGTCTCTATGTTGAAAAAGCTTAATATCCATGTAAAATATACACCTTGAACATGCACCGGATTATACGTTTACTCATATGACATTTACTCTTTACAAAATAACAGCCGTCCATGGCAAACCGTACGTGATTACCTTCAGACTGGTTTCTACCGTCACTATCTAGGAGGTATTTACTTTTAATTATTTCAGTTATATGTGATATTTTCACAATTGTTTTTCCGACTTTATTTTAAAGGTATGGTTCTATCTTAAACACATGATATCAATTTTACCTTATTTATTTTAAATTTATAGCCAAAAAAAGATATAAACAGCTCATTTTTATCACGTCCGATGTCTGATTCCTGTGTTCTAAACCAGTTTATGTGGAAAGTTGCAAATTGTAGAACCCTCTCACTACGGGATTTGAAATCTGGAACTTTGGTTCGAAAGGCCGACACTTTACAAGTGTAAAACTGTCTGTGGGTAAAATGCATTTCGGATTATAGAACATTATTTGATCCAAATCATTAAGTACCTTTCATGTTTAAGAGCATATGTGAACATTTAGAATGCATGGAACAGTAAAAAGGAGTTCGCAATAGTTTTTAAAGTATAATATAAATATTAAGATTAACCCCCAGCATCACTTGAAATTATTTGGATTATGTATTGAGTACATAATTCAACAAAACAAAAACGTTTACTACGTGTGCCTGTGTAAAACTTACTATTGCGAAGTGTTAATCTTAAAGTCGAGACGAAATAAAGCCAAGCTTTTTGAACTACAATATTTAAACAAGGATCATCACAAATCAAGTCGCTCAATCGAACATGTAAAGGAAACTGTCTTATCGGTGATGGATTAATTCGCATGTTTAGAATTTATTCAACTTCATGCGCATAGAATAGTAAAAAAAATATTTAATTTAATTAAGTAGTTTGCTTTACCAACGTCTTCGGAGTAGGGGATTTAGGTATAGTACCTACACTTGAAAATTGTACCAATCAGTATGTTATATCACTTTATAATGAACGACAAGGCAATTGTATGCTTATTTACTTCGTTGGCTATATAACAAATGAGTCGCGGCTAGCGATTAGGGGTCTGAATGCATCTGCGTAGAGTGAAGACTCTAACGAGGCTGATCATACATATATCCTTAACACAGTTTTCACCATCCGCATACACGTTACACATACATAAATGCACATTCAGATTAAAACATAGCAATAGTAGCTTGATGTCAATATGTCTTTATATAATGTCAAACCAAAATGGCATAAAGACCCCAAGATCGCTGTATAGAAGCGGCTAAAATAAAACGTGCATTTTGTGAAGGACCTATTAATCGTATGTGATATTACCACTTAAAAATAGCACG
Source organism: Serripes groenlandicus (assembly GCA_031761405.1). Lineage (NCBI taxonomy): Eukaryota > Metazoa > Mollusca > Bivalvia > Cardiida > Cardiidae > Serripes > Serripes groenlandicus. The sequence goes on from JASEVX010000012.1 coordinate 19,983,614, forward strand.
TGAGAGGTTACGGTGTCTGCTATAGTTACTAAAATCTACGTTTGAACATGGATACAAACATTAAATTAGATGAACGTAAATTCCTGTCGAGTCGCATGAGAGTTGACTTTCGGACACTTGCAGCTAATGTATAATCAGATCAGCATGTGACCTCTTGAGTCTGATCGGGATAGCACTAATCGCTATCGAGACATGCCGAATCATTATTTAATGTTATAGGAGAGAGTTGAATCATTGGCCAATGTCAACAACATGCTTTCAGTACGTCCTGAGATATGCATCGAAACGGAAATAAGGAAATCGCTTAAAACATATGTGAATAACTCTGTCGAATGTTATAAAGTTATGATGACACTCGTAAGAGTATTAGAACAATGATACTACATGTATATACTAAGTGACTCTCACATGCGTATAGTGCATACTCAGACATTGATTATCGAATACAACGTAAAATACAAAGAATATCTTATCATAATGGTGTTTACATTAACCAGAACACAAATCTCGGTCAAACTAAGTTGAAATAAAACCCACATCTACATCTGTTAATATTGGTGATAGACACTCATTGGATAGTTCTGTCAATAAATTTTTAATTTAACGTAATGACGCGTATGAAGGCAATTGTTTCGAATGTCAATTTGCATGTGGCGTGGCAAATCTTATAATGAAAGAGTGGCCCTAACAATTAGACACGGGAAGATTAACAACGCAATAATAATGAATTACATTCCACAATTGCCTGTATCCATGAGAGTAAATCGTTTTATTACCCCCCGATAAGGATATTTAAATCGTCGACAAAATAATCTTATACAGAAGAACTAAAATCATTTGTCTAAAGAACAAGAAAGAATCATCAAACATGTCCAGTAGAATTGCACTGATAACCATTGTGTTGGTATACTGCAGTGTTCATACGTGTAGAGGTGAGTTATTTGAACATTAGTTTTAAATCAATTCTGTTTTAGTTTGTGATGTTCTGAACTTCGATAAATAAATACCAGAATAAATAACCGGATTAAGAAAGTATCGATTAAAGACATATCATTTTGGAAATTTGAAATTGTTTATTTAATTAAAAAGAGAATTTAATGCATTTTTTTTTTTAGAAAATGATGTTTATATACTATTATTAATTTATTTTTTTATACTCTATTGGTTTGAATAATAAATACATTATTCATCTGCATCCTGAGACATACTAATATATGTGTACAACTTAATTATTAGAATTAAACACTTGTACGGATTTAAACAAATCATAATTCAGAATGTATCTGTTTAGCAGCTGCGGTTAGTTGGGCAGACAACACATGCCCATTAGGTATACCAGAAAGTACACCGAAGGGAACCCTTAATACATTCACTGCTGATGGTGTACCGACTAACTATACAATTCTAACCCAGAATGTAACTGGCCGGTTTGCGATTGCATCTAACGGAACACTTAGTTCTATGACTGAACTCGACTACGAAAGTGTTGAAAAATCATATTCTTTAGTGATCGTGTGAGTATGGTACATTTCATTTATTTTTTTGTTCCATGGTGGTTTTAAAAAATTACTGCATTTCCCATGTAATAGTTCAATACTTCCGGTGTTATGTATCTATCCTGTGACTGGTCAGCGCATCAGTTGTTATGCTATCCCTGCAACCCTGAGTGACAAGGAGAGAAGTCATTACTATCATGCTTAATAACTTGAATGACATGTTAGTATAGTACTTTTTATAAAATGTGCATTCACAATACAATATAGGTAAACATATAATTGATCGATAAGGATGAATAAGTTTAGATTGACTTCGATTCGCACTTGAATAAGACTCCGCCTTAACTGTTTTTAACCCTTTCGTGAAACATCTGTATACATAGAATGTTAATTGTTGAATAGAAATAAATAGAAATGAAACAAATGTGATAAGAAGAAATTAATTGCTTAATATGAACAATTACTACTATAGCCGAAACATGTTTTTAAGTCGTTCGCTACAGATGAGTCAAAAAGGTTGAGACAAGAGACCAAACGCTGCGAGAAGACTCTTTCGATAGTCGGTGTCGTTACTTTTTTTTTTGAAAGATGGCGCTCTGCAAAAACCTACCGTTAGGAAATAGGTTAATTGATATGTGACAGCATAAAGTGTAACCTAATAGTGTTGATCCATATACCGTATTAAACTTATACATTGTCCATGCAAACGGAATTAAATAACACCAGTTTGCAGTGAGCAACGGTAGATTGCAATCTTAATACATATCAGAAATGTAGAAAATATGGTGCACTGCGCTACATTTCCCTTCATCAACATATTCTAAAAAGTGCAGGAAAATATATGGAAATGTTTATTGACGTTGTAAGGTCATTTGCATACGATGTGCAGATTTCCGTTAAACCGTCAAGAAATATAAGTTTTTAGAGAAATTGCAGGTTGACACAAAATGTTCCATTTGAGATAACAACTAGTCAGTTTTATTTCGATAAATCTGGGTTTTTTTCTGCACAAAGGTTGACATAATGTAATCGCACATGCGGATCTGGCTCTGCACTATTCGGCAATTAGTAATAGAAGGTTTCATGAAACGTCTGTAAAGCAGTATCTGTTTGGATCCCATGGAAAGGAAGCGCAGGCAGGTTTTTATCGACATACATGTATGTTATCATTTTGTTAAGATTATTTGTTCTGGAGCACCGCTAATCTTCATGTGGGCTAATTACGACATGGTTGATGTTTCTAGAGCACCGTTTTATTAGCTTTTAAAGCTGGTGTAATGTTTTCAAGATTATGTTCTTCAAAGATGTATCAGTGTTATGAAGACGGTGGAATTGTTCTGCTGTATTTCGTCTCAAACATTTTGAATATGAGATGGCATTTCGTAAATGAAATGTCGAAGAAAGGAATTTCAAAAATAATGCTGCTTTTAGTTTTGACAATAATTTAATCGTTGTCCGTTATGTTAATCTAAGCACGATAGTTTGGGTAAAATACTATTTCAGATTGTTCTATATCTTCGCTATTAAAGGTATTATGACAATCTCATGTACCAGTATAATAGCCGAAGAGGTAAAACAATACAAAATATCCCTTTTACTATTACATAGAAGATATATTTGTACTGCACTAAACATCACTGAAGCGACATTTTGATTTCTAAACAAAATCGGCCATCATTAACTTCGAAGGTGTGTCTCTATCAGCCAATGGAACTGGGGTGAGTTTCTTACACCCAATGAAATATCTTGATACAAACTGAAAACTTTGACAACAAAAAAGGCGACTGTATCCAAAGAAAAAAACAATCCAGCAGATTTCAGCGAGATGCGTATTCAAGCTATTTACCTTCAGATTTTATTCGATTTTGAATGCTCAGAAACTGTCAGAAACTCAACATATCATCAGGTATTCGGAAATATGTTACCTCAGTAATGTAGAGAATCAGTGTCTTTACTTTGCTCCCATATCTTGCAAATAAACCAATCAAATTTAATAGGATTTCGCAGATTGTTTATTTTTACGGTCATTTATATATAAATGAAAAGCCCCATGGAGATATCCCCTCAAAGCGGTTGTGGCTTACGACATTGAACAACTATAGTCGTACAAAAGGAAATATACCGTATTGATGTTATAGTAAAAAGCGAAAATAAATGAGATTGTCTTCTACAATTAAATATTCTAAGTAATAGTAAAATGTGATTTATATATACTGGTACATGTACCTGTGAAGGCAATGTAATTTCAAAACGAAATCAATGTTTTTTCATGAAGAAATGGTCAAATAACAAGGTATGATGTGTTGAATAGACCACGTGTATTCTACATTTTGGACTTTTCAAAATAGAAATTTGATTTTATGTCTCTTATTTGGTAGATAACTCAAGCTGGAATGACATAACCATCCGGCATCATAACTTAAGATAAATTCATTGATCTGAATGTTCTTCCTTTCCTTGCAGGGCGTTTAACGCCGCATCCGAAAATGCCTCTCTTTCATGTGTGATAAGCGTCACGGATGATAACGAAGAAAAGCCACTGTTTCTTCAGGATTCGTACTCAGTGAACATTCCAAACAATGTTGTAAAAGGTAAGGATATTAGTTGAAAAAGAGTTATTTTTCATTTCAGTATAACATATTTTAACATAAACATTTGTTAGAGATCTACGAATCCTATAAGTTTAAATTATACCAAGTTTCGTGCGATTGTCAATTGAAATGGACATGTGAAGCATTCAATATTTTTTCTGACGAAATACTATGGATTAAAAGCATGGAAAAGTATGATGGTTATATAATTCATTCTTTAAACTTACGACCAGATATGTTCTGATAAATAAGCCAGTCCATTGACAAATATACAAGTTGGGTTGTGTGTAAACGCAGATCCAGATCTCGTCTGTTCACATATTGCTTACATAAATGTGTACGTAGCATCCGATATAATTTTCAGATTCAATGGAGCTGATATACAAGATGATCTGAATCTACACTGTTAAGAAATGCTAAAGTGCACCCCTTCGCACTGACACCCCTATATTTGCAACAGCCTGACCGGAATGTTAACTGTTGGCCATTTAGTCACCTAAGCATTCTAAAACCGCATACATAATACATATGACTATAATCTGTAGACTTCTTTAATGGGTCGGTCGTCTATGGGCAAAATAATAAAATACGGTCAATTACGTGCACACAATTGAAAGGTAGGATATATTGCATAGCCTAGCTTAATTGTCCAGTGAATTGACTGTCATTACAAGTTGGTTACTGATACTTGCTAGCTGACAATAAACAGAGTATTGCATGTCAAGTTTTACTATTGATAAAGTGTGACTGATAATGAGAAATATATCGTATTAGCGGACACAGGTCCTGAAAAACCAAGCATATGGCTTTGTAGCTAATTAACTTTGTATCCAAAATGCCCTAATGTACTAGTGCGTTGTGTTCCGAATCGTCGTGAACCATGTTTACTATCTGGGCAGTCGTATGCTTGTCATATACCATGACACTTAAGGTTCACTAATTCACTAACCGTATTCTGTCGATGTTTCCGTAAGTCCTTCTCACTGTACGTCCGTCTAAGTGTCACGTATTGAAATAATGGCATATTATTTCCTTAACACTCTCTTGTTTAACAACGTCAATGCATTTTATATATTCCATTCAGATACGAGTGTACTGACCGTTTTAGCAACCGATAGAGATGTGAAAGCAGAATTTCACAAGGTTGTGTACAGTATCAAAGGTAAGTGATAGATACAACCTACCACTCGTCTGTTTCCTGAATACTAAAAAAACGCGCGCCAATGGTGTTGGTAAGTTGACCACGATCTAAAAGGAGTCGATCTCGGGACGTATATAGAGAGAGAAAGATAGAGAGATAGAGAGGTGGGGGAGATATATATATATACTGGTCCACTTAAAGTATGCAATAAGGTTAACAAATATTAAGTGGACCGATTTTTTTGTATATTTTTAAATAAACATTTTATTAAAAAAACGCATAAAATATAATGATTGTAAGTGTTAATACTTATCAAAAATGATATAAGTTATATAAGAAAGTCAAAAGCAAATTATATACAAAATGTCCACCTAATGCCAAGAATAAAGTACGGTCCACGTAATGCCTAAATCAGAAATACATATATATATATATATAGAGAGAGAGAGAGAGAGAGAGAGAGAGAGAGAGAGAGAGAGAGAGAGAGAGAGAGAGAGAGAGAGAGAGAGAGAGAGAGAGAGAGAGAGAGAGAGAGAGAGAGAGAGAGAGAGAGAGAGAGAGACTACCATTGAGTCAATATCACATATTCGATTACTATACACTAAATAACAAATTGTCGATATATTTTTATAGGAAATAAAACAGGAAGTAGATGATCATGAACCACTATAGCATATGGCAATTTGACTTATATTTCTTTCACAGACGGAGACGGAAGTGGAAACTTTAGCATCACCAGCGAAACTGGAGTTATCAGTGCAGCAATCAACTTGACAGGGCCTCAGACATTTAAGATCACCGTTGTTGCTACAGACAACAACAAGCACGAATTTACTGATGAGGCAAGCGTATCAATGTGCATTAAATGTACAAGTGGTTCTTCCTCACTTGAGATAAGCATGTTTGCCTTCGTGGCTCTTGTATTCGGTTTTGACATGAAGTAATAATCAGCTAAACGAATCTAATTGTGTATTTGATACGTCGTGTCAATCGGTTCACTGATTACGATGTGTTTCATCAACACAGCGTGTGGTTTTTGCCTAGTTGAATATCGCTATCATGAATAATTTATGAGCAATTTCAATGGTTATCACAATGCAGACTTTTACGAATATTCATGAACGCATAGAACATTTTGAATTTCATATACCTAAATTAAGTTGTCATGTGAATATTCTCTACTTTTTCACTTTTTGTTGTTTCCTTTTAAGTCGACCGAAGCTTAAGTTTAGTAGTAGTATCGCCAGTCAAATTTCTCACAGTATAATATGCAAAACTAACGGAATGCATGACGTACGTATAGACGAAGTGTTGCGTCATATCGAGGTAAATATTCCCACGAAAGTGACGATTGCTGAGGCTGTAGCAACTTAAGGCTTCATGCTAAAAAAATGAGAAAATAATCAAGTTCAAGTTTATTTAAAATAGATACTTCAACTTTGCGAGAAACCTTCTATTTGGGATATTTTTAAAAACAGACTTCTCTAAATGGACTCTATCAGCTAAAGTGTTAAAAAATGTTTTCAAAATTGTTGCAAAACGTTTCTTCCACTCTTTAGAGTTTAAATGTTAATATTATGAGTACCAAGCTTAAACTATATTTTTGCGAATGATTTGTTGATACATTGATAAAGCAAAAGTATGGTATTTTATTTTGTTCTTTAACCGTATGGAAGATTCTTTTCATATATAGGTTCATACACCACTGATAACTCACAAACGGTGAATGAACATGATTAGCCTGTAGATCCTGTGGTTAAACTTGCCTGATCCTGCGTTGGATCATTGCTAGCAAATAAATTGTGCATGAGTGTGTGTGTTTTTTGTTTTTAATTTGTGTGAAAAGATTTTATTTTTTTCTGAATTTCTTGTTGCATTCATATAGGTTTATTTCGATGTATGTTATCAATATTTTCAGATTTCTTTACATATGAGTAACTACACAACCACTGATATTTTATATTTTTTAAACAGTGAAGGAATTTAGTAACTTGACTGATCCGCTGGTAATAGTTCGTCAATCTGAAGCTCGTTAGTTTGAATCATGGCTTGGTCAACTTCCTTTCCAACGATAGACATGAAGTCTTTGTAACTGTTGTGATACATGTGTATATTTTCAACAAATGGGTCAACATATCTATGCATTAAGGTAGGCGGTTATGAGCGATGGCCGTTTGATTGGGTTATAATGTAAGACAGGCAATACACCAGAGATAAGCTCCATTTTGAAAACATGTAGTGAAAAACAGTACCACAATATTTAAATGAAATATACATGAAAGTCCAACTCCTGGGTTAACTTGCATAGCTTCTGACTACTTTAGATCGGACAGTCGAACATTTTATTCTGTCCTAATAATATACCTGCAATTCTAAGCAACAAGAATTCTTATATAGAATCGTATGATCAAATCAGCATCCAACCTGTTCTTATAATGCTACAGAATAAAACATACATTACTCAAATATGTTTCTTTTTAACTATTTTTCAAATACAAACTATTCTATGGGGTTTTGATGTTAGACAGACACAAAACAGAGATAAGCATTTTTCCTACCTGGCTTTAATCTTTCGTGATGTCCTAATTATTGACGTTAGAATTTTAACTTGTATTTGAAACATTTGTTATAACTCCATGTATTGATTAAACATCACCAAAGTCACATTTTCTTTTACACAAAATACAGGCTTTTAAAAACATTGTATGAAAACAAAAGTGTTCGTTTTCACACAATGTTTTCAAATTTTTGACGAAATGATAATTCATCTTTTAGAAGTGCAATATGTTTCCATGTTACAAGTTCGTAGCATACAGTACTATGTCAGCTTGACTGTTAATATTATGAAAATAATGCCAAACTTAAACTTTATTTTTGCGAATGATTTGTTGATACATTGATAGCAAAAGTATGGAATTTTATTTTGTTTTTCTAATAAAATAATTCAATCTTGTTTAACTTTTTTTTTTTCTGTTTGTTCACAAATCTCTGGTATTTCACAAACAGTGAAGGACAACAACTAGTCTGTACAATCGCTGGTAATAGCTGCAGGCTCTTAAATTTGAACACCGGCATGGAAAATGATTTCTTCGACGACTGACGGAATATATCATGACTTGCATGAACCAGATTCATTTGTGAATCTATCTCATTAAAACTGACCAAATACTTAGTTGTGTGTATATTGGGTCTGATGACACTGCATAAAAGGTCGTCTCATGTTTCTGTCCAATGATATTGCACGATACAACCAACACTCTGTCAATATCGTTTGTGTTTGTCGTTTATACAATGATTTGTCTCCCCTCCTTATATATTTCTGTATGCGAAAAAATGTTTGGCTGACGCAAAGGTCAATCTGAGAAGACCTGTAACTGGCTATCATGGGATCTACATGAACGTTTGCTACTGCCGCGAAGGACTGCGTTTACTAAGATTGTGTGTACATATAGGCCGTTACCAGGGCAAACGTCTGCGTGGGGTACTGATTGGACAAGAAAACCAGCAAACACATGAGATGTTGAACTGGCGGCTGTGTAATAACTTCAATATTGTTGGGAAGACGGTTCAGACCCCCAATCAATCACATTTTCTTTTCAATTCGTTATAACAATTATACATAGATAAGTACTAACGTTATTTGTGTTTTATGTCAACACTAGCTGCAGTAACTACCAAGATCCTGCCTGGTCATCCGGGTCCTGTTAGAGAACAGGTCATGTTCGTGTTTGTTTTTTGCATGGTATGGTACTTTACGCCGATTTGAACATTATGTCAGTCATTTAACGTTGTTGTCGGTGTAACATACCAGCACTTCTGTTAAATCCATCCTGACACCAGCAAAGCAGTCGCAATACAATCTTAATAACCAACACTATACACCAAGAAGGGAATCCACGACTACCTTTGTGTAAGTCTTCGGTATAAAGTTTATACACTAACGGGGGATCGACGCCTGATAACCATCTCCCATGTAGGACGCTCTAACCACTACGCCACCGAGTCTGTACTTGTATATGTACTATTAACGAGCGTAAGTGATGTTTTGCATTCCTTACATCTTTAGTTATTACCGATCGTGATTTCTATACTCTTGAATATGTCCATGTTGCTGTCCAAAATGGAATATTCATGTATATCAAGATCTCCATCCAAGACCACTCGCAACTGATTTTATTTGGCATAATTTGGTTTAAACATGTTACGATTTAATAAGGAAACTATGATTCAGAAAATGTCTACCTAATACAACTTGTACAGAATCTTTACACATCGCAAAATGTAAATGTTCTTTGTTACAAACAACGCAGCATGGTTAGTGGAATACTTATTTCAATACATTTATTGTATTGATAATAAAGGGCTCCGATCTAAAATACTTGACAATACACGCATAATTGCATGGTATGAACCCTATTCTATGTCGTGGTTATTCAAATACTATAAAGGACTCGATATACAAAGTTACAAATATTCCTTAGTGTCGTCTAAGATAAGGAAGATAATAGAAGATTTTCCCTTATCATACCAACTGAAAAGAAATTGGTTACGTTAAAGAAAGTAATCTTGGTATTGAAAAAAGCAGTGTATTCACAATCACGTCTCATCATTAAAAATATATGAACATTCATTTATCCACAGGAATGTTGGTATGTTGACCAATTTCAATACGTAAAACATCTGAATTGCGACAAAAACCTATATTTATAAAGTAGATCATATACTTAGATTTGAATATCTTTCATCATTAAACGATGCATTAAATTCATTTTATTGGGGACATCAACCAAAGAAATTAACAGAACTATGTCAATCCTTCGGAAAAGGATATACTATGAATTAAGATAATGTGGATTGATAGCCAAACAAAGCCAGACCCATAAATAAGTAGTAAATTTTGTTTGCTTACACCCAATTCGGTCTGCCAATTTCTCCATGACGATTCATCATGTTATAGCATTGCTTAGGATATCGTGAGTCGGACATAAATATTAGTTTACATCACTAATAACAACTATAAGGCATACAACGGTTAAAAAGAGTAACCGTCCACATTCCTCTAAGACAGTATAATTAGCGGAAGATCGACTTACACCAATGATTTTTATTTGAAAAATGAGACGATCAGGTTATCTAGTACTTACAAAGCATTGATAAACGGGGATGCATAACTAACTATTACTGCACGTGCTTTCTATCGAGCGCAAGATCCAACTCACACATAGAGGTCTTAAATGAGGACATGGCCTGTTTTGTTTGGTTTCTATCTATGTTCAGTATGGTAAATATTTATAGCCTAAATAAAGACGCAGTAAGAAAAATAAATTAAAAGACGATGTCGGACCTCATTCAAACAAATACAGACGGACACATTATAATAGGTGGCGACTTTAATGATGAATTTCCATGCCGGTGTTCAATTATTATGGGGAAACGCAAATATTAAAAACAAATTTCATAAAACCTTGATATTTCGTAAATGGATCGATTCTGGCCTACTGCTTATAGACAACATTATTTCAAACAGAGGTACCATTTGCGAAACAAAAGTACTCCAAAACTTCAAAGACAAAGGTGACTGGATCATCCATATCTAACACATGGAAACGAATATTGAATTCTGACATTTAGCTTAAAACAAAAGTCAACATTAAATTAACCTTACCACATCCAAAGTTTCTCAAATTAACAAATAATGATGTATATTCAATATTTCAATAATCTTACTTTGAATAACCATACATTAACAAGTACTGGAATGATACTCTCAAAACGCAAATCAATTGGGCAGACATCTACTGTTCTATTCATAAAAACTGCGCAAACAACAGGATGGTTTTCGCACTTTCAAACAAGAGTATCCGCTTTGGGACTCCTATCACAGTGCAATGCTGTAGGCGAATATTTGATTGACTGACACAAATCTCAATCTAAGATGACCTGTATTATGCAGTCATCATATATTTTCGAGCAATTGCTACTGCAGTGAAGTTAAGTACTGCTTTGAATGATATTATATGTATATGACCGTAGGCCCTGAACATGATTTACATCTGCAACGCTGGGGTATTGATGGGACCAGAAAGTATGAATGAAAAACTGTTCAAAATACTGTTCATATTCAAGCAATCAAACACTATGTTTAATTATGTATCACAAAAGGATCTATATTATATTATGGTAATTGCTCAACAATTACTTAAGAACTTAAATAATTTTGTCCTGGACATCTTGGTCTTGATATAACTGATTATGTAAGTGTCTGTTTGTAAGGTATGGAGTATAACGCCGCTTTCAATAGTATTTCAGTATATCACGACAACTTCTGGTAAACGTATCCTGTCGCCAGTACATGATTCGTAATGAGATCCCGGTCACACCATGCGCCAATGAGGAAAAGCACTACTTCCGGTTTTAAAGGTTTTTGTATGACCCGATTGGGATTGAAATCTAGATCACCCGCTGTCAAGGCAGGCGCCGTAACCACTTCACCACTGTGGCAGCATTGTTAGTGTACTATTTGTTGGCGTGAGCTTTTGTCCATAAAATATCTGTATTAAAAAGCATTCAATTGTAAGTCGATACAACAATGGACAATGAGTCGTTCTCTTGATTAGCTCACTTTCAGACGCATTTTGACTTCATTTTATTATATTTTTAAAAACAATATCATTTTGCATTCCTAATGGAAGGAGGCATGTTTCAAACGTAAGTATTACTTATCGTGATCTAGACACCCTTGAACATTTTTTGTTTTATGTCGAAAGTAGATACAAATGTATATCATGGTCTCGAACCAAGACAAACTATGCTTGCAACTGTTTTTATTTGTGCATGCATGTGGTTTAAACAATGTTCGTTAAATCATGAAAATATGAATAAAGAAGTTCTACTTAATCATTGGTACAATTTCAAAATTTAACTCACCGCAAATTGTAAATGTTCCATGTTATAAACTACGCAATGAACAGTTGACTTATAACAATACTCAATATGTGTTGATAATATAGGCCTCCGTCCAAATAGTTAACAATACATGATTACATTTTCGTGAACCATATTCTATACACGAACTCCTTAGTGTCGTCCCGGAATCAGATCTCATAAGAGAACACAAGTTGTCTAAAGAAATACTATTTCCCGTTATAATAGAAATTTCTAATTGTTTATTTAACTTAACTTCCATTACATTTTCATTACAAACAGTTTCAATAAAATTATATTATTGCTGCAAGCTAACTACTGTTTCAATGTCTTCAAGTATGAGACAACAGAAGCATTCCTCCAAAGAGAAGATTCCAGAACCTCAAGATTGACGTGGTAAGATAGACAACTCGTAAATAAAGAAAATAAAGATTGTTTTACGTGTTACGTCCCCGTCTTACTTACCGCTAGTACACGGGAGGAACTCCGAACTAATGCATCAAGGTTCTTGTCCTTGATTAAGAAATTACCTTTTTAATTAAATATTTCTGTACGATTTATTGTAAGGAAATTATGTTATCAATAGTTGAATAACAAGTGCAAAAAACATCTATAATTATTTTCCTTTTACCAATTTATGAAATATCGCTATAATTTCCCTGGTCATTCAAATATCCGCTTTTGTGAATCGTAGTAATAATGGTGTTACCTTAACGTTTTGTGATTACACATGCTATGGGTTTTCTTTTAAAGAGCGATATCATTGGAAGCCGCCAGGAGGCGGCTTCCTATAGGGATGCTTTTAATTTTCGGTCAAGGAGAATATTTAGACCTGCCAGCGTGACTACATATCTTGTTTTCTCTTTGTCCTTTCTAAGTACATTAATTTAAGGTAATGACTTTTAAAACACCCCTTTTACACTCTATATACATGTGTGAGTTTTACAAATTAAAAACAAAAGACAAAGGCCAGTATATTAATTGAATGTATGTACATTTTTATTTAAGCGAAATTCATACTGTATCTACTCTAGACAGTAAAATAGAGAACCCTTCTATTGAATTTGTAAATGTAGTCTGGTTCCTTAAAATAACATGCTATGATATATTAGGCAGTAATTAGACGAAGAACTCTAGTTCCGTATTCACTTAACTTTTCAATTTAGATATTTGTCTAAATCTAAATCTTAATATTTAGTCCACGTTTTAGATTTAATCCGTATTCACCAACGCGTTTTAAACCGATCTCAATTTGGTATAGTGTGTACATGTCGTAAGCGGCCACGCAGCAACTCTGGTTCCCGAATCTAGTTAAGAGCTAACATAAAAGACAGTACCATCCATCTATAGTCTATTTATAGATTTTCATTTTTTTATCGCATTTCACATACATTTTTTATTTGCTTTGCTTTTAATAATCTGACTTTCATGTTCAGTACATACTGGATTCAAAGTTAACTTTGAGTACAATTGTCATCGTAAAATGCAGACATGAAAATATTTAAACCACAGAAATATTTGTTTCAAGATCAATTTCGTTCTATTTGGCTGTTGCAGTTCCATATTTCATGAATATCGCGGTAAACACGATATCGGTGTATTTTGCCTAGCCAACAACATGTTTTATCACGGATGCGATGTGAACACTTAAATGAAATGAAATCTTCTGGTTCTTACAAACAAAGTGTGATCGGATTAACTGAACTGTATTTAACTTTTCACTGTAAATGTAGACAGCATTTCAACTCTTATATCAACTGTTACATTTAAAGTTTGAGAAATAAATTCAAGTACATTTTCAAGCACACGTTTAACGTTTTTAAAAAAATTGAAACTAGTTCCTATGTTAAGCCTTTCCCTTATACGTAGCACATTAAGTAAAAATTGGAACATCTTGCTAAATGAAGGTATAATTTATGGACATAAAGTAGAAAACTTTGTAGCCAAAAGGATAAATTCCTCGTGATCAATTTCTCTTTTTGTCACAATGTTTTCAAAAGTCGCTGCAGCTATTGTCAGTCTTTCGGATTACGTGTACATAGAAATACGTTTACTTGATTTTCTGAATGCTAATCACGACACGAGTTCACATCAGTTTCGTCAACTCGAGATTCTGCGTTTGTAATCCGACAGCTTTGATTTTCAATTGCTCAATTTGCCACAATAATTTCAACTCTTTTCAATTATCTTACTATCATTTATAGAGATTTTCTATGTTTTGTACTTGATGATTTTAAAGTATGTCATTGAAATCATTGTGGCAAAAGGAGAAATTGCTCATAATGAGCAATATCTGCATTTGCCACAATAATTCAACACTTTTCAATTATCATACGATCATTTATAGAGATTTTTTTTTACTTGATCATTTCAAAGTCGTCTACTGCAGATTTGTTTTATGTGGGAAACCCTTATCCATTATCATGACTTACCGATACAAACGAAAAACAGATTTTCTGTTAGTCAGCATTATTTGATAAAACATTATCATAACAGGGCGTGTGTTCAATACAAATAGTTGATTGTTTTTGGTACTAATTTAAATCTATCATAACCTCCTGTTTATTTATCTTTAGTATTATATGTCACTTTGTATGATCAGCTTAACTCTAAATTATGTCATTCACTTAAAACACAGACCATGCCAGGTTAAATATAAACATAAGACTTATATATTCAATAATCGATATCAGCATTACTGACTACAGATTAAATTGTTCTAATAATTGTGGATTTAAATGATCTTTCTTTCTTATTTCTTCATGTGACGGGATATATTGTGGTTTCTATTTGAAGCTTTGCATCAAACATCCGTCTTGTTATACTCCATAAATGTTGAACAAATTGCCCATTGGCTGGATTTGACGGGAGGAGTTTGAGCGGAGGGGCAGCACCCCTGCCACTTAAAAACCTAATGTTACAATCAATACAGATAAGAGGATACTCGATATCAACGGTAGGGGGGGGGGGGGGGGGGAGGGGTGAGCTCTTGAAACGGTTAATTTGCAGAGATACCTACTGCTCTCAAGATAGGGTTCTGGAATGCCAGTATGCGAAACAGGAAGAACAGGTCAAGTAACCATGGAGATAATGTAGATATCGCCTTGATAGTCTGGGTCTTAGTGAAGTAAGAAGGGCAACGACGGGCACGGTTATATTGACTTCTACCCATACTATTATGTTCTCTTTGCCACCACATAAGGTCGACCGCATACAGAACGGGTTGGAGTGCTGTTTACAAGCAAAGACAACACAAAGGCAGACACACCAGCATGACATTAATATCCTATATCAAACTACCATTACTATCCTGTCTAAACTCAAAGATAAACTAAACAGGAGGAGATTCCATTTCCAGGATCTCCTTAACGGCACATAACAGACGCACATACTATTGAAGAAGGTGTGAATCTAGAGGTAAGCTTGAGACAGATATCCAGAAAAGAAATTATACATGCCATTAAGAAGGTAAATAATGGGAAACCACCTGGACAGATGAAGGCAACTGCAGACACCATGGCATATATATTTCTCATTCTACTTTAACACATATGGGATTAAGAGCAAATGTGAACGTTTAGAACGCATGGAACAGTGTAAAGGAGTTCGCAATAGTTTTTAAATATAAATATTAACCCCCAACAAAACTCCCAATAATTTGATGGTGTATTAAGTACATAATCCAACAAAACAAAAACGTTTGCTACTTTTGCCTTTGTAAAACTTTTGATTGACTTCTATTGCAAAGTGGGAATCTTACACGTTGAGAAATCATAAAGCACACCTATTTGAACTACACTATTTAAACATGGATCATGATAAATAAAGTCGCACCATCGAACATGTAAAGGGAACTTTCGTCGGATAGGGGTCGGTGATGGATTTATTCGCATCTTTAATCTTTTATTATATAGATATAACTCTGGAAATACTGATAACTGGCTCATTGGCTCTCAGGGGTTGCGTGGTTAGCATTGCTACTGAATCGCTGGTGTCAGGATAAATGGATCAGTAGTACCGGCATCTTGCCCTGGTAACATCAGCGTTAGACTAGAAATTTTAAAAGCGACGTCGAAACACATCATACAAACATCCATGGAATATGGTTAAGAGAAGTGATATCTTAATGGAGGTGTCTTTTCACCTGTTGAACATAAATATATATATGAAACTCCATGTTCATAAAATAGAAAGAAGAGGGCCATAATGGCCCTGGATCGCTCACCAAAGTTATGTAATATGATTTGGCATGCCAACCATAATTACTCATGTTGCGGGCAGGTAAGCTCACACAAGAGGCCCAATAGGACAAGTAAAGCTCCACTGCTACAGAGCGAAAAAACACAGCACACTATGTTGTCAGTCGTTTGTCAATTAAATTTGACTTAGAAGGTCACCAAAAAAAATGTTTATGTACCAGTAAGTATTTAATAAGAATATTTCTAAGTTTTTCCATCTATATCTCTATGAACAGCAGGTGACCCGAGGTGTATAATTTGAACAATCACTAGACCATTGTACTCACCATTTATCTACGCTTTAGGCCTTTTGGTTTCAGACAAGAATTTCAAACTGTTTCCATATATATCTCTTTATAAAACAGGGGACCCCTGAGGTGGGGTCAATTTTGACCCGAGATGCATCATTTGGACATTCTTTGTAGAGGACAACTGAACAATTAAACATCCATACTATCTAAGCTCTGGGCCTTTCGGTTTCAGCCAAGAAAATTTTCAAAGTTTTCCCCTATATATCTCTATAAAACAGGTGACCCCGGGCCGGGGCCAATTTTGACCCAATGGGCATAATTTGAACAATTATTGTTAAGAACTACTAGACACTGCTTCACACAAACTATTTAAGCTCTAGCCTTTCAGTTAAAGAAAAGCAGTTTTTTCCTATATATCTCTTTGTAAAACAGGTGAACTACCGGGGCGGGCTCAATTTTAATCTCATGGGGCATAAATTGGATATCATCTATAGAGGACCAGTAGAAAATGCCACATATTAAATATCTAAGCTCTATGCCTTTCAGTTTCAGACAATACGATTTTAAAAGTATTTCCACATATATCTCTATGTAAAACAGGTGACCCAAGGGCGGGGCCAATTTCGACACAATGGGCATAACTTGAACCATCTGTGTAGAGGACTACTAGATAATGCTTCAAACCAAATATCTAAGCTCTAGGTCTCTCAGTTTCATAGATGCAGATTTTTAAACTTTTTCCCAATATATCTCTATGTTATACAGGTGACCCTCCGGGGCGGGGCCAATTTTAACCCCAGGGGCATTATTTAAACAGTCTGTGTAGAGGACAACGAGAAAATGCTGCACACCAAACATCTAAGCTCTAAGCCTTTCAGTTACAGAAAATGAGATTTTCAATATTATTCCCTATATATCTCTTTGAACCGATGACTCCCAGGGGCGGGGCCAATTTTGACACAGGGGTATACAATATGTGTAGAGGACCACAGGACAATGCTACACAACAAATATACAAGTTCTAGGCCTTTCAATTTCAGAAAAGAAGATTTTAGCATGGAATTTATTTCTTTTAAAATCATTTGAAAGAAGATCACACAAGGATCATTCCTACCAAGTTTAGTCAATATCTATATAGCGGTTTAGGAGGAGATGTTGTTTAAAGAAATTGTTGACGACGCACGTCGGACAACTAACGACGCACGACAGACAACATGCGATAATAATAGCTCACTTTGAGCACTTCGTGCACAGGTGGGCTAAAAAACGGTTTCAATTAATTAAAACACGAACAATGACAGAGTAGTATGTTTTACCAACGTCTTCAGAGTAGGGGAACATACCTACACTTGAAAATCGTACCAACCATCATGTACAACCACTTTATAATCAACAACAGTTGTCTGTTTTGAAGATGAAGCACCTGTACGGTTATTGTGTTCGCTGGCTATAAAACAAATGAGCCGCGTCAAGCGGTTAGGGGTCTGAATGCATCTGTATCGAGTGAATACTTTAAAGAGCCTGATCATACGTTTAGCCTTAACACAGTTGTCTCTACCCGCATACACGTTATACATATATAAATGCACATTCTGATTAAAACATCGCTCTAGTAGCATGATGTTAATTTCTCTTTATACGATGTCAAAGCGGAATGTCACTCTGACCCTAAGCACGCTATATAGAAGCGGCTAAACTTGAACTAACATTTTCTAAAGGAGCTATAAATATAAATCCTTTTGTGTCTATTGTTAAATGATAACATGG
This sequence comes from Serripes groenlandicus, assembly GCA_031761405.1. Lineage (NCBI taxonomy): Eukaryota > Metazoa > Mollusca > Bivalvia > Cardiida > Cardiidae > Serripes > Serripes groenlandicus. Next base: position 20,002,022 of record JASEVX010000012.1, read on the forward strand.
TATGTGACAGGTTATACAGTCCCGTATACATTCAATGGTTACGTATGTACATAGATAAAAACAGAATAAAACATCCAATGAACGTACAATCCTGCCGCGACGCATGATAATTGAACATCAGACATAAGATGCAACTGATGTAGAACCATATCAGTCTTATCTTTAAGTCTTATCGGGTTGAGTAATGTTCGCTATCCAGTCTTTATAAACCATTAACTTATGTTATGGGAGAAAGAAACATAAAACATATGTGAGTAATTCTGTCCAATATCATAAACGTATGATGGCGCTCGCAAGTGTATTATCACACATTGATATGACACGCATGCACTTAGTGACTCTCAACGTCGTAAAATGGAAACTCAGAGAGTTAACATCGATTACAACGTAAATGCAAAGAATCCGCCTGAAATCAGGCAAAACGTTTAAACATGTTAATGCACATTGTGTAGAATCGTATAAATATCCATTTATATATCGATTACATTAATCAGACAACAATAACTCTTTCACATTTAGGCGAACTAAGACAAACGTCTACTACATCTATGCACGTTGGCGATACATGTACATACTCATGCAGATTGTTTGTCAAAACGCAATTCTTATTTTACTATTTTCACTTTGGGAAGTCAAACGAAGACAATCGCCCCGAATGTCATCTTTCATGTGGCGTGGCAAATATGATATTGAAATAGTGGACAATGGAACTAGACACGGGAATATAAACAACGCAATAATAATAAACTACATTCCACAATTATCAGTATCCACGAGAGAACATCGTTTTATTACCCCCAATAAGGATATATAAATCGTCGAAAAAATAATATTTTACAGAAGAACTAAAATCATTTGTCGACAGAAGAAGCAAAACACACTACAAAATGTTCAGTAGAATTTAACTGATAACCATTATTTTGTCATACTGCAGTGTACATAAAGGTGAGTTATTTGAAAACTAGTTTTAAATCAATTCTGTTTGAGTTTGGGAAGTTCTGAACTTCAATAAATAAATACCAGAATAAACAATACAGAACGTATCGATTAAAGACCTATCAGTTTGGAAATTGGAAATTGGAAATTATTTTTTTAATTAAAAAAGAGAATTTAACGCATTTTGATTTCAGAAAATTTAGATATATACTGTTACCAATCTATTACAAATAAGTAATTGGATTGATTAGTGATTACATTATTAAACGGCATCCTGAAATATACTTACATGTGTGTAAAACTTAAGTATTAGAAAAAACTATTTGTACAAATTTAAAAATCAAGGATGTTTAATTCACAATTTATCTGTTATAGCTGCTGTGGTTATTTGGCCCATCGACACATGTCCATTTGATATACCAGAAAGTACAGCGAAGGAAAACCTAAAGACATTTGCTGCTACCGACGCGACTAACTATACAATTTTAACCCAGAATGTCACTGGTCGGTTTGCGATTGCATCTAACGGAACACTTAGTTCTGCGACTGAGCTCGATTACGATAGTGATCAGAAATCCTATTTTCTACAGATAATGTGAGTATGTTTTTTTTCAATAACATGGGATTTTATGCCGTTTGTAAAAAAATGTTAGACATATCAAAGCGTTTTTCGGATAATTTACCAGTACTTCCGGTGATAGTTCCTCAAGCTGAGTGCCAAGGAAAGTAGCTTACCATGTTTAATGTCTTTTATACGACGTGTAGGTATGGTATTCACTTTACAATATAGGTATGATAATAAGTTTTTGATTCGGATGAAGCACCATTTCACTAACAATATTTTCATTTGGCACTCCTCGGTCGATTTCGGTACCCTACATCTTTAGTCTGTCGAGATGTTCCGAATGACTACATTTTAACTCTTTTCATCAAATCATTAAGCAGCAGTAGTCGATTTCTAAAGCAACTATTTATTTAAAAGAAAATAAACATTCTGTTGAACAGAGAGATATATTGCTAATTATAAGCAATTGTTAATTTTGAAAATATTTTTTTCAAAATTCGTGTACTGCATATGTTTAAAAATGCGTCACTATTTGGCTAAGAGAAAGAGCACACAACTCGAAACAACTTGATCGATAATCGTTGTCAATAGTGATGTATGTTTTGTTAAACCAGTGAACAAAATGTTGATATTATACTTTATGTAAGTTGTATCTTCTCAAATGCGATAACATTGATCTAATTCTGTATTTCATTCCTTTCACACGAGCGGCGCTCGGAGAAAGCCTACACATAGACGTAAAGTCGAAAACTGGTAGCTTTAACTAATATAAACTTAATTGTTGATCCTATGTTCATGAGTTGCTTTACATGTAAACAAGCCACAGTTCGGCGACTAGTATTTGAACAACATGACAAGGTCAAGGTCAACACTTTATTCATTCGTTTGCGTTTATATCTATGTTGTAGAGTAAAGTTAGAAGATTGAGCACTTTAATATCATTTATTTATCATTGTATACTACAGTAACCTTATGCTATCTTTTCTTCAATATATCTCGATGTGGAACGGTGCGAGGATAACGGGTGTTGCTGATTGATATTGAACTGCATGAATATGTAGTATCAGTGCGATCTGCATCGCTGTCATCTGCAATCATACAATCGTGCACTAAATCATCTCACAAATTTAAAAGAACTTTTGATCTACTAAGATGACTGTCACATCACATAATTTTACGCTTTCGCATATGTAAATATGTTCGCATATCTTATGTATACATTCGAACGGAATACAAATGAATAAAGAAAGTAAGGTTCAAAGAAGACAGAAGAAGAATCATAGCTAAACTAACAGTATTGCCGACGAATGTCAATATTTCAAAACATAATGTGTTAACTAATCATGTTGACGCACTTACCTATGTAAAGCTTATTACATTTTCTTGCAGACAAAATTACAAAACGAATCCAACATAATGTAGGAAAGATATGGAATTGTTTGATGATAGTGTTATGTAATTTGCAGATTTCTGTTTCCGTAGAACCTTCATGAGATATAACTTTTTAGAGATATTGCAAGTTTTGACACAAAGTGTCCTATTTGAAAAAATAAACTAGTAACCTTATCTTAAAATATTAGATTTTCTGGGGGAAATGTATCGTAAATTAAGTGCAAAAGAAAGAGATTTTAATAAGACTTTAATGGCTGCTTGTCGTCTTTAATGTACAGATAAACATGATGGTTTTGGAAGGATACTATCTAATTAGGTACCTGGTACTAAAAATTGCAATGTATGAGGCAATGTCATGAAAATATAAACTTTGATTTTCGTAACATATGTTGAAGAGTATTATCTTTAATGTAAACATGTTGAGTTGACGTTTGTCGATGAGTAGGTAACTGAAGCTGTATATAACCACCTGCAATTATATCTAAATTTATATATTTTTGTTTTTTTGTTTTTGCAGGGCGATCTCCAATAAAAGCGTAAACGTCATCATTACATGTGTAATATATGTCACTGATGTTAACGACGAACATCCACAGTTTGTTCCCGAATCGTACTCCGTGGACACTGTTAACAATGTTGCGATAAGTAAGGACATTATTTGAAAAAACATAAAAAATATTTGTATGTTGTGATTGGCAATGTTAATAGACAAATTAAGCTTTACATTAGCTGTTGCTATTGTAACTTAACTTGTAAATAACCTCATTTATAGGAAAAGGTATAAGTGGTCATATGTGAACAGAGCATATATAAATTTAATAAAGATAAGCCTAGCTGTGCTTCAGCACAACCTGATCAAGACATACACTTTTCACATATTACTTAATAGAAGCTTCTATTAATGTGATAATACGAAGAAAGATGTAGAGTCTAATTGTTACATACACTGTTATGAAATGCTTACTGGTACCTTTTCGTATGGGTGGGCTCAAATATGCATCAGTCTGATCGGGATATTAACTGTTCTCAATTACGCTATATAGAAGCGGCAAAACTTGAACTAACATTTTCTAAAGGAGCTATAAATATAAATCCTTTTGTGTCTATTGTTAAATGATAACATGGTATGTGACAGGTTATACAGTCCCGTATACATTCAATGGTTACGTATGTACATAGATAAAAACAGAATAAAACATCCAATGAACGTACAATCCTGCCGCGACGCATGATAATTGAACATCAGACATAAGATGCAACTGATGTAGAACCATATCAGTCTTATCTTCAAGTCTTATCGGGTTGAGTAATGTTCGCTATCCAGTCTTTATAAACCATTAACTTATGTTATGGGAGAAAGAAACATAAAACATATGTGAGTAATTTTGTCCAATATCATAAACGTATGATGGCGCTCGCAAGTGTATTATCACACATTGATATGACACGTACATTCGAACGGAATACAAATGAATAAAGAAAGTAAGGTTCAAAGAAGACAGAAGAAGAATCATAGCTAAACTAACAGTATTGCCGACGAATGTCAATATTTCAAAACATAATGTGTTAACTAATCATGTTGACGCACTTACCTATGTAAAGCTTATTACATTTTCTTGCAGACAAAATTACAAAACGAATCCAACATAATGTAGGAAAGATATGGAATTGTTTGATGATAGTGTTATGTAATTTGCAGATTTCTGTTTCCGTAGAACCTTCATGAGATATAACTTTTTAGAGATATTGCAAGTTTTGACACAAAGTGTCCTATTTGAAAAAATAAACTAGTAACCTTATCTTAAAATATTAGATTTTCTGGGGGAAATGTATCGTAAATTAAGTGCAAAAGAAAGAGATTTTAATAAGACTTTAATGGCTGCTTGTCGTCTTTAATGTACAGATAAACATGATGGTTTTGGAAGGATACTATCTAATTAGGTACCTGGTACTAAAAATTGCAATGTATGAGGCAATGTCATGAAAATATAAACTTTGATTTTCGTAACATATGTTGAAGAGTATTATCTTTAATGTAAACATGTTGAGTTGACGTTTGTCGATGAGTAGGTAACTGAAGCTGTATATAACCACCTGCAATTATATCTAAATTTATATATTTTTGTTTTTTTGTTTTTGCAGGGCGATCTCCAATAAAAGCGTAAACGTCATCATTACATGTGTAATATATGTCACTGATGTTAACGACGAACATCCACAGTTTGTTCCCGAATCGTACTCCGTGGACACTGTTAACAATGTTGCGATAAGTAAGGACATTATTTGAAAAAACATAAAAAATATTTGTATGTTGTGATTGGCAATGTTAATAGACAAATTAAGCTTTACATTAGCTGTTGCTATTGTAACTTAACTTGTAAATAACCTCATTTATAGGAAAAGGTATAAGTGGTCATATGTGAACAGAGCATATATAAATTTAATAAAGATAAGCCTAGCTGTGCTTCAGCACAACCTGATCAAGACATACACTTTTCACATATTACTTAATAGAAGCTTCTATTAATGTGATAATACGAAGAAAGATGTAGAGTCTAATTGTTACATACACTGTTATGAAATGCTTACTGGTACCTTTTCGTATGGGTGGGCTCAAATATGCATCAGTCTGATCGGGATATTAACTGTTCTCAATTAATCAATTTGCTTACTATATATACAATACTCGAAGTTTAACATTTCACGATTACTGTCCTATATAAAAAAAAATCCATAAATGATCATCGTTCATAGTTTACGGAATCAGAAAATAGGTGGAAAGGTAGCCAACTGCCCTGGAAGAATCATGTTCGACGTACTAGTGCGGGAAAGCCACTAAACACTTGGTTTGGTAAACTAGCCGCTTTGATAAAACTGAAATACCGTTGTAAAATAGAATTTAGATTATATCAATCAATTACTTATTTGGACACAATGCAGATATAAATCAAACTCTGTTGATGCTAAAAACGGTGTGGATCTACCCTAGCCGTAAACGTCCTTTGTTTACTTGTTTTTGAAGTCTTAGTTATATACATGACCATATTTAGATATTTCTTTCAGACGCGACTGTACTGACAGTTGCAGCGACCGATAGAGATGTGTCAGAGACATTTAACAAGGGTGTGTATAGTATCAAAGGTTAGTGACGGTAATATTCACTTTGTTTGTATGATGTTTAACGCCGCTTTCAACACTGTTTCAAGTATATTATGGCGTTTCAAGAGTAAGTTACTAGTACTACTGGTCCATTCATCCCGACACCAGATAGTCAGTCGTAATGCTAAATCCGCAAACCTGAGCGCCAATGAGGGAAACCCATAACTACCTGTTCTTGATAAAACCCGACCGCTGTAAATGTAACTGAGTATAAGAGACAGGAACGGGCCCAGGTTCTAGAGACTGACAATGACAGGAAATGAAAGCAAACATATATGTAAATAAATAGTTTAACAGTCCGTATGCTAGTGCGAAGTGTTCGATTACAAAACAATTTTAAGAAATTGTTGGTAAAGATTGAACAAATTGTTCGAAAATATGATAATGAACATGATTTTGCGTACACTAATTGAAAGTATATTTCTTTCACAGTCGGAAACAATGTTGTGAACTTCTCAATAAACGTTGAAACAGGAATTATTAGCGCTAAAACCATTCTGGCTGCTGCAGATCCTCTCAACTTAACACTAATTGTGGTTGCTACAGACAACAATAATACCGCATTCACAGACGAGGCACTAGTGAGGGTGTGCGTTGGTTGCAAAACTAGTGGTTCTTCTGCACCGGAGATAACCCTTTTTGCCTCCATGGCTCTTGTCTTCAGTGTCATCCCGATGTAATACGTGGTTAAAACCCACGTGGAATCGAAGTAACACATAAAGAGAGCCACGGGCTCACTATACCCAGAACACTATACTTTGGCTGATCGATTCTTTATTAACACATTACTGTGGACTCTTGATAACTCGTACATGTGATAATTCGATATATCCGTTTAATTCGTACCAATTCCTGGAACGGTTTGTCGTTTTGAAAACAGCGTAGCAGCAGATATGTTGATATGCTTGTATCAATTGCTTGTTTTGAAAAATAAACGGTAGAGTAAAGAAAATTACGAATCTAAATTTATGATAAACATTTCAGTACAGTTGAATTACAAAGGTGATATTACATATACCTCGAACACTTTAATAGCTAGAAGTAATTAATTTGTCGTTTTTGACTTCGAGTTATCGTGAGTCCACTGTACTTGTTATAAGAATCAACGTCTATGCTTTACTTGCGTCAATACTACTCTGCCACAAGAGAGCATGTACAAAGTGTGGTATGATTGAAGTTGTTTAACAATGGTACTTAAATGAATTCACCTAGTCGATTGATTATGTTTACAAAGAATATAGATCAGGTAACATTGTTTATCAGCTTAACGATACTGATAGCTGTAAATCATTTCGAGTACATGGGCATTATCGTAGGACTTTAGAATTAGATTTTGTATAATTATGATATAATGTATCTTACTATTGATGAAATATCATCAACGTAACTCTCTCAATGGTATATATCACAGTTTGGACAGCAGTTGCGTAGTCGATGACTATTAAAACAGTGTGAGAAAGGAATATATTGTTCTTAAAGAGCAATTGTTCCCTTTTCGAAAAATGTTTTCAACATCGTGTCAAGATGTACTCTATCAGTTAAATAGTATGAAGATAAATGTAAACATTATCGGATCTAAGATTGTAATTTTGCGAATGATATGTTGATACATTGAAAGCAAAAATACAATTTATTTTATTTATATAATATCATATTGTGTGTATTATGATTTCTGTAATTTAAATATGTTATATACAATTAGAATTTTCTTTTACTTCATTTTCAAAAAACATTTTCGCAAATCTCTGTTATGAAAAGAAAAAAGCAGACCAATATCATTTTTATTGTTCAAAAACACATGCACTTCCAGAATTATGACCCGTTGTTGATGCCGATTCACATAGCGTCCAAAGTAATGAATATCATCAATACATCGAATGCTGGACGTACGCAACAAATGGACAGCGAATGTCTAACATAGCGTGCTTTGACCGGTCACGTTACGTCTGCACTGGCCCATAAATACGCTCTCCACAACTATTTGTCGTTGATTGGATGCCTGCCCTGCGAATATCGTGTTTAAGACGCATCAAAATCCAGCGCTGGTGCATTGATTTGTCTTATTTCACGTTGAGACTGGGAAAAGCTACCGTACTTAACGCACGTTTCTATGTTGATAATATTGTCTTACTCTATTACCTTTTTTTTTCGCGCTAATGGCAATATTGAGATTTTGACAATGAAAAAAAATACTTTTCGAAAATCGGCGCTGAAAGAGTTAACCTCAAAGCATACAGTACTAGCTCAACTTGACCGTTAACAATATCATGAAGATATGCCAAACTGTAACTGTATTTTTGCAAATGATTTGTTGATACATTGATAGCAAAAATACGGAATATTATTTGTTTTTCAGCCGTGTGTGTTTTGATATAAGATTCTCTGAACGTTTATTGTTCTAATAAATATAAATACATTTTTGTTTAACTTCCTTTTTATAAGTTTGTCTACAGAAGCTTGGCATTTCACATACACTGACCGAATTTAATTGCTCTGCACATCCGCTAGTAATAACTGCCTGGTCTCAAGTTCGAATACCAGCTTGGTCAATTATCTCTTCGATGAAAGAGAACATTTATAATAATTTCCGTCAACCGCATTCAACAAGTGGGTTAAAGGTTTATGCGTGAACAAAGGCTGTTTCCAGGGAAGACTTCTGCGTAGGGTACTGATGGGGTGAGAAAATAAGCATTGGTGAACTGGCAGCTGTGAAATACTGTTGAAACGTCTATACTGATTCTCATCAATAAAACTATTTTTTGAATTATTTATCACAATATATATATATATCATACAGAGATAAGTGCTTGTGTAATTTTAGTCAACAATTTATGAAGAACTAAACAATAATTTGTCCTGGATATTACCGATCCTGTGTGCGAACTGAAACTGTTAAAATTTGCTTGTTTTTATGACATGGAGTTTTACGTCGGCTTTCAACAGTTTTTCGGACGTATCAAGGCCTTTTCTGGATTAATTATCTGTACAACTAGTCAATGTATCTTGACCCTAGCATATCAGTCGTAATGCTATCACCACCACACTTTGTACCATCAAAGTAAACCACTACTACCATTATTAAAGTCTATGGTATGACTACACATGGGTCTCTATAGCCCTCATGATTGACAGCTGACCTGAAGCTGACCTCAACGTAAGCCCCGCCCCCATTTCGAAGGATGGTGCAATACTCATCGTTACAAAAAAAAAAGTCACCCCCGCGACCTTGATAATTTTTCTAAGGATACACGTGATCAATAATGACCGATTTAACTTCAGTATTTTACGTCTTCAGAAGACATGATATAACGTTATTTTGTCTTAAAACGGTGAAAACAAAGTTCAGACAGTAAAAATACAGAATGTTCACCTCAGACCATAATTCCTTAAGAATACGTAGTGTAAACGAATTAACTGAGATACCATTGTATGCACCTTTATCCATTCATTGTTTACATTAGCCATCGATAACAATTTACCCTTGTTTAATGTAGTAAAACGACCAATACGTATCTTTTTTTTTTTTTTTTTTTTTTTTTTTTTTTTTTTTTTTTTTTTTTTTTTTTATATATAACTTTATTTGCCACGTGCATAGATATGTGAAGGTCGTGGCCATCCTCCCTCATACCTTACAGTCAATTTGTTTTAGTAGATCTATGTTAGAATATTAGGTTAATATTATGAATCAATAAATAGGGGGTCAAACTTATAAAAGGTTTTTAAGTTTTACACGTGTTAATAAAGCTATACATTTTTATGATGGGAAAAAGAAGCTTTAAAAGATAACAGAAAAACAAACAAACAAACAAAAATAAAAACATGCATTTTTCTGTTTGTAATACGAATATAAGTCCACATCAGAAGTTAAGAGTGGTTTTGTAACATATATCTTACAATTGTCCAGCTTTCTTTATCTGATTCGGCTTGTCTTGTGGAATTGTAAATGTTCAAGGCTAAACGTAGTCGATTTATTAGGCCATTATTTGAAGGTGTAATTAGTTTTGTTTTACACGAGTATATATAACGTTTTATTTCTAAAAATAAGATGTCCAGTTTAAAGTTTTTTTTACAAAACCCGAAGAGTATTTCTGAGCTTGTTATTTGTATAGTTTGATCTAGTTCCCTAATCTTATTTAAAATCATTTGTAGTAACGGTTTTACCTTTTCGCATTCATAGAAAAGATGTATTAGAGTTTCTTCGTTTGATTCACAAAAAGAACACAAATTTGTTTCGACTAATTTCATTTTAAATAAGAGAGAATTTGTCGCTATTATTCTATGAACTATTCTTGTTTGAAACCATTGAATATAAGTGTCTTTTGTACATCTAAATGTATTACCATATGTTATTTTCCAATCAATGTTGGAATTTGGATACAGAGAAGTCCATTTGGTCTGACTGGTAGGTACTTCTTGATTATGTATTAACGTATTATAGACATATTTATTAGTGTCTTTTTTAGTTAAAATTGGATTTAAATAGCAGTTAATGGAAGGGTTGTGATATCCAGAAAGTGAATTATCCGTTTTTAAAAAGTGTGTCTTTGTAATGAAAACATTAACTGTATTTCTAAGTCCATAGAAAGATAAAAAGTTTATTTTTTTACCAATACTATTTTCTATAAATGTTAAACTTATAAAGTTGCCCTTTTCGTCTAATATGTCTTTAACCAATCTAAATCCATTATCATACAATTCTGGTATAAAGACATGTTTATAATTGACCTTAAAATTCTCATTAAAAAATAAAGGCATATTCACTATTTGTTCCCATTCTTTGAGTTGCGATTTTTCAATAAACAAAATGTACGACTTCAGTACATCGATCCAAAATTCATTTTTTATTGTTTTTGAAACTTGTACAGCGTATTGTTTTCCTAAATTAAACAGTTTATTAACATCAAATACATTATTGACTACTTTATAGCATGTATTATCTCCACAAGTGATTAAATTCTTCAGCCACTTTATTTTCATACTGTTTATATAACTTTTTACATCTATCATCTTTAAACCTCCTTCAGCATAGCTTTTAATAAAAACATTTTTTTTTATTTTTGCTTTTCCATCCCATACAAAATCTAACAATATATCATTTAATTGTTTTATAAATTCGTTTGTAGGTGATGGTAAACTTATAAACAAGTGTGAAAGTAGTGGTATTAATAGCGATTTTACGACTGTTATTTTCCCTATGGGTGTTAATTTTCTTCTTTTCCAATAAGATATACTATTTTTTAAGCTTCTTAACTTTGGTTCGAAATTTAGGTCGAACATTTTTTTAAGGTTTACATGAAAACAAATTCCAAGTAGTTTAAACTGAGTTTCTCCCCAAGATAATTTCCATTTAGTTTTAATTGAACGTGTACTGTATTTAAGTGATCCAATCCAAATAACTTTAGTTTTATCAAAATTAATTTTTAAACCGGACATTTTCGTAAAATTATTTATTATTTCTAAAACGTTATTTAATGAATTTTCAGAACCATCTAAAAGGAGAGTTGTGTCATCTGCAAATTGTGAAATAATGTATTCTTCGTCTTTAATCTTTATTCCTGAAATATTTTTACTGTTTCTTATTTTGCTGTTTAGAATTTCAGTACAAAGAATGAAAATATAAGCTGAAATTGGGTCTCCCTGTCTACAACCCCTTTTGACCGTGAAGAATTCTGATAAAAACCCATTTAATTGTACGCAGACTTCAGTATTATATAAAAATAGTCTAATCCATTTTTTAAACATTTCACCAAATTTAAAAAATGCCAAAGTTTTTTCAATAAATTTAAAAGACAAAGAATTGAACGCTTTTTCAAAATCAATAAGCATTAACAATCCAGGAACATGGTTTTCTTCACAATATTGCATAATGTCATACACTAGCCGTGTATTTTCGCCTATAAATCTATCCTTTATAAAACCCGTTTGTTCATTTGATACTAACCCAGCAAACATGCATATATGGGTCCCATATGGGCTATTTCTGGGCAAGCCCATATGGGTATGCCCATATTGGACCCATATGGGACCTTTGTGGGCAAGCCCATGTGGGTTTGCCCATAAGGGTCCCAGATGGTTCCCATATTACAGCACCTTTAGGAAAAACGAATATTTATTTATTTATTTATTTAAAAAACATTTACTTTGAGCTAGTATGTGACTACCTTGATCTAAACTGCTATTATTTTATCTGAAAATAGTAATTCAACACATACGCGTATATTTTACAACCCATGTGGGACCCATACGGGTCCCATTTGGGCCTCCCGATAAACGTCAACACCCCTGAACAGGTGCGCGAAATTTATTTATTTTATTTTTAATATAGGTTTTAATTTTTATGAATTAAAATATATAATGTATCATTTAGACATAGTTATTATCAAGAATTTAATCATTGCATGATTAAAGATAAAATAAATTTCGAGCATGCGCAGACGTGAATTCCGCTGTCATAATATTCAAATGTTTCTTTGTTTACATCTGGGCCACTAATACGTTTAGTGGTCCCGGTTTACATTTAAGTTGAATTTTGATTTATTTCTTATTCTGATTATATGCATGCCTTTATATGAACCATACAGGAGATTACTTAATAAAGTTTTAGTGTTAAAGCATAGAGTGTTTTGTTTTCTTTGCAGCATGATATTATAATATAGTCGTTTGCGCCATAATACAGTATCTCTTTGTTCCAGGAAAAAGAAAGAGTTGAAACATAAACAAATATTAAAATGGAAGTACAAGAATCATGCACCTGCTGTTACATTCCAGCTTAAAGAATTTCGCATGTTTGTTTCCGATGTTTCTGACAAGTGGTTGTTTATTAAAAGTCCAGCAAACTTAAAATTGAAATAAATGCAAATGAATCTAGCCAAGAAATGCAAGATCTGCCCAAAATGGAAGTATCTGGGATGCCCATGAGGGACCCATATTGAGTACAAGGGCTGCCCATGTGGGACCCATATGGGTCCCATATTGCATGTTTATGGGGCAGCCCATATGGGACCCATGTGGAACCCGGTTGCACTCCCCACCTGGGTCCCATATGGGCAGCCCATATGGGACCCATGTAGGTGCCCATAAGGGACCCATATGGGTCCCATATAGATTGCTAGCTGGGAAATGACTTAAAACATTTTTGAGTCTATTAGCTATAGTCCCCGAAGCTAATTTATATAAAACATTTAATAAAGTGATAGGCCTCCAATTTTTTAGGAATTGTTTCGGCTTGTTTTCTTTCGGAATACATGTTATAGTTCCTAGTTTAGTGTTTTTGGAAAAGGAATTTGATATGAACGCATAATTAAGTGCTCTTACTACAAAATGACATATTTTATTCCAAAATACTTTATAAAAAATCGACGAAAACCCATCACAACCCGGACTTTTGTCGTTTTTCATATTTTTCAAGGTGTGTGCAACCTCATGATAATTTAAAAGACCTTCTAAACTGGTTCTTTGATTATCGTTTAATTTATTTATATTATAATCTAGTAGGTCTGCTTCTAAATCGAAGTCATCTAATATATTTTGTTCATTGTATAGTTTTTCATAATATACCTTCGTTTCATGTAATATGTCATTTTGATTGTAAATGTGTTCGCCGTTTTCTTTTTCAATAAATGGAATAGCCTTGGAAGAAAAGTGTTGCTTTTCCAAGTTGCAAAAATAATTTGTAACCTTTTCACCATTATCAATCCAATTTGATCTTGATCTCACAAAACAACCATTTAGTCTATTTTTCCGTATTTCGGTGAGTTCTGTTTGTAACAATAATAATCTTTCTTTATTCAATTCATTTAAATTTGTTTCTAAAATTAATATTTCAGATGAAAGTTTGTTTTCACGATTATTTCTTGCTTTTATCTTATAACTTGCATATGAAATTGTGTCTCCACGGATTTCCATCAACAATGTTTCCAAAAAGAGTTGATCATTTATGACAAATTGTAGATGCGATCTATCCATGGATAAAACATTATCAGTATTATACACAGGTACACAATACTGCAGTATGACATCATCAATTTTTTGGTTTACTTTATTTACATAATCAATATCATTTAAAAGTGAATTATTGAACTTCCAAAAACCTTTTCCGTGCTTAATTGTTGAAAAGTGTAGATCAAGCATAATTATTGAATGGTCTGATTTATAACTTACATCTATATCGCAATTTCTTAAAAATGGTTGAAGGTTATTTGATATTAAAAAGTAATCTAACCTTCCTTGTTGTAAAGGTGTAAATCTCCTCCAAGTAAACTTTCTAATATTTCCGTGTAATTCTCTGAAAGGGTCTATAATGTCTCTATTAGAAATACATGATAGTAGAACGTTTCTGGCATTTCTATTATGATTTGTTGATTTATAATTTGCATAATCTAAGGATGGGTTTAAGACTAGGTTGAAATCTCCACATAAAATGTAATTTTCTTTAGAATTGAAGGAATCGATTTCGTCAAAAACGTTTTCGAAAAAAAGTGGATCGTCCTTATTAGGCGCGTATATATTAATTAGGACAAATGTGTTGTCACAAAATGCTACCTCTACGGCTACATATTGTCCATTAATATCCTTTTTACAACATAAAACATTAATATCTAATTCTTTTTTAAAAAGTATAGCAACACCTTTCGAATTTGATTTTCCATGACTAAAATAACATTTACCGCCCCATTCTGAATATATGTCCTTTTCAATGTCTTCAATGAAATGGGTTTCTTGTAAACATACAATATCAGCATGTTTTTCCTTAAATAATGTTAATAAATCAAAACGTTTCCTCTTATTGTTTAGGCCTCGACAATTGTAAGACAATATCTTTAAACTATCCACACTCCCTCTTCAAAACGGATATTTTCACTATAGTAATATTTATGATTAAGAAAACAAAACCACCCTTAAAGTTATCATAATAGGGCATACATAAGGTTAACATTTCAAGAATCATCAAACTAAAATGCATGTTGGAAAAAAACACAATAAATATTTGGTAGTTAAATAACATAATGGGAAAAATAAATCCAAGTTACACAGTTCAATTTTATAATACACATGTGCATGTGAAGCATCTTATGTCGAAAACATTTCTACTGTTTTCCGTGATGGGATAACATTTATTATAAACAAGCTTTCAAAGTAGTGTCAGTGAAAATAAATACATATATAATTATAGAGCGAAGACGTTAGAGAAACTCGGATTGCACGGTTTAATTTAATACTGATGTAACTAATAGACCGTGACATACCCGTTTATCATTTGTCAGGAATAAAGTAGGTTTTTAAAAGTTTTCGTGCTGATAGCTTATAGGGAAACGCTAGACAGGTCATTGCTCGGGTATCGACCAATACGTATCGTGATTTTTATTTTTTTAAACAAAAACAAAATAGCTCAATGATGTTAAAGTAACACCAATGTTAAAGGCATGAAAGGCGTGTTCACAAATGCGAAAAAATGAAAACCGTTTACAAGAGAAAAGTAACTTCCAGTGTATTTCTTTAGAATAATAAAATAGCGCTTCAGACAGAAAACAAAATATCGGAATGTTCACCTTGGAAGATAATTCCTTAAGTATACGTAATGTAAACGAATTAACTGAGATACCAATGTATGCACCTTTTATCCATCCATAGTTTACATTAGCCATTGATAACAATTTACCCTTGTTTAATCTAGTAAAACGACCAATACGTATTGTGTTTTTTAATTTTTAAACAAAAAATAAAATAGTTCAATCTAGTAAAACGACCAACGTTAAGACACTATTTAGAAATGAATGAACACACAACTGTTTAGAAATGAATGAACGCACTTACATAAGTTGTTTAAAATTCAGAAGCGTATCTCTTTCCATAATAATAATAATACAGATACGTAACAGAAAAGGAAAGGTATCATTTAACGTTATATTTGAAATAAGTGATTTATATGTTTGAAAAGTACCACCGATAATACGATATTTTAAAATAACGGTTTTTTATCAACCCGGCCGTACGCCGCAAGTAAAACAATACTACGATCCGTTTTTTTCAAAACCGGAGTAAGTTTTTGTTAGATGTTGATGATGTTCTATATATTTCAAGGTTGCATATTGTAGAGTCATCTCAGTTTTCGGACCATTGTATTTTCCAAATAAAATTACTTGTAAAACAGCAACATCGAATGTGATAACATTGATAAAAAAGTATATTTATAACAGTACATGTATATATGTCGGATAAACAAAAGGCTGATTTATTTATGAATTTAAAAGACCTAGAAAACAGACTAAAATAAATCTTTATCAAATCTTAAAAACAAAACACTTAGGAAGGTGTAACAGAGTTAAAATAAAAGAAAGTTCAGCAATATGTTTCGACAAAAAAATCTTAAGAATACAAAAACATTTAGCAACGCCCATGGACATAAATGATTTAACAAAGATTATTCTAATGCACTTACAAATAGAAATAGTTTCTAACCAAATAAAAAGCACCCGACAACCGACACATATTTAATGAGTAAAATATTTTATTGAACCACATAAAAAGTAAAAAAAAAAGCAAATATATCAAAATAAGGACAGTTATATCTTCAAATATTCGGCAAAACCCTTCACAAAAAATGTTTTGGAGAAAAGTTAAATCGCAAGTCAAGACAAAAACTAAACGCTTAGAGAAGTTAAATGGAAAGGCCCGTGCATAAATATATATAAGTACATGTAAAGATATCTATTCATGTCTCCTCAAGCCGCCAGTTCTCTCAAAAGAGCAATATATTGAAAAATAAAGCAAAGATGATTATCTTAAATGAAATAATCACAAAAACTATTAGTTTAAAAAAGAAAATGGTTTTATTGATTTTCAAATTTGTTTCAAGAAATAGACAGAATATTCTTATGGAATAAAATGAATTATTGTATACTTTTCCTTCTGTTTTCCATTTGGAAAAAGGATGCAGTATCCGTCGATATTGCACTCAGATCTTTTTCACATGCTGCTAAGGACGGAACTATTTCATACAATACAATTACGTTACATCAAACCTTTGATGATTTATAGACCAGCTAACTTCTACTTCTACTTTGTTACTGCCTAGGGCGTAGTTTATCGCAAGTGACGCCATAAAATGGGTAAAAAAAACCAATAAGGCATATTTACAAATAAAAACGAAATAAAAACATTTATGTTGGTTTAGGCTGTGTATGTCTGCAGACGAGATCTGCGCAAGGTCAGGAGAAAGGGGGTTCCAGTCTCTGATAGTCCTTGGAAAGAACTGTGCTTATACTGTTCGTAGTTGTCTAGATGACACGCAGTGAAAAACAAATAGACAAAATACCCAATCTGGTCTGTTTATGGCGTTAGCTGTGTTTATAAATACCATTACAAAAGCGTCTGTAATCTGTTCGATTAAAAGGGTTATTGGAATATAATTATTTAGGTTACATGTTTCTTAGCCGTATGAAGCTGGTATAGTGCAACAAATTAAATACTCTATTTTTCATGGTGAAAACTAATTCAATAACCTTTATTTATTTTGGCATTACCTTGATCTCGCAACCACAACTAGTCAGTCAATTGCGACGTCTTCTAATTCGGACCTTTCCGAATTCTTAACCTTTGAAGAAATTATTTAGTTAAATGCGCATATAACAATACGTTTGTGTGACAAAGTAGAACAAAGGAGACATTTCTCCTTTTGCCACAATGCTTGCAAAAGGTTGTCTGCCGCATATGCGTCAAAATGCGTCAAAACGTGTATGTATGAGGGAGAAGAATATTAGCATATTGGGTATGTCCTAGCTGCTTACAGATATAGAACCAAGTATGCAGCAAACGTCTTTGAAAACCTGAAGATAAATATGTATTAAATTTGTATAAATGAAAGTTATGTTAATGTACACACATTGTGACAAAGAAATGGGTGTTTAATTGTAACGGATGGTAAGTTAACCATTTTCCACATCAAATATGCAGCAAATGATTTAGAAAATTTCTAGATAGAGATAGGGAAACTCTCTAAATAGATCTAGAAGAAAACATAATTATGGAAAATAGCTGAAAACACTGGCTGCTGCAGATGTGCCAAACTGCATGTAGAAAAGGGATAAGAGATAATGACAGTCCAGTTTTTTTTAACACTGAACAAGGTGAAAACAATGAGCTTATATTTACATATTCCTGTAGTTAGTGTTCACATACAATGGGTAAACATATAATGGGATGGGATGGGATGGGAAAATAAAAACATCCAAATGATGACCCCCTTAAAGAAAATAGTCCTAACAAATACAAGGAATAAAGATCCAAAATTATTATAATTATTTGGGCTAAATCGCAAATCACATATATCTACAAATACATATACACATATACATCCCAAAAAATGCGACGCTTATCATACTAAAATCTAAAACAAATTTGGCGATTGTCCATAATAATGTTGAATTTCGGATGACTAGATGAGTTAACTCTACAATTAGCTGGATGAGGGTCCCAAGGATGTCGTGATCGTATCATGTTTCTTAAGGTCCTTCACAATGTCACTTAAATATTCTAAAGACATCTGAACCTGTAATACGCAAATAAATGAGACGGCATAAGAAATGGGTTTGGTAAAGGAATTGTAGACTACTTGTGAAAGCCAGTCGTGCCATAGGAACATTGACCTTTAGGATGAGGTGACAAGAAGATAACTAAATCAGCTTGTGGGCCACTGTACAGCCCAATTCGAGTCATCCTGGTCCACTATTCATTCATTAACTCTTTCCCACTTTCCAACTTACAACAATCTGAAGCAGACGGCTTTAAAAACATCCAGGCAAAAATCTTTATAAATGAAGGTATAATTACTGAAACAAGTTGAAAACATTGTGGCTACATGAAAAATGCTCATTATGAGCCATTTCTTCTTTTGTCATAATGTTTTTTAAAAGTCGTCTGCGGCAGAGGAGTCAGAAAACCTAAACATGTTTGAAAGTGTTAAAATGTATATCATCATATAAAGTTATGGCCATATGACACAGCAGAAGGGTAATAGTCTTAACTAAATCAAAATAAATTAAATATAAAACATCAGCTCAGTTATCCTATGGCTTGACTGGTATGGTTGTAGATGAATATTGTTGAGATACAGTTACAAACAAATGATTATTTAACCTTTTCCCACATACAACAAATCTGCAGTAAACGACTTTGAACACAACTGGCAAAATAAATGAAAATCTCTATAAATAAAAGAAAAAATCATTGAATAAAGTTGAAAACAGGAGATAAAAGGAGAAGATTCTCATTAAGAACAATTTCTCCTTTTGCAATAATGTTGTCAAAAGTTGTCTGCTGAATATGCAGCAACATGTATTTGCAGGTGGGAAAGGGTTCAACAACAAATTAAATGAGATATAGCAGAGAAACTCCTGCCTTAGACAGCATATTTAAAAGTCTGTTTTTTAGAACATACAAGTTAACCAATTATAAACTGTGTTTACTTTACAATGCTTTCACAATCAATATAAAATAAATATGTTTCAACTAAATGCTCTTCAATATCAAAATTAGCATTATATAGCCGTCCCGCGAGATAATCAACAGTGTGGACTATGCGGAAAACTAGTTTAGCTCAAAGTATAAAACCGTAGCCTAAAGGATGTAAAGGGACACAACTATTGCGGGCTCAAGTTAAAGTTTATCCGCTTGTATTATCTCCCCTGTCGTGCGTCATTATGATTTCAAATAGTATTATTACATATACACTGTATCTTCAACCATTGTTTAATT
The DNA here is from genome assembly GCA_031761405.1 of Serripes groenlandicus. Taxonomy (NCBI): domain Eukaryota; kingdom Metazoa; phylum Mollusca; class Bivalvia; order Cardiida; family Cardiidae; genus Serripes; species Serripes groenlandicus. Next base: position 20,021,826 of record JASEVX010000012.1, read on the forward strand.
GATCAAGAAGGAAAAGGAGCTCAACCGGCACCACTGTTACTTATTCCCATTAGAAATAAACGGTCCTTCAAAATGATTTACTTGACTTGATTTTGCATGTATAATAATATACACCGCCCTTACAGCGACGGCATTTACTGCACACGGACAAAGATTCGGAAGAACATAAAATCATGGTGATGTCAATTTTCTACCACGCAGATAGGGATACAGAAGGAATCATCTCGCATAGCGAATTTAGCGGTCCGAAACACGACGAATTATAAAACTTACCCACACTAGATTCTTTAAATTACCCTTTTTTAATGTCAGGAAATATCGAAGTATCTCAGAACATTTCGATGTCTCGTTATAACCTTTTCTACGTACATATATGAGTCGTGTCTAGCTAATTGAGAGTCTTAATGCATCTGCGTACAGTGAAGACTGGTGAGTCTGTGCATCCGTACAGTCTAACCAGAGTCTCCATCGTCCGTCTACATGACGAGCCGTTCCGCGAGAAACCCAACAGTGTGGTCTCTCAGTAAAGTATCGACCCGGATCAGTCTAAGCATGCCGCGCAGGCTTACACGGACAGAGGAATGTATCGTCCTCTATTAGCCTGCGCGGACTTCGCAAGCTAATCTAGGTCAATACATTACGCAAAGACCATAACGTTGGTTTTTCTCGCGGGAAGGCTCAAATGTTATTTAATAACAAATTTTGACGAAGATACTAGAGTCTTCACTGTTCGGAGATGCGACAAGACGTCTTATTGCATAACGAAACTCATATAGACTTTTTTTTTCTGAGTTTTGATCAATCATTTATACAATATAATAGTAAAAAATAATAGTGGAGTTCAATAAATGTGCCGTTCTAGTCATAATGAAGCATACCGTTACCAAATGCACTCAACTGATCTTTTAAGTTTAATTTATACAAACTCAGTGGACATAAAAGCAATAATGTAGTGTAACACTTATATATATATATATGTAGAACAGTTCATGCTATTTGCATTGAAACATATTGGCAAACTACAATTTATAACCCTACTTTATCATGTCACGTTTTAGCCGGTTTTTCATCCACTGATGAAAAACTAGTAATAATACATACTTATATATGTATATCATTTATAAGTTTGAGTTTTGATTAGAATATTTTATTTTGTAATGGTATTCTTACACTTTGTACGTATCCTTTCACGAAATTACATATACACTACTTGATTAATAGCCATTTTATATTTCAACTGGAAACTAATCAACAGGATACTTTGTATTTGTATCGGGTTTAGATATTTGCTGTTCCCCAATCAGTAACATAAGCCTTTTTAGAAGATCCTGGCAACTAGTGAAGTTGACTGGTGATAATTCGAATTCCAAAGGGTACCATAAATTACCCCGATTAAACCTTCGATATATGCTAAAACCATTTATGTAATTTTCGCTGCGTCATTCATTCTATCTGAAATGGTTATTATGAAAAGCAAATCAGTCATAAAACAATATCAAGAAAACAGCACAGCAGCGGTGCTACGATTTTTCAAAAACAGATCCTTTCAATTACTTATTCAAATTATCACTTGTTCGAGGTTTCGGGAGTCCATTGTACTTGAATCATGATTACATCGTTGATGTTCTCAAATGTGTTGACGATTTATAGAAGACCCTGACATCTAGTACAAACATTTAGATCATATTATATAGGTGTTAATGTATAGTTTCCTAATATTTAATTATGTTTCGCAAGATATATGAATATTTGTTTCTGCGTGTTTCTTACCTGTCTAGGGTTTCCCACCTTGAAATTATGCTTAATTCAATTAATCAACATCTAGATAAAATACATGTCTGTATCGTTATCCAATTGGTATAATAAACTTCATAGAGGCCCTTGAAAAACTCTTTAATATTTCATAGAGGCCCTTGAACAACTCTTAACCCACTGTAATCAAATTAATATTATATGGCTGATCTAGTCTGGTACCCGACGTACTATATTAGTAACTTTATGAATGATCTAGCCTGGTACCCGACGTACTATATTAGTAACGGTAGGGACAGGTTTGTCATCCCGACAATTAACGCTTCGGCAGCAGACGAGTTCGAAAAATATGGTTGAAAAAGTAGATATTTTTCTAATCGAAAACTAACTTGTTGCCCCAGATTATTGTCAATTCGATATCAAGGCGACACTTTTTCCATGCGCCTCTTGTATATCGTCATACAGTTTCGTGAGCAATTGCCGTTTTGTCACAATGTTTTCAATGATCATCTGCTGCAGAGGCGTCAGAAAGCGTCTGTATGTGAAAAAAGGTTAATGGTCACGTTTTGTGCTTATTAAATGCGTTGTTTGTCAACTGGTTTTGGGTCAACATGTCTTTGTATTTATCTGTTGAATTGTTTTATAAATGAGTGTACTTCTAGTCAATAACATTGTACAGAGGGTGTTTGTTTGTGTCATAGGATGTTTGATAATTCTGATTCGTGTAAGCCTAAGTGGAAAAGCAGCCAGTTATTTGGAAAAAACTGTTTGTGTGCAGTACTGGTGAGAGAATCCGCGAAACACATAGGTAGGTGAACTGGCTGCCGTTATAAGAATGGAAAATGTTGAAAACGGCGTTAAACCTCAATCAATCATTAGGGTAAGTCTGAATTATTAGTGTTTGCGTGTTGTCCCACCATTCGATCGGAATTGCGTTAAATAACTTGGAAGAATGTGTAAATGATAAAAATGATGAAAGTGAGTCTTACTTGTAATTATGTGTAAATGATGAATATGAGTTCTACTTGTACGTAGATGTAAATGATAAAAGTGAGGCGTAATTGTAAGTATGTGTAAATGATGAAAGTGAGTCTTACTTGTAATTAGGTGTAAATGATGAAAGTGAGGCGTGCTCGTAAGTATGTGTAAATGATGAAAATGAGTTTTACTTGTAAGTATGTGTAAATGATGAAAGTTAGGCGTAATTGTAAGTATGTGTAAATGATGAAAGTGAGTCTTACTTGTAATTATGTGTAAATGATAAAAGTGAGGCGTAATTGTAAGTATGTTTAAATGATGAAAGTGAGGCGTACTTGTAAGTATGTGTAAATGATGAAAGTGAGTTTTACTTGTAAGTATGTGTAAATGATGAAAGTGAGGCGTACTTGTAAGTATGTGTAAATGATGAAAGTGAGGCGTACTTGTAAGTATGTGTAAATGATGAAAGTGAGTTTTACTTGTAAGTAGGTGTAAATGATAAAAGTGAGGCGTACTTGTAAGTATGTGTAAATGTAAGAGAGAAATGTTTGTATATTTGTCGACAATATACGCTGTTGATTGTGTGTCTAAATGTTAAAGTCCTTTGTGCTAAAAACTTATAGTTCACGTTTAATAATAATTTATCAGTTAGGTTATTTCACACTGCACTCTTTTCCTAAAAAGCACGAGTTTAACCCTTATTCTGATATGCGTGAAATAAACACCTGTTTAAATAAATGGCGGTTAGACGAGCTTCAGTAATTCAACAGAAAAATATATTAAATTGACTATGCATGGTGTTATCTCTTTCGCTGTCAAAGACAATTTAAAACTTTAGCTCAAAACGAGCTATCTCTCCTGAAATCTGCATTGTTCGTCAGTTAGACATTTCATTTTACCAAATTTTCTACTGTACGATAAAATGGAGTGATCCAATTGTCACCGTTAAAGAGTCGACTATGTGCAATTCGACAGTGAAAGAGTTAACCAAAAAGGTTTTCGGACATATAATTAATACGTTTGGCTTGAAAGAATATAGTGATGCGGACCATTACTGAAACATAAACATTTTAATTACATTTGGCTATTATTTCAAGTCTAACACGCATGGTAAGAAACTGTTTAATTGCCCAGCAAGTTGCCAAATATTCGTAAAATAAACGAAGTAAACTAAGCAAGTGTTACGCCTTATTCTTATTCCGCTTGTAAAAACATTAGAATTAAGACTATATGTTTGACTTATTAGCTCACAAAAGCACGTAGTGCTCAATGTGAGCCTTTTCGATCACTCACCGTCCGTCGTCCGCCTTCCGTGTGTCGTCCGCCGTCCGTCGACAATTATTTTAACGACAACGTATCCCATACAACTTAGACACTTATATTCAAACCTGACATGGTCATCTGCCAAAATAGCAGAAATAAATGAAATACATCGAAAGCTCTTGTTGACATGACTACGGAGTAGAATATCTTCATAGATCTTCTTCTTTGCAACTTGTTGTCAGAATTCAAAATACTGCGGTGCAAATGACCATATAGTGACCACCCATTGATATTGCTTAAATGAAACTGTCCATAAAAAACTGGCCCAAGGAGATGGTGGAATATTTTCCTTCTATAGGCGTTTTAGAAACTTTAAATTTGTTCAGTCTTAAATGAAAAGTCAGAACAAAAAAAATGATTGGTTCAAATGATAATCTGGTGACCCTCAACTAAAATAGCTTATATGCAGACTGTCCTAAGTAAGATGATGCACCCAGGGGATGGGGCAGGTTTTCCTTTTTTAGCCTTTATAAAAACTTAAAATATTCTTTCTGCTTAAAGTAAGTGTCGAAATTCATAATTGATTACTACAAATGATCATCTGGTTACCCTCCACCGAAATAGCTAGAAATAAGGCCCCTTGGGGAAAACGATTTTGTTTTATGTCTTAGCCTGTACAGAAACTTTGAACATGTTTTCCTCTTAAAACAACTACCAGCATTAACAGTTAATTGGTAAACATGATCATCCGGTGACTCTCTATAAAAATGAATAAAATGAAGACAGTCCTTCAAATAATAAGGCAGTCAGGAGGTGGGGTAGTTTTTCATTAGTTTAGTTTAAAACTTATTCATTTTCATCTATTGCGACTTAACCAGTACTCGCGCCGTTTGTGTGGAAACACTCAACAGACACACCCCGCATGTTCTCATCACGGGATTCGAAGCCATGATCGTTCGTAACAACACCGTCTTCCTTATAAGGTGGAACTCATGTTACTATAATGAAATGTTTTTGTGTATACTCTTGTGAGCGATAAAGGTGTTGTTTTCAAAGCCGATTACATAGTTCTGCTATTGGAAGTGCCCGTACAACATTCTCCTCTCAATATATCGAAACTATTTTAAATGAGAGTATAATTAACTATTTTCCATTTTCAACGAACATAAGCGTCATCGGGAAACTTCTTCAAATCGAAAAACGAGTAGGGACCCGGTTGAATATTACTGTCCTGAAGCTCTAAAATTAAATTTTGAAAACTTCGATGAAATCAGAGTGCTCACAGGCAACAATTCACCTATTGACCGGGGAGCAACTCAATCTAAGACCAACCAATCAATTTCGTGTATAGCAGCACGTAATAATGAATTGACAAATATATTTAGTACCAGGCAAAGCCATAAATACATAAACCCGCTAATCACGTGATTAGAACCCAGGACGTTAAGTAATGGAGACCGATGCTCTACCACTGCACCACCGTATGGCTACTTATTGCAGGAAATCCGCGGGTTATTGGTTAAATTCCCTTTTAATTTTAGGATATTCAAAGGTCCAGATCTACAAGTACCTTTCATGTTTTAGAGTTAATTTGAACATTAAGAATGCATAGCACAAAACCTTAAGGAGCTGTTTATACATTTTAAACGATACAATAATAACTCCAAATGCTTTGAACATTGTTTGAGTACATACAAAACGTTGACTGTTTGTGCCTTTGTAAATCTTTATATTTCTATTGAGAGTTATGCATCTCATAGTTGAGTAGAAGTAGAAACACAACTGTTTGAACTACAATACTCTGATTTTGATAAGTCAAGTCGCTCCATCAAACATGTAAAGAGAACTGTCATCGGAAAGGGGTCTCTTCTGTGATGGATTAATTTACAATTTATTAAAATAGATAAAACTCTGGAAAGACTAAGTATTGGCTCGGTTCCTTGGCGCTCAGGATTACGACTGACTCGCTTGTGTCAGGAAAAAACGAATCTGAGTACTGGAAACTTGGGAAACGCCTTAGTTTAACTAGAAATTTAGAAAGCGGCGTAATATATCACATAAACATCCATAAACTATGTTTAGAGAACTGATATCGGAATGGGGGTTTCTTCTATGACAGATTAAGTTTCTTTTTTCATAATTATCTCAAATGGAAATAACTGACTGGGAGAAAGAGTACAAACAAAACTCTTTTTCCCTCTGATAAACATTACTTATATATGAAACTTCCATGTTCATAGAATAGAAAAAACCGGTTATGTCTGATTAAAAACAATGATAAAGTAGTATGATCTACCAACGTCTTCACAGTAGGGGATATACTTACACTTGAAAATCCGACGAATCAGCATGCAATACAACTATGTAATAAATAACAGTCCTTTGTTTAGAACACTCAACGAACGAGTTAAGCACTTTAGGATTATTGTCGTCGTGTGGCATAACAAATGAGCCGCGTCTAGCGATTTTGGATCTTAATACAACTGTAGTAGAGGGAATTCTCAGTAGAGCTTGTCCCACGTACTTTCTGAACATAGTGTTGACCGAACGCATATATATGTTATACATTCATGTACATGAATGTGCATTCTGTTTAAAACATCGACATATTGATCCAATAGCTTGATGTTAATATGTTTTTTATAAGAAGTCGAAGCAGAATGGCTTAAAGCCCCTAATATCGCTTTATAGACGCCGCTAAAATAGAACTTACATTTTGTTAAGGAGCCCTCAATCGTTCTTTGTCTGTTGTTCATTAATATTATACTACCACTTGAAAATGAAACGTGAGAGATTACGGTGTCCCGTATAGATACTAGAATTTACGTTTGAACATGGAATACAAACTGAACATTAATTCCGATGAACGCAATTTGCTGTCGCGTCGCATGAGAATACTCCTTTGGTCATTTACAAATAGTGTAAAATCAGATCAGCAAGTGCTGTCGTTAAGTCTGATCGCTATCGAGTCATGATGAACCATTATATAATTGTATAGGATAAAGTTGAATCATTGGCCTGACTGTATGTAAGCCAATGTTACCAATATCCTTTCTGTGCGTGCTGAAATATGGCTTGAAACGGAAAACGCTTAAAAACATATGTCTGTAACCCTGTCCAATATTATGACGTTATGATGACACCATTCGCAAGTATAGTAGCACATAATGATAACAAATGCATATACTAAGTAGTTATCAACTGTGTTTGACTACGAGAGATACGAAAATGTTGTTTTATACAAGAAAATGTGGGTTTAAGAAAACAATATCGGTTAAGATGAATAACAATTGACATAAAATATCATTTCACTGACTGTAGTTGCAAAGGTGATGAACAGATTATAGATAGTTATAGTCAAAGTTTTAAAACTGTTCAAAAGTTGTCTTGAAACATAAGAATCATAATTCTTGGATAAAAATAGTGTAATTATTTCACTTTCCAATACAATACACATCAAAATATTGATCGCTTCTGCTTCATATTTTGTATATTTTCATGACTTTCAATTGAATCAATTCAATAGTTTTGAACTGTGTATTAAATACTTTGTTGTCACTATAAGCAATATTTACAGAGGTTTCAACATTTCAAATGTTTTATCTCCATCTGGAGTTCATAGCCTGGAATGGATACACTTAATATAACTTGACAACGATCTGACAGGAGTCGAACCCGAGACTATTAATAACTAATCTAGTAATTTCATTTGAGCTGTTGCATTCCATAATACAGGTATCAATCAGAGATTAACAGGAACTATTTCAATGTTGAAAAAGTAAAAAAAAACAGCATACAGATATATTGTAACACATTTATTTTATCAAATAATTATTTTGCGTTCTAGAACTATCAATAATACTGTAAATAATCAGTTAAACAACACAATTCATAAAAATATGTCGGAAGATTTTAAAAGAGTATACACGAAATATATTAAGCGGATACGGTCCCATGTCAACAAGAAGCAGCAGGGCGATATACGTACATCGAAGTATTTAGGTCTCTGTTCAATGGCATTGCTAACATTGCAGACCAGCCCGTTAACTCGAGCAGTCTAATATTGGCTCAAGTTGTTCGCTTCCAATTCAGTCAACAAATGCACGGAAGTAAATCAGATATGCATGTTGACAAAGTAGGAGAAGAGAGTATATATCACCGATGCTAATATACTCTAACAACGTTTTCGCAGTAGGGGACATAAGCACACTTGAAAAACGACGAATCAGCATGTAATACAAATATATAATAAAGTTCAGTCGTTAGGAAGCAGCTATTTAGGTGTAGTTTTTGTTTAGGGTTATATACAATAAATGAACCGTGTCTGGTGATATTGTGTTTTATTGCATCCATGCACAGTGAAGACATAGACGTGCCTGTCTGCACGTACTATCTTAACAGTCTTCACCCTCCGCATACCTGGTATACATACATTAAAAAGCATTCTATTTAAAACATCTAAGTTTTTCCCCAGTAGCTGTATACCAGTATGACTTTATGTGATGCAAATGATGATTGTCATTTAGACCCCAAAACTGCCATATAGAATCGAATGAAATAAAACGTTTTCTTAAGTAGCTACACATCGTTCTGTGTGTGTTGTTCAACGATGTAATAACATCACTTGAAAATCGCACGTGACATGTTACGGGGTCCCGTATAGAATACAATAAGTTACACATGAAAATGGATACAAACAGAACAATACATCCATTGAACGTAAAATCATGTCGGGACGCATGAGACTTGACCATCGGACAAAAGATGCAACTGACGTAGAACCATATCAGCATGTGTCCTTTTTGAGTGTGATCGGGTGGTGCATTGTTTGATATCAAGTATAATTCTAAATATATGTTTAAACTTTTGTATTTCTGATTTACTTAGCAGGCGTACCTGACTTTTGAAAGTAAGGACGCGCGTGGATATAAACGTCTCGAATATCATTTTGCATGTGGCGTGGCAAATCTTGAAATGCAATAGTCGCCAAATTTATTAGACACGGTTAATAACGTAATGATAATAAATTACACTCAAGAAGTACGAGTATCCATCAGAGTAAATCGCTTTATGACCCACGTTCAAGATATTTAAATCGTAGAGAAAAATAACAATTTACAGTAGAACTAAATCGTTTGTTGACAGTACAAGACATCAGCAAACATGTTCAGCAGAATTGCACTGATAACCATTCTTTTGTTATGCTTCTTAATACATAAAGGTTAGTTATTTTGAAACTAATTTTAAATCTATAAGAATATAGTTCATGTGCACTGACACTGCTAGTTTTTTTGATACAGATCTGGACTTATCTATGGATACAACATACACCAGAATCATGTTTTATAGAAACTTTAAGCATGAATTAAGCCATGCATCGGAATCGTAAAATATACTTATCTATGTGTAAAACTAAAGTATTAGAAATACATATTTTAATATTCTGTGTTTTTAATTCACAATTTATCTGTTTAGCTGAAGCCATTAGTTGGGCGGCTGACACATGTCCACTTGATATACTAGAAAGTAAATCGAAGGATAGCCTGCATACATTCATTGCTACCGGTATCACGCCTACCTATACTATCCTGACCCAGAATGTCAGTGATCGGTTTGTGATTTCATCTGGCGGAGTACTTAGTTCTAAGACTGACCTCGACTACGAGAGTGTTGACAAATCATATTCTGTAAAGATCATGTGAGTATGGTTCATTTCATTTCAATTTACGGTTTAACGTCGTTTTCAATAGAATTAAATGTATGTAGTATTACGGCGTTTCCCGGGTAATTAATCAGTACTACAGGTGTTATTTATCCCTTGTAATGATATCCCTGCAACACAGAGTTCCAAGGAGGGAAGCCATTATTAATACGTTTAATGTCTTTGATACGACGTGCGATAATGGTATCTTTTTCAAGCGTGCATTCACTGTAACATATAGGTCTACCACCTTTTTATCGATTATGATGTATATGTTTAGACTGACTAATTATTTCAATTGAAATGAAGCACTCTTTCACTAACTGTGTTTTTCAAAGCATTCTCACATACAATAAAACCGCAGCAAACGAGTTTCAAAACACCAAGGCAAAAACATTGGACATCATTATTGAATAAGGATATGAAAAAAATGATTACAGGAGAGAAAATATATTTCTTGTGGGTAATTTTTCCTGTTTTCAAACGTCGTTCTCTGTCACTGACTTGAACAGGTTTTGTACTTAGGAAAGGGTAAAGGAAAAAAACACACCCTCGAGAAGACTGGGTTGAAAGTCGGTGTCGATACGGAAGTAAAGTTCGTTATATCAGTGAACAACATTATGAAAAACAGTACTCTTAGCGTGTTGTATCTTTTTCTACCACATAAACATGCTTACCGAATTCTTTGCTAAAATTGGTCGAATCTGATATTTCATTTTCTTATAAAATAGGATGTCATTCTTAGCATTTCGTTTCTTCCCCTTACCGTTTTTTCCCGAATATATCATTAACATACATGTACATGGAAATGTTTTATGACATTGCTATGTCTTTTACGTGCGTTGTATATATATTTGCAAGGAATCCGCAATGGCCGAGTAATAAGCGTCGCGGATTAAGAACCGGTAGGAGTGCCCTTAGGAGAGGCTCTTTTCCTAAGCTAGTACTTGTATTATGAAAAGGTGAACGGTCGCGGTGAACTATATATATTTTTAGATAAGGCAGGTTGAAACAAAATGTCCCATTTTTCAAAAAGTTTATCATACACTATCCAAATAACTGGACACTGTTCGCCAACAGGTCATGGCAGGTTTCAATAAACATATGTAAAGCAGTATCCATTTTGATCCCTTCGAATGGACGCGTATTTTCCAACATGTGTAATACGGTGATGTTGGTTTATTCTGAATAAGCGCTCAACAACACGTGTAATACTAATGTTCAAATTTGTTTTCATGGAGCACCGATCATCAGCACTTGTAATAATTACATTAATGTGGTTTACCTGGAGAAACACCACTCAAAACTTGTAATAATAAAGTTACTGTTGTTTTTTTCTGAGTCAGTGCTCATCTACACGTAACAAAATAACGTTAATGCTCGCTGTCTTTGAGCCCCGCTCATCTACACATGTATTTCGCTTTGGTTGGTTGGTTTTCATGGAGCACCACTTATCAACACTTGTAATAATATTTATGTGGTTTTTCCGGAGCAAGGCTCGTATACATGTGTAATAATTACGTTATGGATGGGTTTCTTGGAGTACTACTCATCTTCACGTGAAATAAGCTTTTTTTTCTATACGTGAACTAATTACGTCAAGGTTGGGTTTTCTGAGGCATCGATCATCTGCTCGTGTAATAATTAAATAATGTTGTTTTCCTGTAGAATGCTCATCTATACGTAATATAGAAGTGACACTAGTGACGTTTTAGGCAAAATATATAGTGCAAATGGTTGAGGTTTTATCTTGGCCTATCTCTATTCAAAGCATAAGGGTCTTTTCTTGATCTTGCTTTGATAGGTTAGTCACTATTCTCTAATATTAGCCGAAGAAAGTAAATCAAACAGTGGTTATTTAATTTTCGCTGTTTGCAGTCGTACACATCAACGGCGCAAATTTGTATATGGGGAACTGCAGCGACCCCGACCTTCTGAGCATGCCGCAGCACAAAACCGTCCATCCATATATACAAAAATATTATACAGGATTGTTCAAACTGATAGCAAATAAAGAGTTATACCCCTTGGACATTTCATCTCAATGAAACTTGTGCAGGAGACGTAATCATTCAGAATTCCGTGAAGTGGTTACACACCAGTAATTACGTAAAGATTAGTTGTTCGGGAGCACCGCTCATCTACACGTGTACTGTTTACGTTAAGGTTGTAAGGTGGCAATTAATACACAGTTGAAAACTGATTTCCTGGGGACACTACCAACTTTTATTCTCTGAATTCATTCTGGTATTATTAAAAAGATTTTCCTGTATCAAGGAGTGCCAGAATTATAAGAAAATGACTGGAATCCACACTCTCAGTCAATATAATGGCAATAATTTGCCACAAAAGTGGTCTGAAACAGGATGAAAAAAGTAGGACAAAAAGAGCAAATATACCCTTTACTCCAAAAGTCACCCAACAAAAACGCAGGGGGTTAGTGTTAAATTGAAAAGCTGCTTAGACTCTAAAAACAATAAGCAATGTGTGGATGCAGTCAAAAATACCATGTTTTCAGCTCCTCTTCAAGCAATCTTGAACGCGAAAGCTGGTATTCAATTTTACCTCTAAATTACGCCTAGCTCCGCAATCAGTGTCGTCAAACCAGAAGGAAAAGTGGTTTCAACCGAAAACTCAAACCCATGCTGATAGCTTACTTTTCACATTTATAAACATTGAAATCAACCGTTTACCTAAAAATATACCCAAAACTATATTTATCATTATTTCCACTTTTGACCGTGGCCAACATCCGAGTATCCCGAAAGCAAATGTTACACTAAAGGTGGTTTTCTAGGAGCACCGCAAATCTTCTCTTGTGATACCTACGTAAAGGTTAGTTTTCTGGATTACCGCTCATCCACATGTTAAATAATTACGTTTTGGTTCTTTCTTTAGGGAACAAGGCTCATCCACATGTAAAATAATTACATATTGATTGTTTTCATGGAGAACCGCTCAACTGCACGTGTGATGATTACATTAATGTTGTTTTCATGCAGCCTCGCTAATACTTACTCGCTTACACGTGTAATACTTACTCTCAAGTTGGTTTTCCTGGATCGCCAGGATAAATCAGTGTTATAAAGATGACGGACATGTGAAGGACCATGTTATTTTCCCAAATAACATTCTTCACAGGTCGAAGCTATATCATATATATATGTTAGTCAAACATGGGGTAGACATTCTTCACGGGACACGTGAAATATGTGCTTAATTTACAAGCACATTTTGGTCACATTATTAACAAATGTGAAACATATGATCACAATATGCAATACCGAATAAGCTAAATAGTTTTATGTTAATAACTATTTTCTCTTTTAAACATCTTATGTAGAATGCACTTGTTCTTCGTAAAACACCATTATCTTCCAAATTTGAGTTTCGTTTTGTTTTAACAATTTGTACTACATTCCAATATTTCCTTATGGAAATGTAAATTTGGCTAGCAGAGATGTAGCAAAATCTGACTAATATATTTCCCAAACCACCTTGTTTGGCTGGACACTCCATACGTAAAGTAAGGTTCTTATCAAAACAACTACAGTTTCTGAAACTCCATTTCATCTGTATTTCATTTACAAAATGACTTCCCTAAAATAAATCTTTCTGAGAATGATTACAGCGGTACACGTCTGTAGAACCCCATTTTTCACAAAACATATATGTCACAGTTGTGAAGAATGTCATAAAGATCCACGCAAAAGAAGCACATATTTCACAGACCTGTGAAACATAGGATCGAAGACGTTTTTGATGTAACATGCAATAACATATTTCACAAGTCTATTTGAAGATGCATGTCAAGCAAAACAAGTGCATTTTTTCACCAGGAATATATTTTTTTTTGTAAAGAGAAAATAGTTATCAACATAAAACTATTTAGTTTATGTCTCTCAGAGGGTAGGACATGTTATACCTATTGACTTTAAAATGTGAATGGTTTGTTTTCTGTACTTACAGGGCGTCGAACTCTGAAGTTCCCCCAAACGCCAATCTTACGTGTGAAATACGAGTCACAGATGTAAACGACCTGCCACCAGAGTTTGTTCAGGAGTCGTACTCCGTCGACATTCTAAACAATGTTGCAAAAGGTAGACTTTTGTTTGGAATTAGTTAGTTTTTTCTTTCAGAAAAGAAAATCTCAAATAAATATGTTTAAGACACACTTAAATATTATAGGTTATAAGTTGGCGAAGTGCCGTGCGAATGTAAACAGGTCGCCATGATATTACTGACAATCATTGTAAAATGGCGTTTAAATTTAACCAATCAATGACGGTTTAATGAGCAATAGAGATCTAAATTAATGCGCAAACTAATATGGATCTACGCTGCCATAGTTTTGTTGTTAATCAAATGGTTTTTTTATTTACATGAATACAGTTAGAAACACATTTTTTCAGACACGAATCTGCTGACAGTTTCAGCGACAGATGGAGATGTGTCAGCAGAGTTTAACAAGGTTGTGTATAGTATCAAAGGTGAGTGAAAGTAATACATGTTGCTTCATGATTTAAACATACCTGTTTAGTGTAATGCATTTTCTTATACGTTTATAGGTCACTCTCTGTGTATGCTTCTCGGTACAAGTATGGTACTTTACAAGTATGCTACTTTAGTACATTAGAATGTCTAATTTGACCCATCAATGGAGACTAAATTGTCATTAGTCTGGAATAAGCTTCCCCTACCATTGTATTGTTGGGTCAGGCATACACCAATTATAGCGACGCCCTTTGGAAAAGGTGAGGCAAGCGAAAAGCTACGCTACAGAGAAAACCGATGTGTGGACCAACCGCTCCAACATTTCGAACTACGAAAATAGTCTAATATTGATATCAACTATCAAGTTTTGTTGGTACGCTGAAAATTAATTATATATATTACTATATATGTAATAGCGACATATACGTGGAGGTGACCAATCAGGTTTCAAATTTCAAGTTTCAAATCTAATAATACACATGGCCCATTTGGGTATGAGCAATAACAAGCATACATCAAAACATTGAACAGTAATTCAAGTAAATATTGTATGTCTAAAGCATTAACAACAAACAGATAAATACATTTACAACACAATCAATGTTTATAATAACAGATACAATATAAGGATGGTGACTAAAGTAACATTGGTATAATTGATTTAGCAAATTGATATATCTTTAACAAAATTTCCAAATGTCCGGAAGACGATACAGAGGATGATTAACATATTTACGTCTTTCATTTACTAAATGGCTACAGTTAAAAAGGTAACGAAACTCATCACAACCTTCTTGACTATTACGTAGTCCTTTCTATGCTATAAAAGCGTCCCTTTTATATTGGTACATTAGTAATTAGACATTTTAATTTACAAAAGACAATAACTAACAGGTTTTTCTCTATCCTTTAAATCAATTTTACAAATGTGTAGTTCAAACATTTGACAGATTCAGATACATCACTACTCCAATCTTGGATGAGCTGGTCATACGGTTTAAAATATTCAGAATTAGATAATATCTGAATTAACCAATACTCTGAGCCAGCAATGCTATTGAGAAGCGTTGCTATCTAAGTAACTCATTCACAAGGTAAAATAACCTTTTTCATGAAGATTATACATAGTTCGGTACAACATTGAACTTATTCTATCTTGTTAACCACAAACAAGTCTTCTCCCGATATTTAACATTCTGGAATAAATATTATTAACAATTTTGATGTTCGAATACTTCACCTAACATCATTGAGGTTGGGGTAGACATTTTCGAATTAATATATTCATGTTGTAATCAAAATTTAGGTGAAATTGGGATATAACATCAGTACATTCATAGCCCTATACATCAGAACCATATAATAAAATATGACTAATAATATTGTCAAATTGTTGTAATTGTATAATAACTGGTATAGAAAGCTTCTAAGCTTTAGTTAAAACACTAAACAAAAAAGTTCGTGTCTGGTCTGTCAAATTGTTCTTGGCTGTGCCAAATTTTACAATTGAAATTAAATATGACACCAATATAACTAAGTTCATCTACAACTTCTAAAATAGAGAATTGTCAAAGTAAAAGACAGGCTTATTTCTTAATTTACCCCGTGCAAAAAGAAAACACCTTAACTATGATCAGTATGAAAAGAGAAATGCCATAATTTACAATAATCACTTATACAGTTAAGTGCTTGTTGAAGCACAGTGTGACTTCCAGCAAATTAACTGTATCATCCGGAAAAAGAAGTATAACTTCAAAAGCACATCAACATTGTCATTAACCAACTGCTCATTTATCTGATTTGAGAGAAAACAAAGACCCTCACAGATATCTTCCAGACAAATAGAAAACAATATTATGCTACTGCATGTATCGGGTAATACATTATTAACTTTAACACATTATTTAGCTTTGGCATAAATATTATGTATGCATCTTAAAACATTGAGTTGAACAACCGCCAGTAAAGAGCCAGTTCAGACGTGTAGCACGGATGCGCCAGCTGGCAAGTTTCAATACTGAAGGGACAGACCTTAAACAATCGGTTCCTGCATCATTCAAATGGTTTATGCAATTTATAATAACAGGAAAGGGTCCAGGTTCTAGAAACTGAGGACAGGAGACAACAGAAGCTATAGACTTGTATCCATTGTTGATGGATTCGAGTTAATCTTTCTAGAATTATCATTACATTTGATAACATAACAGTTTACTAATCCGTCCCTCAACGCCGTGTGTTTGATTTCTATACAATTCATAAGAAATTGTCGGTAAAAGTTTAACGACTGCCATGAACAGGTGATAATGAACATACTTTTATATTGTTTACAATCATTTGACATTTGTTTCTTTCACAGACGGGGATAATGGTGCGAACTTTACCGTGGACGTTAATACCGGAGTTATCAGCGCTAAAACCATATTAGCTGCTGCAGATCCTGTAAATTTAACGCTAACTGTGGTCGCTACAGACAACAATACGATCCCATTCACAGATGACGCACTTGTAACAGTATGCCTTGGTTGCAAAACAAGTGGTTCTTCTGCACCGGAGATAAGCCTTTTTGCCTCCATGGCTCTTGTCTTCAGTGTTGTCCTGGTGTAATACGGGGTTAAATGCGAATGGTGGAATCGAAGTAGCACGTAAAAGAACTCACTATACCGAGAACACTTTATTTTGGGCTGATCGATTATTTATTAACATATTACTGTGGACTCATGAAAACTCGTACATGTGTTAATTCAAAAAATCCGTTTAACTCAAAGCAATTCCTGGAACTGCTTGTCTTTTTGAAAACAGCGTAGCATCAATTATATTGATACGATTGTATCACTGCCTTGCTTTTAAAAATAAACATTTCAGTACAATTGACTTACGAAGCTTAATTTATGATAGACAATTCAGTACAATTGAATTTATTATAAACATTTCCGGTAAATCGAATTTATAAAGATGGTAATACATAAACGAATTAAGCAGAAATTGAAGGATACCTCGATTACGTCGATAACTAGAGTATTGTATTTGTTGCGTTTGACTTCGAGTTATCGTGAGTCTACTGTACTTGTAATGAGAACCAACGTCTTTGCTGTACTTGCGTCAGTACTACTCTGTCACAAGTATACATGGACAGAGTCTTGTATAATTTACGTTCTTTAACAAGGATTCATAAACATATTCATCTAGTCGATTGATTATGTTTACAAAGGATTTTAGAAGAGGTAACATTGTGTGTCAGCTTAAAGACACTGATAGTGGTAAATAACTTTGATTACATTGGCTTTAACGTAGGAATTTGGAATCAGATTTTGTATACATATGATATAATGTGTCTTACTATTAATGAAACATCATCAACGTAACTCTTTCCCTGATAGCTATCAGAGTTTGGACATAAGTGTCGTAGTAGATGACTATTAAAACATTGTGAGAAAGGGATATATTGTTCTTAACGAGCAATTTCCCCTTTTCACAAAGTGTTGTCAATATTGTGTCAATATGTACTCTATCAGCTCAGTAGTATGAAGATAATTGTTAACATTATTAGATCTAAGATTGTATTTTTGCGAATGATATGTTGATGCATTGAAAGCAAAAAGATAATTTATTTTATTTGTATAATATTATATTGTGTGTGTTAAGATTTCCGTAATTTAAATATTTCACATACAATTAGAATTTTCTTTTACTCCATTTTTCAAAAACATTTTCGCAAATCTTTGGTATTTAACAAACCAAATATTCTAAAGTTCGTGTTTTTAAAGAAAACATAGCAGACCAATATTTTTGATATTGTTCAAAAACACATGCACTTTCAGAGTCCTAACCCGTTTAAATGCCGAATCACATAGCGTCCAAAGTAATAAATATCAGCAATCCACCGAATGCTGGACCTACGTAACGAATGGCCAGCGAAAATCATAACGTAGCGTGCTGTGACCGGAAACGTAACGTGTCTCCTCTGGCCAATATATACGCCCTCCAAATATGTGTCGTCGATTTGATGCTTGCCCTGCGAATCTCGTGTATATAGACTCATCAAAATCCAGCGCGTGTGTATTGTGTCTTAGTTCACGATGTGACTGGTAAACGCTATCGTACTTAACAGGCACGTTTCTATGTCGATAATCTTTACTCTCTGTTTTTCCTTTTTCGCGCCAATGGCATATTGAGATTTTGTAAATGATAGAATCTACTTTTCGAAAGTCTGCGCTGAAAGAGTTAACCTCGTAACATAAGTACTAGCTAAACTTGACTGTTAATTATATTATGAAGATATGCCAAACTATAACTGTATTTTTGCAAATGATTTGTTGGTACATTGATAGCAATAATACAGAATATTATTTTGTTTTTCAACCGTGTGTGTTTTGGTATAAAATTCTTTGAACGTTTACTTTTCTAATAAAAATGAATACAATTGTGTTCTATTTCCTTTTTAATAGTTTGTTTACAGATGCGAATTTATCGAATTTGATTACTCTGCAAATCCGCTAGTAATAGCTGCCTTGTCTCAAGTTCGAATACCATGTTTGTCAATTGTCTCTTCGATGAAAGAGAAAATCTATAATAATTTCCGTCAACCGCATTCAAATGGGATAAAATGTTTATGCGTGAACAAATAGGATGTTTCAAGGGGAAAATTATGCGTATGGTACTGGTGGGGCGAGAAAGCCAGCATTGGTGAACTGGCACCGGTGATAAAATTGAAATATTGTTGGAACGTTTTTTCAGACCCCAATCAGTAAAAAATTACTTTTAATTATTTATAACAATAGGATATATATATCATAATTATAGTGATAAGTGCTTAAGTAATTTTTTTCGACAATTGGTGAAGAACTTATAAATTATTCGTCCTTGACATCCCCGATTCTGTGTGAATAATGATATTGTTATAACGCATTTGTATGGATGGAGGGGAGTTTTACGCCACTTTCAACAATATTTCTGACATATCACGGCATTTACTGGGTAAATCATCAGTACACCTGGTTAGTGTATCCGTACATAAGCACATAAGTCGTATTGCAATCACCACCATACTTTGCGACAACAACGGAAACCACTGCTACCGGTTTTAAAGTATGTGGTTTGACCCGAAGGAGGATCAAACTCAGGTATATTGCTCTGAATGCGGATGTTGTAACCACTTTACCCTCAAGGTGCTTTTGTAATTGTACTTTTTTGTGGGCGTGATATTTGGTCAATACAATATCTACATTGAGGAACATCCAAATGTAATACAGACCTCAATTGAATGGACATTGATCAGTTCCTGCTTAAATAAATTTACAAAATGAATGTTTTCAAAAATCTTGTGTTATCCAAGCAGTGGATTTTGACGCCAAATTAACACTGCCAATTTATTCTATACAGTTCGTCAAACAGGTAATCTTCCAAATTCTCCTAAGACAACATTAGTTTTCGTAGTTCGTTTTACTCCAAGGATTTCTAACAAAAGTCAAGATGATCAGTTTCATGCGAAGACGACCAAGAAAATGTCGATATAAAATCAACTCCCATCTGTTTATAAACAGAGACAACATTAATTGGCGTACCACCTAAGTACCAGTTTCTGTTGTTCCTGAAAAAAACTCCATTTCTTAAGAGAATAATCTTAAGTTTTATTTAAGTTACCTTTAATTCCAATGTAATCAAAACTATTAAGTTGTTGCTGTTATTCAAATACTGTTTTAGCACAACTAGCAATGTCGTCTGCAAACACGAAATCAATAATTTCAGGTTTTTATAGAAATAAAATATTTACGAAGTAAGAGAGACAACTCGTTAATAAATACAATAACATTTGTTGTACTTGTAATATCCCCTTGTCGCGAACCTGTAATTAACTGAGACATCAACAGTTCATAAATTTTCATTTTTATTCAATACAGTCAAGAGTTCGAAACATGTTATCATGATTAATGAGGTAATGTGTACTAATAAAGCAACTGATGTTCAGCTTTGATATCTAATTATATGCATGAGTTTAAATTGAAGTACTTCATTTTAAGACAGCGAGCCCCGGTAGCTCAGTCGGTAGCGACGCGGGCTGTCAATCCAGGGGTTGTGTGTTCGAATCCCAGCTCGGTCAGCTTTCTTTCCAACGTTTGACAAAAGTCATTGTGACCTGCGTCATTCTTGTTTCACCAAAGGGCTGTTTAACAGTATATGTGGAAAAGCAGCCAGTTGCTTGGAAAAAAAATTGTGTGGTGTACTGTTGTGGGAAAACCAGGAAACCAGTTGAACAACCTCGCTAAATGTTAATGATTTTCAATATATTTCAACGTTCCATATTGTAGAGCCGTCTGAGTGTTCGGACTGATGTATTGTCCAAACATAATAACTTGTAAAACAGCAACATTGAATGTGATAACAATGATGAACAGTATAATTATAACAGTATATATCGGATAAGCCAAAGGATTTATGAATTTAAAAACTCCGAAAACAGACTAAAAAATTAACTAGTGACGATATTGAATCTTAAATACAAAACACTTAAGATATTGTGACAGTCTTTACAGTTATGATAAAAGAAAGTTCTGCAACATGTTTCAATAAAAAAAAAACTGAAAAATACCAAAACATTTAGCAAAGCCCATGAACATAAATGGTTTAACAAAGCTTGTTCTGATGCACGTAAAAATAAAAATAGATATTTACCCAATAAGAAGAACCAGAAAACTGAAAAATAGTTAATGAGTAAAATACTTTATTTATTCACACAAAACGTCAACAAAAGCAAATCTATCAGAATAAGGAAATCTATATGTTAAAATATTCGGCAAAACCCTAACCTTAAACCTTTTTAGAGAAAGGTTAAATAGCAAAAATTGAAAGCTTAAAGAAGATAAATGTAAAGGCCCTTGCCCACTGTTGAGAGTTGGGCCAATAATTGCTGCGAGTCATAACTCTTTAGTTGTCGTGTATGACTCATACACATACATGTACATGAACAGATATATCTTCGTGTCTCTTCATGCCGCCAGTACTCTGCAAAGAGAAATATATTGAATAATAAAGCAAAGATGATTATCTTAAATGAAATAATCACAAAAACGATAAGTTGAAACAAATAGTCAGAATATTATTATGGAATAAAGTGAAGTATTTGAATATAAGTACAACATTTATCAAAGCAATATGCTCAATCAATGTATAAAACAGTTTGAAATCTTGTGTAAGATATATTGGGTCTTATGCGGATTTCACAAGTTAAACCGGCAGACCGAATTTCAAGTTAATTAGTTATATTGTTTGTTTGTTTGCTTAGGTTTTTACGCCGCTTTCAATATATAATGTCATATCACGGCGGACAGGTAAGATGATATTAGTCCCATACCTTATAGTTACATTCAGATAACACAAATATATAAGTATGAAATCATTACCACGCCACCTGCTGGAGCTCAAGAGTTTCATTGAAGCTATTCGTTCAGACCCATTAATACGGCTCTTACGGTTCAAGCGCAAACTCGTGTTGCCATTCTTATTGAGTTTCCGCATCCCTCAGGGGCGTTATTGTGTATTAGTGACAGTAAAATTTACATTGATTCAAACATAGATGGAATATTGACACAAATGATTAGGTATTTATTCATGCTCGTATTTTCCCACGATACTGTCTCTTGTGTACATACTCCAAAATCCTTACAGATATTAATGCTATATGATCTTAACTTTGTTTGTAGGAGATGGGGATATAGCCAATACTAAAATTAAAACGCTGAAGGCACCAAAGTTGCGCGTGTCTCATGTCAAAAGGGGTTAGGCGAGCCATCCGCTACTAAATGAGACATTAAAACGAGAAAGAAATGCTGTAGACTCAATTGCAAACTCTTTAGTTAAGCAAATGTCACGGCTTACATAGTTATGAACACAATTGAGAATAATTATTTTTTTCAAAGGAAAGAAAAGCTTATTATTATGTTACAGCGTGTGGCAATTAGATTGATAACTGTGAGATATCAAGTATAAGGCAAAACTTCCCCGCCCGCTGGAGGGAATGTTTTTCGACCATCAACATGGTTTGAAGGAATTTGTTTCTAGGGTCACGCTAGGAACATTTCTCGATAATAAATTAGGGAATAGTTTTTCTTTCGGATGCCATAAAAATCAGAATTCTGCATGGATCCAAATTTGAAGGAATTTTGGTGAGTACATTCAGAGGATGATATTTGTTTATATGTATACATTCATAATCGTCGTAAACATATTGCTGCAATAACAAACAAGTAATATCACTTTATATTTTCCCAGATACAACCAAACTGCAGCTGAAGAATTTGACAACACCTCGGCACAAAAATGAACAATCTTTGTAAATGAAAGTGTAACAATTTGATAGTGTTAACAACAGTGTGGCAAACGACAAAGTTCTCATTATGTGCAATATGTCCTTTTGTTCCTATGTTTCAAATGTATTTGGTTACAACATTGTCAAAATGAGTCTGTTTGTGAGAAGATTATATTATAACAAACTTAAAGTTGTATGAATTTAGTTTACACGCGAAAGAAAGAACTATTTTTTCAAGTAGATTATTTTAGAAAATTGAGACGTACCTTTTTTCTAAAGGTAGCGATTTCTTGTCGGAAAACGGGTAGTATAGATAACATAACACTCAACCAAAAACTAAAGTTAATGTATTTATTTTGAAAAGAAACTTATTACCGGATGAAGTGTTAGAGAGTGTACAACATTTTAAATATGTAAGGAAATATTTGTTATAAGAACGAAATCAGTACAAGACCCATTCGCTTCTTACGCACTCGGTGACCTTTTCATATGTTTTATTTGAATATGTGGTAGTATCAGTTCTAAACTATGACGCATCCATTTTGGGAAATGGAACATGCTGAGATATATAAACAGTATACTTCTATGAAAAAATATTCAAATATTGATTCATTATATGGTGATTTGAATTTAAGTTAAGAATCTAATATTGAGTAAACATCGGCTAAAAGAATAATCCTTTTTTTGATAAAATATATAAAATGATGTTTATCGACGAGAACAAATTATATCAATTATACTTGTGCTAACTGGGCGTATGATATAAGACACACATCAAATACTATATATGGATGAATGGAACCTTAACAGAAGATTCATATAAACAACTAAAGCAAGGTATATTAGACCAATGCAAACAAAGGTGGTACAGAATAAACAGTTTCAATCGATTGTAAAGCAATTGACAGCATATTTCATCGCGCTCTATGTCTATCTACCAGAGACTTAACCAGTTCTCGTGGAAAAGTCCCAAAAGGCAAAACTCGCTCATCATAGGATTCGAACCCAGACCTTTTGGAACGAATGACCGACGTTCTTCCACTACTCCACAGTCTGGTATCTCAGATATCACGAGGGAAATGTATAAAGTGCATTTTTTTAAATTAAAGGACATTTAAAAGGTCATTATATTTACAAGTAACATGTCTCACCGTCTCGGTGGTGTAGTGGCAGCACGTCCGCCTAGGATGCGGTGGTTCATATGAAATATTTTAAGAAATGGTAGAATTTGCTTCCCCTGTTTGGTGATCAGGGATGCGAGCCTAGCAGTGCAGACATGATAACTTACACAAGAAACGCAGTGATATAACTGAACAGTTGTTGAAAGTTGTGTTAAACACCACACAAACAATACCTAGCGTGTCTTAGAGCTGATGTTAACATATAAAATGTATGGAACGGAACACGAAAAGGAGTTAAGGTTTTATTCGATAAATAAACTTTTAAATTTGCTACCCTACGTCACTCTCACTGATAATAGTATGTATTGAGTCCATAATAAACAAACGTTGACAACTTGTAACACTTTCTCATAGAAAAATGTGGAACTAAAAGTTTGCCCTTTACAATTGTCTCACATAGATAGAACTCTTGCAAATCTAAGTATTGACTCCTTTGCACTTAACGTTGTTGGGTAATTTTTTCGACTAAATCGATGTATGGATTAACCTATTAGTAGAACTGGTTACATACCAATGAACCGCCGTTATTGTGCATAAGCTTTGTGGAAATTTGCGTAAAACAACATACAAACAAAAAGACTGCTGCTTTGCAGGAGAGTGTGAACAAAACTCATTTTTTCTCTGATGAACACAGCTTGTATGTATGAAAGTCCATGTCTATATAATTAGCAAGAGAACCGCATGTGGGTGCTGGACGCTCGTCTTGTTTTATCTTTTATCGCTTAATTTATTTTATAAATAAAATGTTAAAACTTTGAATGAATATTGTAATATAGTTTCAAGATCACACAGCTGCCTTTTTTCAAGTATCAAGACAATATTTACATTGTGGATATACATCCAAGTTCATCTACTTGATATGGAAAATCTTCAAGTCTGAAAGATGGTTCTCACAATCTGTCAATATCATAAGCTCTGACTTTGTGTATGGACAGCCACATGAGATCAGCTTATACATGCCTGTTGACAAATCACTATATAATTGACAATGTTCATTATATTTGGAAATTTGCAGTTGTCCTGACCGCCATGCGCTGACGTCACAATAATGACGTTCCGCAGCGAATATTTAACGCGAAATGACGCGCTTTTTTTTAGAATATTGCACCTGAGCAATGTTTGTTGGGTTTGGCATTTAATCATTTTTCTTCCAAAAATAATATAATTCATAAGAAATACGGCATTTATTTGTACATTTTCGAAAGAAGTATAAAAAATATTTTTTAGACCGTGTTTTAAATCGTAGTTTGATTAATCTGTCGCTACGGAATGTTGCAAATTGTGACGACAGCGCATGGCGGTCTGGACAACTGCAAATTTCCAAATATAATGAACATTAAGCTTAAAAACGTCGGCGTATTTGTCGATAGGCAAATATTGATGTGGTGGATTACGAGAAAAATCATTTATGAACCTGTTTGTACAATGTGCGGGATTCCCCATATTACCATTACCATCATTTTTATCAAAGCGTATAGACAATATAGAGATGCTTTTTGAGTATTTTAACGAAGTATTGTGTGATTTTCCGCATTTTTTGATGTAATAAAATTTCAGATGCCTGTGGTTATACATACTTAATTATTTGGTTCCACTTTAATAATTGTAACTAAAGATCTAAATAAAAACACTCTATAATTCAATAGTTCGGCAATAGGCCTTCTTAAAGTTATATTAAACATAGATCAAACACTATGTTGAGTCCATTCCTGAAATTATTGAACATGAGTCTAATCACTAACCTATCAATTATCTTCTGAAATACTTACTTCAAACAAGATCTGGTTACAGTATGTCAACTGCAATTAAATATATTGAATGTATTATTATTGCATAAAATCTATGTTTTACGCCCGCTTAAGGGATACAGAAACATTGCAAAAACCGGGCGTAAACGGCGAGAAAACGTGTATAAACAAAGCGATTCTCGCGCGTACGTGCCGTTTCAGACCGGTTAGATGTTTTACATATGCATTAACGGGGCACCGTTAGTAAACAAAACATGGACGCTGCATATCCCGGCTACTGGCCAGAAGTCGGCGATTTATGTCAGGTTTTGTTTACACAACAACGCAAATACACAACAACCTTAAAACTACATTACTTCACAATTACAACTACACAAGTACACAACTACAACAACACAAGTACACAAGTATCAATTTTCGCAACTAGGCTACACAACTAAAAAACTAAACATACACAACTACGCAACCATATACCTACACAACTACATAACTAAACAACTCCAACTACACAACTACGCAATTACGCTTAACTAAACAACTACACCTACACAACTACTAGGGAAAAACAGCTACACAATTACACAACTACGCACATACACAACTACGTAACTACAAAGGATATGGAAAAGTGTGTTCTAGGGTTATACAATTACATAGCAACGTAAATACACACCTAAACAACCACACAACTAAAACACTACACATACACAACTACGCAACCACATACCTAAACAACTACATAACTTCAACTACACAACTACGCAATTACACCATTACACAACTATACAACTACACCTACACAACTACTAGGAAAAGTGTGTTCTAGGGTCACATGTATACAACTACACAGCTACGTAAATACACAACTAAACAACCACACAACTTAAAAACACAACTATACAATTATAAAACTACGTAAATACACAACTACGCAATTATACAACTATAAAACTACACAACCACATATACACAACTACACAACTACACAACTACATCAGTACAAAACTACACAACTACACAAGTACACAAGTAAACAACTACGCAACTGCACCATTACACAACTACACAACTAAACAACTACATACATACGCAACTACTCAACCACACAACCACACACCAACATATACACAATTGCGAAAATATGCAACACAACTAAACTTTTACGCAAATACACAAATACACAAATACACAACCACACACCTACACAACTACATAACTACACAAATACAACCACACACCTACACACAAGTAAACAACTACGCAACTACACCATCACACAACTACACAACTAAACAACTAAACCTACACAAGTACACAACTACACACCTACACAACTAAATAACTACACAACTACAACTACTAAACTAGAACTACACAAATACACAACTACACAACTACGCAATTACACCATTACACAATTAAACAGCTACACCTACACAACTACTAGGGATATACAACTACACAATAACAAAACTACGCAAATACATAACTACGAAAATTCACAACTACACAAAGATTGTCACGGGCGTGGTACAACGGAATTACGGGGAGCACTCGGGCCTACATGCGAAGAGCCCTCCTTGCTTCCTTTGCTGTCCCGGGAAATGTGCGCTCGGGCCGAATTTGCTTTAAGGCAGTGAGGCCGTTAGAACCAGCGTACACTGCGAAGTGCCTGCCTTGCTTCCTTTGCTGTCCCGGGAAATGGGCTTCCGGGCCGAATTTGCTATCAGGCAGGTCTCGTCGTTAGAACCCGCGTCCACAGCGAAGTCCCCGCCTTGTGTCAGGTAATCGAATGTAAAATCAAGGCGAGCACTTCACCGTCAGCGCGGGTTCTAACGGCGGGACTGCCTTATAGCGAAACTGGCCAAGGCTTACATTTCCCAGGGTACGCAGGGAGAGCTGCCTTGAGAAAGGGCGAGCTCTTCGCCGTCAGCGCGGGTTAAACGTCGGGACTGCCCTATAGCAAATTAGGCTCCGGCGCGCATTTCCCCAGCCATACACAGAGTGCTGCCCGCGAAACTAGGCGAGCACTTCGCCGTCAGCGCTGGTCTTAACGGCGGGATTGTCTTAAAGCGAATTAGGCGGGGCTGCCTTATAGCAAATCAGGCCCCAGCGCACATTTCCTCAGCCATATGCGGAGTGCTGCCTTGAAACAAGGAGAGGACTTCGCCGTCAGCGCGGGTTCTAACGGCGGGACTGCAGTGTAGCAAATCAGGCCCCAGCGCACATTTCCCCCAGCCATACGCAGAGTGCTGCTTAGAAACATGGGGAGCACTTCGCCGTCAGCGCAGGTTTTAACGGCGGGACTGCATTGTAGCAAATTCGGCCCCGGCGCACATTTCCCGAGCCATACGCAGAGTGCTGTCTGGAAACAAGGCGTGGATTTCGCCGTCAGTGCGGGTAAACAGCATGTCTTCCTTATATCAAATTCGGCCCAAGAGCACATTAACTCGGCCATACGCAGAGTGCTGCCTTGAAAGAAGGCGAGCACTTCGCCGTCAGCGCGGGATCCATTAGCAGGACTGCCTTATAGAAAATTCGGCCCCAGCACACATTTCCCCAGCCATACGCAGAGTGCTGCCTTGAGACAAGGAGAGCCTTTCGCTGTCAGCGCAAGTTCTAACGGCGGAACTGCATTGCAGCAAATTTGGTCCCAGCGCACTTTTCCCCAGTCATACGCAGAGTGCTGCCTCGAAACAAGGTGAGCAATTCGCCGTCAGCGCGGGTAAACGTCGGGACTGCCTTATAGCAAATTAGGCCCCAGCGCGCTTTTTTCAGCCATACGCAGAGTGCTGCACCCGAAACAAGGCGAGCACTTTGCCGTCAGCGCTGGGTCTAACGGCAGAACTGTCTTATAGCACATTGTGCTCCAGCGCACATTTCCCCAGCCATATGCAGAGTGCTAGTTTAAGACAAGGCGAACACTTTACTGCTGGTAGAGTGCTGCCTGGAAACAAGGGGAGCACTTCGCGCCGTCAGTGCGGATTCTAACGGCGAGACTGGCTTATAGCGAAATCGGCCAATGCTTACATTTCTCCGGGCATGCAGGGAGAGCTGCCTTGAGACAGGGCAAGCACTTTGCCGTCAGCGCGGGTTAAACGTTGGGACTGCCTTATAGCAAATAAGTCCCCGGCGCGCATTTCCCAAGCCATAGGCAGGGTGCTGCCCGCGACACTAGGCGAGCACTTCACCGTCAGCGCTGTTCTTAACGGCAGGACTGTCTTATAGCGAATTAGGCAGGGCTGCCTTATAGCAAATTCGGCCCCAGCGCATTTTCCCCAGCCATACGTAGAGGGCTGCCTCGAAACAAGGGAAGCACTTCGCCGTCGGCGCGGAATCTAACGGCGGGACTGACTTATCACAGATAAGGCCCCAGCGCACATTGACCCAGCCCTATGCAGAGTGCTGCCTGGATACAAGGCGAGAACTTTGCCGTCAGCGCGGGTTCTAACGGCGGGACTGCCTTATCGCAAATTCGGCCCCAGCGCACAATCCCCAGCCATACACAGAGTGCTGCCTTGAAACAAGGCGAGCACTTCGCCGTCCTTAGCCGTGTAGCAAACACGGGGCCCGGCGCTAAATGTGTCTGGGCCGGATGCGGAGTGCTCCCCTGACACAAGGCTAGCCCTTCGCTGCGTAAGCGTTGTTCTAACGACGGGACTGCCTTATTGCAAATGCGGGCCCTTCGTACATTTGTTCATGGTCAGGTGCGGGGTGCTCTCCTGACACAAGGCTAGCACTTCGCTGCGGATGAGTTGCTCTAACGAAGGGACCGCCCTGTAGCGAATCCGGGCTCGGCGCACATTTTTTCGGGCCGGCTGCGGAGTGCTCTCCTGAGAAGAGGCTAGCACTTCGCTGCGGACGCGAGTTCTAACGACGGCACCGCCTTGTAGCAAATTCAGAGCCCGGTGCACGTTTCACGGGACAGAAAAGGAAGCAAGGCGGGCACTTCGCCTGTAGGCCCGAGTGCTCCCCGTAATTCCATTGTTCCATTACCGTGACAAAATTTGGATGTTCCACTACCGTTACAAGTTCGGGCCCGGCGTAGATTTTGAGGGCCTGCCGCTGAGTGCTACCCTGACACAAGGCGGGCACTTTGTTGTGGACGCTGGTTCTAACGACGAGACTGCCTGATAGCAAATTCGGCCCGGGCGCACATTTCCCGTGACAGCAAATGAAGCAAGGCGGGAACTTCGAAGTGCACGCTGGTTCTTACGACCGGACTGCCTTAAAGCAATACGGCCCGGGCGCACATTTCCCGGGACAGCAAAGAAAGCAAGGCGGGCTTTTCACATGTAGGCCCGAGTGCACCCCGTAATTCCGTTGTTCCACTCCCGTGACAATGTTTTGCGTAGTTGTGTATTTGCGTAGTTGTGTTATTGTGTAGTTGTATATCACTAGTAGTTGTGTAGGTGTAGTTGTTTAATTGTGTAATGGTGTTATTGCGTAGTTGTGTAGTTGTACTTCTGTGTAGTTGCAGTTTAATAGTTGTAGTTGTGTAGTTATGTAGTTGTGTATGTGTGTGGTTGTGTACATGTGTAGGTTTATTTGGTTAGTTGTGTAGTTATGTGATAGTGTAGTTGCGTAGTTGTTTCCTTGTGTACTTGTGCAGTTGTATTTGTGTAGTTATGTAGTTGTGTAGATGTGTGTTTGTGTATTTGTGTATTTGCGTAGAAGTTTAGTTGTGTAGTTGTATAGTTGTGTAATGATGTAGTTGCATAGTTGTGCAATTGTGTAGATGTGGTTGTGTGGTTGTGTGGTTGTGTAGTTGCTTATGTGTGTAGTTGCATAGCTGTGTAGTGGTGTAATGATGCAGTTGTGTAGATGTGGTTGATTAATTGTGTACTTGCGTAAGTGTATAGTTGTGTAATTTCGCAGTTGTGCAGTTATGTATATGTAGTTGTGTGGTTGCGTATTTTTATAGTTTTGTCGTTGCGTAGTTGCGGTGTATTTGCGTAGTTGTGTAATTGTGTAGTTGTATAGCCCTAGTAGATGTTTAATTGTGTAATGGTGTAATTACGTAGTTGTGTAATTATGTAGTTGTGTTGGTGTGTGGTTGTGTAGTTGTGTAGTTGTGTAGTTGTTTAGTTGTGTAGTTGTGTAAAGATGCAGTTGCGTAGTTGTTTACTTGTGTACTTAGTTTAAACATATTTATTGAGAAATAGTTGTACATTGGTATATATGTAATACATGTTATGTTCATAGGATTGGAAAACAAGCGTCATAGACACTTATACAAATTCCTTTCCTCAGATAAATTTGTATCATATTCAAAATTACATGGCGTATTGATAGTGATTTTACATGATATATGATAAATGAAATTAGACTATACTATTGTCTCAATATATCTTAATTTAAAATAGAAAAAGGTCTTTATAATATCATTACTGTTATGTCTCACCCAGAATCCCCAGCAGCAAACAAACACGCACACGACAAACCTCATCCCGTACTAAATCTCTTGGTTGTATCAATATATTTCTGGACATTAAGAAAGATTGCCTTGTTTGATTCCAATGATAAACGTTCGTCGCCAAAGAGAAGGCAGTTGCTAGTGGGTGGACATGAAAGATTGGAGAATAATGAGTCGCGGGCAGTTCGATATGATGGACAGTGAAGAAGAAAATGATTTGCTGTCTCTACACTACCACAAGCACAGAGGTCAGTTTCAACGATATTGCGGCGATAAAGATCAAAGTTAAGTGAGCTGCATCCTAATCTTAAACGTGCATGATTGATTTGTTGCTTCCGACCACCGACGTTATATAGAGGGTTAGACTTGCTGTGTACGCCGTGTATCTTGTTTTTAAATGAAGGTAGGAATGGTGAGTTGCGGACAACGGGAGAGAGTTCATTCCACTCACGGATAGTTTTTGGTAGGAACGATGTACCATAGAGTGTGGTACGCGTGTGGATGGCAGGAACATCATGTGTAGATCGAAGATTGTAAGCAGGTCGATTTTGTTTCGGAACAAGGTCCGAAAGATAAGAAGGGGTAAGATGATTCTTCATTTTGTAAAACACAGTGAGACGATGTTTTCTTCTACGTTCGGACAAAGTATCCCTACGGAGTTCGCTAATAAGCCTGTCAGTGTTGCACAGTTTTGTTGCACCTGTAACAATTCTAGCGGCCTCTATTTGAACTGCCTCAATGTCGTTCTTAAGCTCCTGAGAGCAGTTGTCCCATACAGTATCACCATACTCCAACAGGGGTCGAATAAAGGAAATGTACATTTTCTCTAAGCTGAACCTGGATAACACAAACTTAAGGGACCGTAATAATCCAATACGTTTCCACGCTTTATCAGTTGTAGCTTTAATATGAGAATTCCTTGTGTACTTGTGTAGTTGTATTTGTGTAGTTATGTAGTTGTGTAGGTGTGTAGTTGTAAAATGATGTAGTTGTGTAGTTGTGTATATGTTGTTGTATAATTGTATAACTGTATACTTTCGTAGTTGTGTATATGTTGTTGTATAATTGTATAACTGTATACTTGCGTAGTTGTGTATGTGCGTAGTTTTGTAATTGTGTGGTTGTGTTTTTTAGTTGTGTGGTTGTTTAGTTGTATATTTACGTAGCTGTGTAGTTGTAAACATGTAACCATAGAACACACCTATCTTAGTAGTTGTATAGGTGTATTTGTTTAGTTGGGTACTGAATGGTGTAATTGCGTAGTTGTGTAGTTGAAGTTGTGTAATTATGTAGTTGTGTAGTTATGTGGTTGCGTAGTTGTATATGTGTAGTTTTTCAGTTGTATGGTTTTGTATGGTTGTTTAGTTGAGTATTATCGTAGCTGTGTAGTTGTATAACCCTAGAAAACACTTTTCAATATCCTTTGTAGTTACGTTGTTGTGTATTTGCGTAGTTGTGTAATTGTGTAGTAAGTTTTCCCTAGTACTTGTGTAGGAGTAGTTGTTTAGTTGTGTATCGGTGTAATTGCATAGTTGTGTAGTTGAAGTTGTGTAGTTATGTAGTTGTGTAGGTATGTTGTTGCGTAGTTGTGTATATGTTGTTTTTTAGTTGTGTAGTTACATGCGAAATTGTGTACTTGTGTACTTGTTTAGTTGTAGTTGTGTACATTTGTAGTTGTATTTGTGTAGTTATGTAGTTGTTAAGGTGTGTAGCTGTGTATTTGCGTAGTTTTGTAGTTGTATAGTTGTGTACTGATGACAGGGACCTCTTTTTCCGAGCGCTCCCCTAGTACACGCGACAGACTCATTGATGACATGCATTATTTTGTCTTGTGTTTAGGTAAAAATTCACATACACATGTTGTGCGCTTATCGCTCTAATTTACATCGAAATATCGACATAACGTTTGCGAATTACGATATCTAAGGTCATTTGACAACCTGTATTATATCGTCTTGCGTGTAAGTGCAAGTCAACATACTTATCGTGTAATCTTGTCGATTTCATTTAGAATAACATGTATAATTTGTTATGATTCGTTATATATCGACAAATCGTCGGAACCCATGGAAACTTGCATTACTGTAATCAGTATGTTGACACAACTTAACTAGAAACAGACAACATTAATACATTAACTGGTGCCCAATTAAAGCTTCCGTAACCCACTACTGCCAACAGATACTTACATAATACCATTTTAGATATCTATTAAGGGGTTAACGTGTCATGAAACTACTAAGTCAGATAAGTATCGTGATATTTATGAGGTTACCTAGTTAGTCAGATAAGTATCGTAATAATTATGTGATTAACTATTTATTTATCATGTTACCTACTTAATGAGAAAACTATTCTTTAGATATCTGTTAAGTTATTAATAGCCATTCTCTGTAAGCATTTGCACTCCCATATAGGGAGTGTGGCACGCATGGTCACGGATTTTGTTCAAACTTCACACATTTTCTCAACTTGATGAAAGAAATGAAAAATGGCAAAAAAACCTTTGCTATAGACTTTGGTTGCCATAGCAACCGGCTCTCGTTTTTTATAGGACTGATTTCAATGGGAAATCCACTAAATTTTCCAATCAGTTTTTAGCATAAATGAAGATATATATGCAAAAGTTCATATTTTCTACCAAAAGTCATCATTTGATGAAGGAAATTAAGTAGAAAACAATTAATTAACAAATTGTTAAATGTGGTCCCAAACCCTTCTTTGAAATGGTGTTTTTTACGGGAAAAAAGAACACTTTTTTGCCATTTTTTGAATGGTTATAAAAATTTAATGCGTTCATATGAATACAAATGAACAATGGATGCATGAAGGTCAACATCTCTTCTCACAAGAAATGAAAAAAAGCTATGGGGAACAGTGCCTCTAAAATTAGTTACCATGGATACAAAATGTATCATTTTAAAATTTAAAAAAAAAAAAAAAAAAAATTGTTTAATGTTTATTTAAATATTGCCAGCATGTGGGTTAAAAAAAATGGATCTTATTTTCTACCAAAAGTCATCATTTGATGAAAGAAATTAATTAGAAAACAATTGATTATCAAATTGTTAAATGTGGTCCCAAATCCTTCTTTGAAATGGTGTTTTTTACGGGGAAAAAGAACACTTTTTTGCCATTTTTTGAATGGTTATAAAAATTTAATGCGTTCATATGAATACAAATGAACAATGGATGCATGAAGGTCAACATCTCTTCTCACAAGAAATGAAAAAAAGCTATGGGGAACAGTGCCTCTAAAATTAGTTACCATGGATACAAAATGTATCATTTTAAAATTAAAAAAAAAAAAAAAAGAAAATTGTTTAATGTTTATTTAAATATTGCCAGCATGTGAGTTAAAAAAAATGGATCTTATTTTCTACCAAAAGTCATCATTTGATGAAGGAAATTAATTAGAAAACAATTGATTATCAAATTGTTAAATGTGGTCCCAAATCCTTCTTTGAAATGGTGTTTTTTACGGGGAAAAAGAACACTTTTTTGCCATTTTTTAAATGGTTATAAAAATTTAATGCGTTCATATGAATACAAATGAATAATGGATGCATGAAGGTCAACATCTCTTCTCACAAGAAATGAAAGAAAGCTATGGGGAACAGTGCCTCTAAAATTAGTTACCATGGATACAAAATGTATCGTTTTAAAATTTAAAAAAAAAAAAAAAAAAATTGTTTAATGTTTATTTAAATATTGCCAGCATGTGAGTTAAAAAAAATGGATCTTATTTTCTACCAAAAGTCATCATTTGATGAAGGAAATTAATTAGAAAACAATTGATTATCAAATTGTTAAATGTGGTCCCAAATCCTTCTTTGAAATGGTGTTTTTTACGGGGAAAAAGAACACTTTTTTGCCATTTTTTGAATGGTTATAAAAATTTAATGCGTTCATATGAATACAAATGAATAATAGATGCATGAAGGTCAACATCTCTTCTCACAAGAAATGAAAAAAAGCTATGGGGAACAGTGCCTCTAAAATTAGTTACCATGGATACAAAATGTATCATTTTAAAATTTAAAAAAAAAAAAAAAAAAAATTGTTTAATGTTTATTTAAATATTGCCAGCATGTGGGTTAAACAAAATGGATCATATTTTCTACCAAAAGTCATCATTTGATGAAGGAAATTAAGTAGAAAACAATTGATTATCAAATTGTTAAATGTGGTCCCAAACCCTTCTTTGAAATGGTGTTTTTTACGGGGAAAAAGAACACTTTTTTGCCATTTTTTGAATGGTTATAAAAATTTAATGCATTCATATGAATACAAATGAACAATGGATGCATGAAGGTCAACATCTCTTCTCACAAGAAATGAAAAAAAGCTATGGGAAACAGTGCCTCTATTTTTTGTAACAGTGACCTTGACCCCAAAAACACAATCTGATTGAAGATATTCATAATACGTTTGAAATACATCATGTTTTTATTACTTGGGGAAAATTTGAATTCAGTGTAAGAAAAAGTGAAGAAACTATGTTGAATTCTCATAAATAACCAAAATACATCAAAATTTATGTGTGTTACCCTACAAAACAGGCCCGCTCAGCCTCTTTATCATTTAATGTGAAGAAGGTTATTACATGCACAAGTTTTCCTAATTTTAAAGTAATAGGTTTGATAGTTTCCATGTAAGTGACCTAAATGCAAAATTTAACCAACTATGTCCAATTCTCAAAATCAACCAAAATACATCAAAATTTATATTTTTTACCAAAAAAAACCAGGCCTCAGCATCAAGGTTTGATAGTTTACATGTATGTGACTAACCAACACCGCCAATTCTCAAAATCAACCAAAATTCATCAAAATTTATGTTTTTTACATAAAAAAAACAGACAACACTCAGCATCTTTAGCATACAATGTGAAGAAAGGTATTAGACGAACAAGTTTCAAAGAATTAGGTTTGATAGTTTCCATGTAAGTGACCTAAACGTAAAACTTAACCAACAATGTCCAATTCTCAAAATCGACAAAAATACATCAAAAATGATGTTTTATACCCCAAAAAAGGCTACACTTAGCATCTTCAGCATACAATGTGAAGAAGAGTATTAGATGAACAAGTTTTCCAAGTTTCAAAGTGTTAGGTTTGATAGTTTTCATGTAAAACCTAAACGCAAAACTTAACCAACGCCGCCGACGACGACTACGACGATCAAGTGACGACAATATCTCGGGGTTTTTTCCCCAAAAAATCAGACGAGCTAAAAATCAAAATGAAAGGATTAGTTAGTGATAAAAAAAATATCAGACGAGCTAAAAATCAAAATAGAAGGATTAGTTAGTGATATAAAACATGGAAAATTGTAATCTTCAAACATAGTTATCATTAGTTGTTATGATTCAAATAAAGAAGTATATTATTTTACATGTCATTTTATACGTGAAAGTAATGTTCATCATTATTTGTATTAATGTATAATATATTTTTAAGAAAAAACACGAATACACTTTCAAAAAGTGTCTATCATAAACCCCGATAGACAACTTATTTATGAAATACTATTGGAAAAAAAGTATTCGGTTTTAGCCAATAAAAACAGGTACAGGTACAGCAAAAGTATGCAAAAAAATGAAGGGTTTAACCCTTTCCCTCATACGACAATTATGCAGCAGACGACTTTAACCATATTTTGACAAATGGTATTAGGAAAGTCCTTGGTTATACATCTGATAATTATCTGTTCATGTAGGTTCGAACGTTCAGCGTCAGTGAATATGAACCTAGAGTCACAGGTTCGATCCAAAAGTGCCCCGCACCAATTATGGTGGAGTACCCTTGGGTAAGGTACATTTCCTTGCATAGTACTGGTTTGTTTGCCCAGGGATCACAAACAAGTGAATTGATGCTGTGATATTACTGAAATAATGTTAAAACGGCTCAAAACCCCAA
Organism: Serripes groenlandicus; assembly: GCA_031761405.1. NCBI lineage: Eukaryota > Metazoa > Mollusca > Bivalvia > Cardiida > Cardiidae > Serripes > Serripes groenlandicus. The sequence goes on from JASEVX010000012.1 coordinate 20,058,582, forward strand.
TAAAACAAAAATCTAAAATTCCAAGGGAGGTAATTCATGTTTTTTTATTTTTCTAAATAACTAAGGGAGGTAATTTGTATTTTTTGGTGATGAGGTATTTTAAAATCTTATTTATGCAAAAACGATCATATGTTCCCCGTAGCTTTTTTCTTGCGTTTGATTAATCAAATGTTCATCTATCTATTTATGTAATTCACTTAATTGGAGATGGCTGCATTTTTTTTTAAATAAGTGGTAAATATTGCGTTTTTCATCAAAAACTCAACTTTGCACACTGTTTCCATGGCAACAGAGCAATATTTGGAATTTCTAACACTATTTTTCTGAATAGTTCACTGATGGCAACATGTGGAATAAGTTTAAGCAATATCCGTGACTATGCGTGCCGAAAAAGTTTAAATGCTTACAGAGAATAGCTATTAACATGTTATGTAACAAGTTATTCAGATATTTAACGCAATCTTCCGTGAGAGATTTATGTGTTTATTTTCTCAAATATATATACATCTTGAAAGATTAATTGTGCGAACAAAACTCATTTTTCCCTTAATCAATACATATATATGAAACTTCATGTTCATAGAATAGAATAACAAAAAAAAAAGGTTTTATTTAATTAAAACGCGAAGAATGACAAAGTAGTTTGCTTTACCAACGTCTTCGGAGTAGGGGACTGACCTACACTTGAAAATCGTACGAATCATCACGTAATACCACTTTATAAAAAAAACAAATATTTGTCTTCAAGGCGCAATGAGCGACTAAGCAATTGTATGGTTATGTATTTCGTTGGCTATAAAAAAACGAGCCGCGAGTAGCGATTAGGGGTCTGATCAATCTGCGTAGAGTGAAGACGCTAACGAGCCTGACACAGTTCTCACCACCGCATACATGTTAAACATACCTAAATGCACTTACTGATTAAAACATCGAACAACTGCCCCAGTAGCTATATGCAAATAAATCTTTATCTGATGTCAAAGTTGAATGGCATTCAAACCCTAAGATCGCTATATAGAAGCGTCTAAAATCAAACTAACATGTTGTGAAGAAGCTATATATATAAATATGTCTGTCTTTTGTTCAATGGTGTGATAACATTGCACGTGACAGGTTATGGTGTCCCGTGTTCAATGGTTACGTATTAACATAGCTAAACACAGAGCAAAACATCCAATGAACGTGCAATCCTGCCGCGACGCATGATAATTGAACATCGGACATAAGATGCAACTGATGTAGAACCATATCAGCATGTGTTCTGTTCGAGTTTGATCGGGATGTGCACTGTTCGATATCCAGTCTTGATGCACTAATGTTAAGAGAGAGAGAAATACTGTCCTCGCTGTACCTTAGCCAATGGAACAAACATCCTGTTAGTGCGTGCTGAGATATTGCTCGAAACATAAAACGCTTAAAAAACGTATGTGAAAAACTCTGTCCAGTATTATAAAGTTATGATGGCACTCGCAAGTGTATTATCACACACTAATATCACACGCATGCACTTAGTGACTCTTAACTTCATAAAATGCAAACTCAGAACTTGTTTATCGATTACAACGTTAATTAAAAAGATCTGCCTGAAGTCAGACAAAAGGTATGAACGTTTTAATGCAAATTGTGTAGAATTGTATAAATATCCATCTATATATCGATACTTAATCAGACGACAATAACTCACATTAAGGCGAAATAAGACACACATTATACTACATCTATGAACATTGGTGATACGGGTACATACTCATGCAGATTGTTTAGTTAACATGCATTTCTTATTTTAGTCTTTTACTTTCAGAAGTCAAAACGAAGACAATCGCACCGAATGTCATTTTGCACGTGGCGTGGCAAATTGTATAATGAAAAAGTGGCCCAAAATATAAGACACGGGAAGGTAAACAACGCAATAATAATAAACTACATTGAACAATTACCAGTATCCATGAGATTAAATCGTTTTATTACCCCTGATAAGGGTATTTAAAACGTCGACAAAATAATAGTTTACCGCAGAACTAAATCAGTTGTCTGCAGAACTAAATAGAAATCATCAAAAATGTCCAGTAGAATTGCATTGATGACCATTGTTTTGGCATACTGCAGTGTACACAGAGGTGAGTTATTTAAAATTAGTTTTAAATCAATTCTGTTTGAGTTGTGATGTTCTGAACTTCGACAAAAGAATCAGAATAAACAATCAGATTAAGAAAGTATCATTTATAACAGTTTGGAAATCTGAAATTATTCATTCAAATAAAAAGAGAACGCATTTTGTTAATTTAGATGTATATCAACTGTTACATAATGGCATTATTAATTATTACAGGTGTGATTTGAAAAAAAAAAAAAAAAAAAATATTAAACGTAGAAATGTATTTAAATTTAGAACGAACTATTTTTTGTAATTATACATTATAATTGTGTTGGCATTTAATCATTTTTCTTCCCAAAATAATAGTATTCATAAAAAATACGGTATATTCGAAAGAAGTATAAAAAATATTTTTTAGACCGTGTTTTAAATCGTTGTTTGATTAATCTGTCGCTACGGAATGTTTTGCAAATTGTGACGAATATTAATATGTGTGCTGATTTTGATTAATTTTATATATTTTTTAATAAATTTGTTTAGCTGATGCCGTTAGTTGGACGGGTGTCACTTGCCCAATTCCTATACCAGAAAATAAACCGAATGCAACGATACATGTGTTCACTGCCGGTAGCTCGACTGGATATACAATTTTAATCCAGAATGTCACTGGTCGTTTTTCGATTGCTCCTAGCGGAACACTAAGTTCAGCGACTAAGCTCGACTACGAGAGTAATGAGAAAGCATATTCCTTAGTGATCATGTAAGTATAGTATGTTAAAAAAAATAAGTGTTTAAACTACAAGAAGTTTAGGCCGTAATCCTTTATAAATAAATTAAGCATTATTAAATACTGCTTAATATAATCTCATCTGAAAAGTTTCCTAGTAAGAGTCCATATCAAAATATACTAGAAGACTGTAAAATTGATCGTGAAAGTTGATTGGTGTAAACATGTTAATAAATTGTAAGAAGAAAAAACATTTGGGTATGTATTAAATACTCCACATGAAATTAATTCAAAAACTTTTCACTACACTTTCGTAAGTTGTGTAATTGACATTTTTGTAGATAAATCTAGTCTTCTACCTACAAACAGTTATACGAAAAAACCCCATGAATGGGTTTTTTCGCTTATAGTTAACAGGTGTGAGATTTTTTTTTTTTTTTTTTTTTTTTTTTTTCAATAACCCATGAAGCTTTCTGAAATGAAACTGCCCAAATCCATGGGGGCCGCCATTTTGGGTATGTATAAAATGAGCCGAGAAACACGGATTGAAAAAAAATTATTGTCGTCTTTTTAATATTTTTTTTTAAATCGATAATTTGGGTATGTATAAAATGACACGAAAAACACGGATTTTTTAAATTATTGTCGTCTTTTAATATTTTTTTTTTTTAAATCGATATTTATTAAAGTGCTGTGTTTTGGGGGAATTAACATTAAAAATAAATGGAACTCTGTAAGAAATATGTTTTCCCGTTCGTCAAAAAAACGACAGCATTAGACTTCTACCCCTGAACCTAAATGTTGACTGTATCGTATCCAAAGAAGGACGTGACGTCATTTCCGTAACACTTCATCTTGGCGTAACGTCAATGGAGCGACGTCGTTTCCCGCAAAAAAGTGGTATCAACATGAAATACCCCAAATTCCTATACATGAGCTATTTATCAAACATTGTGGCAAAAGGATAACTTTCTCATAAGGAGCAATTGTTCTTTTAGCGACAATCTTTCCCTAAATCGTCTGTTGCAAAGGCCTCAGAAACCGTCTCTAATAGGGAAAGGGTTTAGCAGAAATGTGACCCCTTACATCATTTGTTCCAGTCATATTGACTGGTTGAAAAAGGCAGTTGCCAGGTGGCATCAGCAAAGAGCTGATCTTTTTGCTTCTTTACCATAATGCAGGTGATCGATTAAGGATCATCTTGGCCATCATGTTTTAACCTCGTTCATTATAAATGTATTCCTTGATTTTCTGAAAGTCTTTACTTTATTATTTTCTGTTCGTAATAATAGACGACAGCAATACGAATTCCAAATATTTTTTGATAATGCACAAAACATGACATTAACATTATTATTGTCTAGTCAATTACTTATAACTCCTTTTTTATGGCCAAAGTATGCTCTTTAATTTTTGTTTATAATTATCTTGCGTTTTTTCGTAAATAGGTAGCACCTATAGATATATTATTCAAAATGAACATTCCCTCGAACATAATTTAACTATTTTGCCAAAACTACTTAGAATTTACATTTCAAGATAAAAAAAAAAATCCTCTATAGTGGAAGATATTATGTAAATAGAGTCAACGGATGCCATCGTCTATGTTTACGTTGATATGATTGATTGTTGTAAAATAATCCTTGGTGTAAAATCGGGCTACTAATAATTATGTTGTCTTTTTCGGAAGGTTACCTATTTGTATTTCCTATATGACTAACTTAATAACGTATTCGTGTACTTTTGAAGCTAGGCCAGACTCTTGATATCTAAAGCATTGCTATAAAATGTCGAAAAGTCAAGAAGAAATTGGCAGACTGAATTGGGCGTCAAAAGTCAAAGAATTATCATTTAATAATGAATATCGATTTGCTTGAAATTCACATAAAAATTGGTAACATTCCACAATTTGTTTGGTCGGCCCAGAAATATATTAATCCATCTAGTCGATGTCAACACTATAAGAATTTTAATTCATTGCCTTTTGTTGAAAGGTACTTAGTATTAGATCAACCATATAAATATAAAAGGGCTTTCTCGGAATTAAGGTTGAGTATCGAAATTGGTCGGCATACCAACATTCCCATAGAAAGGAGAATATGCATATATTTCCAGATAATTACCAACAATTAGGAAATTGACTGTGAATATCATGCTTTTTTCCATTGCCAAAAATACTCTATTCAGCGTGAGCAATTACTACTCAGTTGGTATATCAATGGACATCCTTAGACAACTGTTATTCTCTTATGAGCTCTGCTTCTGAGACGACTGTTAACATATCTGTATCTTCGTATATCATGTCCTTTGTATACATTCTAATAACAAAGACAAACAATAGGGGACACACACTGTATTTCATGTATTGTAAAATATTTTGGGCCGGAGGCCTATATTATCAATAAATGTATTGACTTGATAAAGCATAGCAGATTAGTTTCATTTCCGCTTTGTCTGCAACAAATATGACCATATCAGAAAGGTATATTTAAGGACATTTTACTATATACGTATTTCTATGCACAAGATGTTTTTTCTGTTTCAAAGGTAGAATAATTGTTTTGGTTTGATTTGGCCTAATACATCAAATACGCTATAGAAAAATAACTACACTTATAACACCATGGTTAGGTTGAACATACCAATATTTATAGTATATTGTTTAAACAAATATCCGTATTTCTACCACAAACACTTCTTATTGTTTATTTGAATGGGCACAAGTAATGAAAGGTATTGTTTAGATATTGTATATCACTTCAAGCTGTATAAGCCTATGTCAAAATAATTTGGTCTTGTACAGATGCGTAAATGTTGGTTTATGAAAAAATTGATATATTAAAATACAAACGTTTAATTGACTATGGATCGCAGTTAAAATGAAGCATTATTTCACTAACTGTTGTGTTAAGACAAACAAGACTACTCAACTCGAGACGACTGGGTCGAGAGTCGGTGTCGATCTTGAAGTTAATTTCGTTAACTCATTAACAGCTGGATGATATGTATTTTCTGTGTGTTGAATACGTTTAAGCAACAGACACACCAAGAGTGCTGTGATAAAATTAATCGTATCGAGCAATTCATTTTAAATATAAGCGCTTTTCGAAAACCAACTGTAAGGATGTATTTTTCTTTCTTGAAAACATAGTGTGTGAATGTATCATTCTGAACCTTATAACTCTTCACAGCTTAGACATCTTACTTGCAGACGGAATTGATAAAACAGCAATAATTTCCACTTACATGTATAAAAGCGACGCTGCTCTTCACAATTATCATAAATACAGACCCTTTTTATCTGTATATATCCTGAAAAGTGAAGGGAGATATGGAATGTTTGATGCCATTGTCATGTCATTTGCGTACAGTGTACATAGTTCTGTTCCCGTAAAGTCGTCAATACAGCATATTGACCAAAAAAGTAATATTTAAAAAACAATCTAATAAGTTTTATCTAAACATTTTTAGATATTTTCTGAAAAATAAAATTTGCAAAAAAAGGGATTTGAATAAGATTTCAATGACTGCTTGTAACGACGTTTGACCAGAAACTTATTGTTCGTCTGTAATGTCTAGTCATACACGATGGTTTGGGAAAAAAGTCCTATTTCAGATGTTGCTATATCGAGTTCGATAGCGAAGGTACTTCGTACTTCAATGTGGGCTGGCAGTGTCATGAAACGATACAATTTGACTTAAGAAAATTAATTCGATCATTAAAAAACAGTCAAATGTGGTGGAGTATATTTTTTTAAGTAAACATGTTGATTTTAGTTCTCTCTGTGTGTAAGTACTAGGAAACTTAGGTAACTTATGTTTTACGTATTGATCTGAAAATGACATTGTTTGTTCTTGCAGGGCATCCGATTCAACCATGAACGCCAACCTTACATGCGTAATACAAGTCACTGATGTTAATGATGAACGTCCACAGTTTGTTCAGAAATCGTTCTCCGTCAACATTCTAAATAATACTGCAATAGGTAAGGATATTATTTGAAATAAGTTTGTTTTCTCTTTCAGAAAAGAATCCCTCGAAATTTAAGTTCGTTAGAGACCTATGACTTATTTGTGAACAATGCAGATCTAAATCACACCCTGTTGATGCGCAAATTGGTATGGATCTACCCTAGCTGCAAAAGATCTTTTTATTTTTTTGAACAACTTATTCATTTTCATGAATACATTTACTTATTAATTTCAGACTCAAGCGTACTGACCGTTTCAGCGACCGATATGTTTCAGAAGCGTTTAACAAGGTTTTGTACAGCATCAAAAGTAAGTGACGGTACTATTGTCTTTCTGTGTAAGGTGTTTACAGCCACTTTCAACACTGTTTCAATTATAACACGCCGTTTTCTGGGTAAGTTACAGGTACTACTGTTCCATTTATCCTGACATCAGTCAGTCAGTCGTAACGCTAATCCCACAAACCTGAGCGCCGATGAGGGAAAGCCATAACTACCTGTTTTTTGTAAAACCAGACCGCGGTTGATGTAATTGAATATGAGAGGGCCCAGGTTCTAGATACCGAGAACGGCAGGAAACAAAAGCAAACATATATGTAAACAAATAATTTAACAATCCAATCCGTACAGCAATGCCATGTCACATTGGGTTCGATACAAATTCAATGAAAACAAATCATAAGTAAAGATTGAACAAACTTGACTTTTGTTTCTTTCACAGATGGAAGTAATGTTGTGAACTTTACCATCACCGTTGATACCGGAGTTATCAGCGCTAAAACAGTACTGGCTGCTGCAAATCCTGTCAACTTAACACTAACTGTGGTCGCTACAGACAACAATAACAATGCGTTCAAAGATGAGGCATCAGTGAGGGTGTGTGTTGGTTGCAAAACTAGTGGTTCTTCTTCACCACGGATAAGCCTGTTTGTCTATGCGGCTCTTGTATTCGGTGTTGTTTTAATGTAATACATGGTTAATACGCGTGGAATCGAAGTTACTCTTTAAGAACAGAGCACACCATACTTTAGATGATATATTCTTGATTAACACATTACTGTGGACTCATGATAACTCGTACATGTGATGATGCGATATATCTGTTTAATTCGCACCAATTCCTGAAACGGTTTGTCTTTTTGAAAACAGCGTAGCAGCAGATCCGTTGATATGATTGTACCAGTTGCTTATTTTAAAAGATAAACAGTTCAGTAAACATTTAATTTGGAAGCTGAATTTATGATAAACATTTCAGTACAGTCGAATTACAAAGCTGATAATTCATAAACTAATTGAGCAGAAACTGAAAGAAAATTCGTATACGTCAATAGCTAGAAGAAATTTAATATATCTATAGGTGTTACGAAAAAACGCAAGATAATTATAAACAAAATTTAAAGAGCATACTTTGGCCATACAAAAGGATTTATAAGTAATTGACTAGACAGTAATAATGTTAATGTCATGTTTCGTGCATTATCAAAAAATATTTGGAATTCGTATTGCTGTCGTCTATTATTACGAACAGAAAATAATAAAGTAAAGACTTTCAGAAAATCAAGGAATACATTTATAATGAACGAGGTTAAAACATGATGGCCAAGATGATCCTTAATCGATCACCTGCATTATGGTAAAGAAGCAGAAAGATCAGCCCTTTGCTGATGCCACCTGGCGACTGCCTTTTTCAACCAGTCAATATGACTGGAACAAATGATGTAAGGGGTCACATTTCTGCTAAACCCTTTCCCTATTAGAGAGGGTTTCTGAGGCCTTTGCAACAGACGATTTAGGGAAAGATTGTCGCTAAAAGAACAATTGCTCCTTATGTGAAAATTATCCTTTTGCCACAATGTTTGATAAATAGCTCATGTATAGGAATTTGGGGTATTTCATGTTGATACCACTTTTTTGCGGGAAACGATGTCGCTCCATTGACGTTACGCCAAGATGAAGTGTTACGGAAATGACGTCACGTCCTTCTTTCGTTTTTTGACAACGGGAAAACATATTTCTTACAGAGTTCCATTTATTTTTAACTTTTCGTACACATGTTAATTCCCACAAAACACAGCACTTTAATGATCTTAAATATCGATTTAAAAAAAAAAAAGATTAAAAAGAAGACAATAATTAAAAAAATCCGTGTTTTTCGTGTCATTTAATACATACCCAAAATATCGATTTAAAAAAAAATATTAAAAAGACGACAATAATTTTTTTTCAATCCGTGTTTCTCGTCTCATTTTATATATACCCAAAATGGCGGCCCCCATGGATTTGGCCAGTTTCATTTCATAAAGCTTCATGGGTTATTGAAACAAAAAAATTAAAAAAATTCTCACACCTGTTACCTATAACGAAAAAACTATTTATGTTTTTTTTCCTATTAGTCGCCTTTGACTTCGAGTTATCGTGAGTTCACTGTACTTGTTATAAGAATCAACGTCTATGCTTGACTTGCGACAATACTATTCTGCCACTAGTTAACATGTATAGAGTTTTATATAATTAAAGTTGTTTAACAAGGGTTGGTAAATGAATTAATCTAGTTAATTGTTTAAGTTTACAAAGGAGTTTAGAACAGGTAGCATTGTGTTTCAGCTTAAAGACATGATAGTTGTCAATAACTTCGATTACATGGCATTTAATGTAGGACTTTAGAATTAGATTTTTTTATAATTATTATATAATGCATCTTACTATTTATGAAACATCATCAACGTAACTCTTTCCCTAATGTATATCACAGTTTGGACATTAGTTTCGTAGGAGATGACTATTAAAACATTGTGAGAAAGGGAGATATGGTTTTCAAAGAGCAATTTCTCCTTTACGCAAAATGTTTTCGTGTCAAGATGTACTCTATCGGCTAAATAGTATGGAGATAAATCTAAACATTATCGGATATAAGATTTTATTTTTGCGAATGATATGTTGATACATTGCAAACAAAAATATGGATTTGTTCTATTTATATAATATCATATTGTGTGTGTTAAAATTTCCGTAAATTAAATATTTCATATACAATTAGATTTTTCGTTTACTCCATTTTTTCAAAAACATTTTTCAAAAACATTTTCGCAAATCTCTGGTATTTAACACACAATATATTGAGTCCGTATTTTTATAGAAAACACAGCAGACCAATATTTTATTTATTGTTCAAAAATACATGCACGTCAAGAGTCATGTCCCGTTTAAATTCGGAATCACATAGCGTCTAAAGTAATGCATATCAGCAATCCATCGACTGCTGGACGTACACAACGAATGGACAGCAAATAGCTAACGTAGCGTGCTGTGACCGGTCACGTAACGTGTCTCCACTGGCCCATAAATACGCTCTCCAAATAGTTGCCATAGATTCGATGCTTGCCCTGCAAATTTCGTGCATAAGACGCAGCAATACAATTTTGCTTTACTTCTTTTTAATAGTTTGTTTATACAGACGTTTGGTATTTAACAAACACCGAACGAATTTAATTACTCTGCACATCCGCTAGTAATAACTGGCTGTTTTCAAGTTCGATTAACAGCTTGGTCAATTATCTCTTCGATAAATGTCGAAATTTATAATAATTTGCGTCAATCGCATTCAGCCAGTGGGATAAAACTGAAAAACTGTTGAAACCTCTCTTCCGAGCTCAATCAATCAACAATTAATTTTTAATATTTGTCACAATAATATAATATAAATATCATATAATGATACATGTAAGTCCTTAGGTTATGTTATTCGACAATTGCTGATGATATTAACTTATATTGTTCCTGAACATCCCCGATCCTGCGAGTAAACTGGAATTGTTATTAGGTTTTTGTTTGTATGGTAGGGAGTGTTTACGTAGGCTTTCAATAGTATTTCTGTCATAACACTGCATTATCTGGGTTACTTAATTAGCAGTTATACTGGTCAGTTTATCCTGATATAAGCACGTAAGTCGTAATGCAATATCCACCACACTTTGTGCCAAAGACGGAAACCGCTACTACCGTGTTTAAAGTGTATGATTTTACCCGAAGGGGTATCTAACCCAGGTATATTGCTCTAAATGCGGATGCTGTAAACTGTACGTTATACAGTAAGTCATATAGGTAATCTTCAATATTATCCTTAGACGACATTAGTTTTGGTATACCGTTTTACTCAAAGGATTTCATACAACAGTCAGGAAGACCAGTTTCTAAAGTTCTATAATAAAATTATTCACATATCTGGGAAGATAACGTAGTTACGGTTTCAATAAAGAGTAACATAATATACTATATTCAATGTTTGGAAAATATCAAAAGGGTTTTTTCATACTCTTTGATTGTTAAAATAGTTTGTTCATGCGTAGACGACCAAGACAATGTCGATATAAAATGAACTCTCATTTGTTTATAAATAGAGACAAAATGACTTGGCCTACCACCTAAGTACCATTTGATTTACCTTAACTTCACTTCCATTGTAAGTTGTAGCTGTAATATAAATACTGTTGCACAATAAGCAATGTCGTCTGCAAACACGGAATCATTAAGTTCAGTTTTTTTTTCCGAAATAAATTATTTACGAAGAAAGAGAGACAACTCGTAAATAAATAAAATAAAATGAGTTGTACTTGTTATATCCCTTTGTGGCGAACTGCTAATTGTATTGAGAAAGCTAAAGTTCTTGTGTATGAATTTTCCTTTTCATTCGACAGAGTTAAGAGTGTGAAACATTTGATCATGATTAAAAAGGTAATATGCACTAATATAGCAACTGATGTGCAGCTTTGATATAACATTATATGCATCAATTTAAATTGCAGTACATACATATTAATACACGTAAAGATTTCTCAAAAATATCTAAATTTTGAAACATGTTAACATGATAAAGTTCTTTAAACATGTTCTTAAATCCAACATAAAAACACTAAACTATTCTATTTTTCCGTGTCAGATATGATTGAAAGGCAAATATGTTATAAACATTTAAATAACCTCGTTGAAAAACAGATTAACACCTGAATATAGTTCAAAGTAAACTTTGCATTACTGCTAAAACGTCACAACTGCTGTTGAATCTGATATTCTGAAATTTGATGATTACCTTAATGGCTATAAAATTCCGTCTAATTACGCAGATATTGTATAAATTCATAATAATGATCAGGAAACTGAAGCTTAAGAGCGCCGTCTGTTAAACTTTTGTAAAAGTACTTCTCTGATTTTTTGTAATGGCAGATAAGATAATGAAGAATGTGCTAAATTTACGTAGCATTATCACCAATGTTTAAGCACAGTTGTTAAGTTCTTGCTAAATGTTACTGATTTTAAATATATTTCAACTTTGCATATTGTAGAGCCATCTGGGTGATAATATTAATGAAAAGTATAGTTATAACAGTATACCTCGGATAAACAAAAAGCTGATTTATTAAAGAATTTAAAATAAAATAAAATAGACTAAAACATTAACTAATTACGATATTGAATATTAAATACAAAACACTAAAATACATTGTAACTGCCTTAACAGTTATGATAAAAGAAAGATCTGCAACATTGCTTCGATAAGAAAAATGAAGAATACCAAAAACATTTAGCAACGCCTATGGACATAAATGGTTTAACAAAGATTGTTCTAATGCACGTAAAAATAGAAATAGATATTTACCAAATAAAGAGCACCTAAAAACCGACAAATATAAAGGAGTAAAATGCTGTATTTAACCAAATAAAACGTAAACGAAAGCAAATCTACCAAAATAAGGACTTACTATATGTTATTTTTTTTGGCAAAACCTTTACCAAAAAAAGTTTTGGAGAAAAGTTGCTTCGCAAGTTAAAACAAAAACTGAAATCTTAAAGAAGTTAAATGCAAAGGCCCGTGCATACTGTTGAGCATTTGGGCCACGAGTTGCGGCGAGTCATAACTCATCATAACTCTTCAGTTGTCATGTATGACTCATAAATATTTATGTTCATGAACAGATATCTCTTCATGTCTCATCATGCCGCCAGTACTCTCAAAATAGCAATATATCATATAATAAAGCAAGGAAAATGGATGCAGTATCCGTCGATATTGCACGGGTCGATTTTGCACGCATCGATATTGCACTCAGATATTTTTCACGTGCTGCTAAGGACGGAACTATTTCAATACAGTAACGTTACTAAGCGCTCTCGTCCAACCTTTGATGATTTATAGAACGACTTACTTCTACTTCTACTTTGTTACTGCCTAGGGCTTAGTATATTGCAAGTGACGCCTTCAAAGTGGTAAAGCACACACATTATGCATATTTACAAATACAAATGTAATTAAAACATTTGTGTTGGTTTAGCGAAAAATCAATAGACATACAAAATACCCAATCTGCTATATTTATAGCGTAAGCTGTGTTTGTAAATGAGTCATTTAAAAAAAAAAAAGACAAATACTCTCCAATATAGATTGAGAGGTGATATATTCTTTCTATGTCATTTAAAGTCCTTTGGAAGGAGAGAATAACTTAAATAAGGTAAGTCAAATCTTGTTACCGATTTAGAACATGTTATCATAGAGAATTGTGCGAAAGTTTTCGTTACTGGCTTTAATTTTATAACACACATACGAGAGCTATTGCACACGTTTTTTTAAATCAAACATTTGCCTGAAATTGTCAATGCAATAACTGTCATTGTAGTTACTTTGAAATATGTAAACACGATTGACAGACAGGGTAACTGTATTGACCCATTGATTAAGAACTGTCAATTTGAAATTGGTTATGTCATATTTTATAGTTTTTTATCCAGACATCTAACCTGAAAAACATTTTACAAGTCCATTTAACAGTATTGGAAAGAAAATTAACATGCAAGGTCCTTAATTGACATTGAGGTAACGCCATTTACATATATGGTAACACTATTGGCATTACATTCATAAAATGACTTTGATTATGTAACTATAAAAACTATCAATGTAAAATCCATGTTATCCTGTAAGTGTCAGACACATGAATAGACATAAACTGGGTTCTTCCATAATTAGCTTGTAACTTTTGTCAAAATATAGGAAACTGCGTTGACATTTCAAAGTAACTGCAATGATAAAAGTTTATTACACAAAAAGTATGGTGTTTGTCTGTCTATTTATATAGTACCAATACATTGGGGAAAAAATCATCCTTAATTCCTATTAACAATGAACATTCAGTTTTTGGTCAAATAATCGTCTGCAGATGGTAAACTTGTAAAAGCGCATTAAAGTATATAACATAAAATAAATAGAGATTATTCAACTTATTTTTTCAAAGATAAGAAAATAATTCACAAGACGGCGAGTTAATTATTTTCTAATCTTTGAAAAAATAAGTTGAATAATCTGCTTATTACATTTCATTACATTTCATTGTTATTTGTTGTAATACATTAATTTTTTCATTACGCGTCTTCCACCATATTTTATTTTAACTGGGGATTAATTTTTGTCTTTTTACCTACTTTGCGCATCATTTTTGGATGAGGCGTGGCCTAATTTACTTCTCTGTGGAATTCAAAATTGCGGTTAATGTTGAGTGTTATGAGTGTGTGTGACGCGTGTTGTGTACAGCGACTCTTTGAAGTGAGTCTCTGATTAATTCTAATAACACTGGATTAAATATGTTAATTATGGCTTCGAGCAAAGCAACATTGACATGTGTGTTCAAAGAAGAAGGTGACTGACGGTAAACAAAAATGGTTTCAAGACATAAGCATTTTAATTTTGAGTCGTAAATACATTCTGTAGAATCTATTTACAAAATTTGCAGCCTTGTTTTGAAGTTGAGACTGAATCAGAGTTTTCCACTTTGTCTTCGTCATCCAGTAAGTTGGAAATTTCATCCCATTCCGTTTTAAGTAGGAAGTCCGACATTGTTGTTGTTTTGTTAGGAGAAAAGTAGGAGGAGTCTGCCTGCATGACGTCAGTCTTAAAATAGTCCGTGGAAAAAGGGAGGGACGCGCATAAGCAATTGTGTACGAGATTATAGGTAGTTTAATTCACAGGTATTAATTAAATGTAAAGCAACGATTATGAATTTTCTTTCACCGAGATAACCTGATCTTTGATGGATGTAATTAAATGAGTTTATCGAAAGAGAAACATTAGATCTAGAGACAGTAACTAAATAAGAAGGAATGGAGAAATGTATTCAATATGGTAAATGTAAGTGAAACACTACAAACAAGTTTGATGGAAGGTAAAGTTACACTAGATAAAGATATAAACTGTGAATATGTCGAGCAAATAGTGGTATATGAATTTTTAATACTAAAGAGCTAAACTATTGTCGGACGTGTCAGTAAAATAAATTAACAATATGGCAGATGTCAACATGTATGCAGAAAGACCGTAAGTGATGGTAAATGAAGGAGAAGAAAGTCCACAATTATCTGTTAATATATACAAATGTTGAAGCCGATTAATGAGGTTGTGACATAACAAGCAGGAAATAGTGAGGTAATTGAGATTAATAAAGGGAAAGGTAGACAAAGTGAATAAGGAACTGAGACAGTACAACACGAAAGCTTTATCAACCATGTACTAACAATGGAAGCATGATATTGTATGTTTGTGTTACCACGACTTTATACACAAGCATTAAGCTTGCATAAACACATATTGTGTTTGTTATATGTTTCCGAGTTACATCAGTTAAACAAAAAAAAAAAAAATATCTATAAACTTTTTATTTTTTTCTGTTCCAGATCATGTCATTTTTTTTTTAAAAATAACTCAATTTATACCTACGTACTTTCAAACGTTAGAATGTGACGTATAAATCAATACTATTATTCGATTGTAAGGACATACGCTATACAGTTGTTTTTATTGTCGTTGACGATCTTTTATTAGTGTATCTCAATTACACATGAACATAAATTAAAATGGGATTTCATAACTGCTAGGATGAATAAGCAAATGAGTGTATTAAAGGTAGAAGTAGATCTTCAAATTTTATTTTGTCTTTCTCTGATGTGAAGTTTTTCAATGCAGAATAGAAGATTCGTATTCGCTTTACTTAACTTACTGAGAGGTCAAAGGGGGTATATTAATCATCGTACTAAAGATCACAAATATCAACCTGTAAATGATAGAATAAGATAATACACGGGCTCTTAACGAAATCCGCTATTAGGAAAATCGTTACACATCATTTTGTCGACGATTCAATTTCGAGTCGAAACCAAATTGGAAACAAAAATGGCGGTTCGTAAATTTATAATTCCACGACCCTAGCAACCATCGGAATGGAAATAATTGCGCGATAAATCGTAAATGTAAATTTATCAAATCATTTGTTAATTTTTTAAATACTCCAAGTGTTTAAAATACACAACGACACATTGTAAACAGCCAACATCAAACTTATATAATAAAAAGTTTATTGCATCTGTATAAGAAACTATTTTGTTGGGACTCGTTCCTTCGGCGGAGTTTTGCACTCGCAAGCTCGGGCAACTCTGCCTAAGGAACTCCTCGAACACAATATGTTCCCATACAGATGCAATAACCTATAGTATTTGATTATAGGTACAACATTTATCAATGCAATATACACAATTAATGTATATAATAGTGTTTAATATTGTGTAAGACATTGATTCAAACATAGATGGAATATTGACACAAATGATTAGATGTTTGTTCATGCTTTTTTTTTTTTGAGGAAACTGATTTTTGTTTGCACAGACTCCAGATGGTTATCACGGTTTAAAATAATTGGCTATAGCACAAGTCAATCTTCTGATTTTTTTTGCGAAAATCTAGTCGAAAATGTTACACGTACATTGTTATTAAGATTTAACGATTATAAACGCATGTCTTTCCCAATGAAAAGCCGTTGGGACAATATTTGTGTGACATTGCCCTTTGACATACCTACAGCAAAACAGTAGGAATCAACTGTATTATAAACTAATAATCGTATGAAGTATCAATATTGTGACTGGTCTGGCTGGTCATACGGATTTATAGATACTGAACTGAAACAACTTTCAAAGTTATGGTTAAGGTGACCTTTACCTAAAACTTTTCACTAAAGCCATATGAGGCAGAACTACCCAACCCCTATATTTTGTCGATTACTCACTCTGTGGGGACCAAAGACCTTCTCATCCATGCCTTGAAACAAAATTGCGAGTCTGATATCTCGAGAAGTAACCATGTAAATGCAGACAACTATATGATACAGAACAACTATTCAGTTATGTGCCTTTTTCGACTTAGAAAAAAAAAACCAGACAAGCGTTGGGGTTCGCTCTTCGGCGCTCTTGTTAAATGGAGATATTGTTGATAATGAGCAATTTGTATTCAACTCCATTCAATAAGTACTACAATTTATAGATATTTTTCTATATTCTTACTTATATGTTTTCAAAATCTACTGCTGCATGTTTGCCGTTTGATGGAAAGAATTAAAAACTAATACTAAACACTTACCTTACCTAACATCGATATTATTTCATGGTTTTGTATTAAAAATGAAATAGTACTTAGAATTTAAGCCGTTTCTGGCGACTTGATGAATAAATACTTATACGTGCAGTGAAGACTATGTGCACAATCTATTCAGAGTATTCACTAATCTTCTATCTGTTATATTAACCCTTAAGTATCTTCTTGGCCTCGTTGTTGGAGAGGTAGAGTGTCCGCATCGAGTGCTGGAGGTTGCGGGTATGATCCTCAATCGGGTCATACCAAATATTTAAAAACAGGTAGTAATTGATTTACCTCCGGAACAAAGGGTCTAGTAGAACTGGTAATTGACCAAGGAAACGCTGTATTATAACTGAATAATTGTTGAAAACGGCATTAAACACCTTATAAGCAAAATATCAACTTTCGATAAAGAAAACTAGAACTGTAGTAACATTAGTACACCAAGGTTACTTTAAATTATACCAAACAGCACTAGCAATAAAACATCGCAATAAGCGCCTCATACATCTCCTTTTTTTCAGATGAGGCGATTCCACTAAGTTCCGAACTTATTATACGCGAAGTTGAACTCGTTCACGCTGCTGATGGCCCTGTACCTTCTAATGTTGTTAAGAAGATATATGTTGACGATGATAAGGTCCATTACACACGATGAGGTTTGTAAATAGCTATTTTTACCCTTATTCTGTTGTGCCATGATTGGTGTTTTGACAGATGAACCGGTCCACGAGAAAGTCAACATTGTAGACTGCGTAAAGTATCGACCCGGATTAGCCTAAGCATGCCACGCAGGCTAACCCGGACAGACACGTTTCGCATCCTGTGCATTTTTTTGTTTTACGAATCATTACTCTATACCTCTGGCCTTGTGAGACAGATTCTAATCCGGGTCTACACGAATGCTAAAATGAATAGTAACACAATTGCCCCGATCTCTGAACAATGGATATGTTTCTTGTAACAGCAGTTTGTTTTAAAGCCATTTTCCCATATCTGATTTTTACATATATGAACAATGGTCTTGGGCACCGTTAATAATAATGCAAACTAGTTTAGTATCGTAAAATAGAAAAAGGGACACAACTATCGATACACCAAATAAAATTTAATAGACGAGTAGTACCTCCACTGTTGCCTGTTGCAATATTTTCGTTAATAACTGCATAGTAGTGTTTTTCCGGTATACTAGTGGTTGAGGTATCAGCTACTGGAGCGGAAAGGCGATGTTTCGGATCCAAGTGGCTGATATGGTCGATTGTTGAAATGCCATCTAGTCAAATAATGGTTCCGAATGTCTGGCAAAAGAAGGCAGGATACGAAAATTAAACAAGCGCTAATGTGTCTCATAAGCCAGAAATGGCATACCCTTTCAATAGGGGTGACACTATAATAAAACAAGCTCACAAATTACTTTTATTCCTAAAAACATTGATAACTGGGATCTTGTTGAACATTATTTACTTTACTTGACTTTGCGTTTATACTATGCACAGTCACTACAACGTCCTCACTGTCCGTCTACCTAGAACATGTTAGCACGGACTGGCGAAATATCAAAGCAAGAGTTGGCTTGTATATTTTTAATCTATTTGTTTACTTTTCAGATATCCGATTACCTTGTAAAACAAGCCCATATGCACGGTCAACCCACAGACAAAGACTTAAAAGAACATAAAAACATGGTGCAGTCAATTTTCGAGCACGAAGCTAGGAATAAAGACGGAGTCATCTCGCATAGCTAATTTATCGGTCCGAGACACAAACATAATAAAACTTACACACACTAGATGCTTAAAATTACCTTTTTTTTAAAGTCAGGAAATATCGAAGTATCTTAGAACATTTCGATGTCTCTTTTACCTTTTCTACGTACATATATGAGTCGCGTCTAGCACGTTGTGGTCTAAATGCATCTGCGTACAGTAACGACTCTGATGAGAATGTGTATCCGTGTGGAATCTGCACTGTTCGGAGATGCGACAAGACGTTTTATTGCATCATGACGAAACTCATATAGACTTTATGTTTTTTACTCTGTGTGTCATACCGATTGATTATATCAAGTTTTGATTTTTGATTAATCATTTTTACAATATATAGTAAAATATAATAGTGGAGTTCCATAACTGTGCCGTTCTTTTCATAATAAATCATATCGTTACCAAATGCACTGAACTGATCTTTCTAGTTAATTAATGCAAACGCAGTGGACATAAAACCAATAATGTAGTGTAACACTTTTATATATAGATGTAGAACAATTCATGCTATTTTCATTGAAACATATTGGCAGACTACAATTTATACCCCTACTTTATCATGTCACTTTTTAGCCACTTTGTCACCCATTGCTGGAAAAATACTAATACTACATACGTACAAATGTATATCCTTTATAAACTTGTGTGTAGATTAGAATATTATATTTGTAATGGTATTTTTACCATACTAACATATCCTTTCACGAAAATACATGTACATTACTTGATTAATCGCCATACTATATTTCAACTGTTAACTTATGAACAGAGTAATTTGTATTTGTATCTGTGAAGTGTACTCGAGGTAATTCGAATTCCAAAGGGTATCATAAATTACCTCGAGTAAACCCTCGTTATATGCTAAAACCTTTTATGTAATTTTTGCTTCCATATTCATTTTAACTGAACTGCTTACTAGAAAAAGTAAATCAGTGATAAAATAATATCAAGAAAACAGCTCAGCAGCGGTGCTGAGAACCGCTGCTACGCTATTTTTCAAAAACATATACGTTCAAGGATTTATTCGAATTATCAGATGTTCGAATGGGAATACATTGTATTTGCACCATGATTACATCGTTGATGTTCTCAAATGTGTTACGGACGCTTTATAGAAGACCCTGACATCTAGTAAAAACATTCAGATCAGATTATATAGATACTATTGTACAGTTTCCTCATATCCTTTTATGTATTGCAAGATATCTAAATATTTCTCTTTTGCGTGTTTCTTACCTAGCGTTTTCCACCGTGAACAAAAATGCAAAATTCAATAAATCAACATTAATATATAACCTGCGCAACAGGACGACATCCATCTAGATAAAAATCATGTCTGTATCATCCTCCAATGGATATAATAAGCTTGCTAGAGGCCCTTGAAAACCACTGTGCATTTATTCACTCTTACCAAATTAGTATTTTATGGCTGATATAGTCTGGTACCCGACGTACTATATTAGTAGCGGTAAGTATAGGTTGGTCATCCATCAACACAGATACATACAGATGGACGCGTTCCACGATACAAACAACAATTGACGCATCGGCAGCAGACGAATTCGAAACATATGGTTGAAATAGTAGATATTGTTCTAATCGTAAACAATAATCGTTTCCCCAGAACGTTGTCAATTCGAGATCAAGGCGACACGTTTTCCATGCGTCACATGTATAACGTCTTACAGTTTCAATGCAGACGAATAACACATAGCACACACGATAAAATTGTTTATGTTCGCTGATTTTCATACTTTATGTCGGTACGATACCAATGTCTTTATTAGTCACTGAAAACGGACCATATTTAGTCCAAACCCAGAATGATTCAGTAATAATCTTGTAAACTGTCATAGTTTCATCGACACGAATGGATTTTCACGTTTAACCTACATATAACAAATCCGCAGCAGACGACTTTGAACAAATCTTAACAAAATCTTGGAAATTCTCTATAAACGAAATGATACATTTTTAATAGAGTTGAAATTTGAGCAATTTCCACAATTTTAAATGCGGTGTTGGTCAGCTGGTGTTAGGTCAACATGTCTTTGTATTATATTTTTAATTGTTTTATAAATGAGTGTACTTCTAGTCATTAACATTGTACAGAGAATATGTGTTTGTGTGATAGGATTTTTGATAATTCTGATTCGTGTAAGCCTAAATGGAATAGAAGTTGATTGGAAATGCTACTGTGTGCAGTGCTGGTGAGGGAACACAAGGAAACATATGGGCAGGTGAACTAGTCGCAGTGATATGAATGGAAGATGTTGAAAATGGCGTTAAACACCAATCAATAACTGATGTAAGTCTGAACTATTATTGTTTGCGCGTTGTGCCAACATTCAGTCGGAATTGCGATAAATAACTATGTATATATATTAGTGAATGATGTATGTGAGGCTTACTTTTTAGTGTTTGTAAATGATGAATGTAAGTTATACTTGGATGTATGTATAAATGATGAATGTAAGTTATACTTGGAAGTATGTGTAAATGGTGAATGTAAGTTATAATTGGAAGTATGTGTAAATGGTGAATGTAAGTTAAACTTGGAAGTATGTGTAAATGCAAGAGAGAAATGTTTGCGGTTAGACCAGTTGCAGCATTTCTGCAGAAAACATATTAAATTGCCTATGAATGCAATCGTGTTAACTAAAATTAAAGGCTTTTGCAAACAATGCATATTAAGATGAGACAGCTTATAACGAGCTGTCTCTCCTGAAATCAATCTGAATTGTTTGTCACTTAGACATTAGATTTTACCAAATTTTCCTGCTGGACGAAAGATGGCGTGATCCAATTTTCACCATGGAAGAGTCGACTTAGTGAAATTCGACAGTTTAAGAGTTAACCAATTAACCAAAATATTTGACTGATACATAATTCATACATTTGGCTTGAAAAGATACAGTGACACTGACCATAACTGAAACTTAAACAATTGAATTATAACATTTGGGGATTTTTTCATGTCTATCACGCATGGTAAGAAACTGTTTTGATTGCCGAAAAAGTTGCCAAATATTCGTTAAATAAACGAAGTAAAATCAGCCAGTGTTGTACTTATGCTTTATATTGTCGATTATTATATATTCAGCTTGAAAAACTCATTGCAGAGTACTTGCACTGCAATACAGCTATTACAAGGAAAAAATAATCTATGCAAAAAAGTGGAAAATATTTGAAAATGAGAAAATGATTTCTGAAAAGAGTTTGAAATACTATGACAAAAAGAGAAATTGCCTATTTTGAGCAATTTTTCCTTTTGCCATAATGTGGACAAGATATAATATGCTCAAAACAAGCAATTTCTGTTTTCTCATGATGTTTTCAATTTTAGGCTAGATTTAAGACTACATGTTTGTCTTACTAGCACATAGCACATGTAAGTACGGAGTGCTCAATGTGAGCTTTTTTTATCACTCACCGTCTGTCTTCATTCGTCTGTCAACAATAATTAAAACGACATCGCCTACAGTATCACTTGCGCAAATCCATTTAAACATGACTTTGTCCTCTGCCAAAATAGCTGAAATAAATGTTATCCCCGAAGATAAATATTCTCCTATGAAACTATGGGCCAGAATTCAAAATAATGTGGCGCAAAAAACATCTAGTATTCACCAACCATGAGGCCCCAGCAGAGGGGGTAGATTTTCTTCTTAAAGCAACTGCTAGCAAGTTTATTTGTACAAATGATCATTTGATGACCCTCCAACAGATCTACCTTAAAATAATAAGGGCGCACAGGAGATTGAGTATTTTTCCTTCTTAAGTCTGTAAAGACATTTAAAATATTTTTACCTCGTAAAGCGATCGTTTTCATTCAAAGTTAATTGGTAAAAATGATCATCCGGTGACTCTCCATCAAATTAGATAAAATGAGGACAAAAATGTTTAAACTGATTTATTTTCAACGATTGCGATTTAACCAATATTCACGCAGATCCCGCATGTCCTTTTGAAGTGCCCAAAACACCACTATCCTCTCAATATATCGAACATCTCTTACTTTCCCTTTTCAAACAAAAAAAGCTTCATCGGGATATTTCTTGAACTCGTAAATCGAGCAGGGAGACGGATGAACGTTATTGACATGACGTCTAATTAAACAATTTGAAAACTCCGATGAAATCAGAGTGCGAACGAGCAACAATTCAAATTTTTGACCGGGAGCAGTTTAATCCAAGACCAACCTATCAATTTCGTGTAAGTAATCATTACTTGACAATTATATATGGCACCAGGCAAAGCTCCTCACATGATTAGATCCCGGGACTTCAAGTAATTCAGGCCGACGATCTACAACTGCACCAATTGATAAAATACTTATTTAGAATTGCTTCCACACATCACTCCAAATGTATTGATAATGTATTGAGCACATACACAACGTTGACTATTTGTGCCCGTGTAAATCTTTCCAGTACTATTAAGAACTGCGAATATCATAGTTGAGTCGAAATAAAAGTACATCTGTTTGAACAACAATACTTTAACATAGATTGTGATAAGTCAAGTCGCTCCATCAAACATGAAAAGAAAACTGTCATCGAAAAGGGGTCGCTTCTTTGAAGAATTGATTTGCATATTTAGAGTTTCAAAAATATATTTTACTCTGGAAAGACTAATTATTGGCTCATATGAGCCTTGGAGGGTGGGTAATCGTTACGACTGACTTGCTGATGTCAGGATAAATGGATATGAAACCACATGTTCATAGAGTAGCAAAACACGGTTATGTTTAATTACAAAACGAAGAATGATTAAGTAGTATGATCTACCAAAGTCTTCGCAGTAGGGGATATACTTATACTTGAACATCCGACGAATCAGCATGTAATACAACTATATAATAAATAACAGTCGTTTGTTTAGAACAGGCTACGAACGACGAATAAACTATATGATTACTTTCTTCCTATGGCATAACAAATACCTAGCAAGTTGGGATCTGAATGCATCTGCGTAGAGTGAAGACTCTAACGAGCCTGATGATACGTATAGTCTTAAGACAGTTTTCACCACCCGCATACACGGTATACATACATAAATGCACACTCTGATTAATACATCGAACAGATGACCCAGTATCTTTATGCCAATATATCTTTATACAATGTCAAAGCGTAATGCCATTCAAACCCATTCAAACCCTAAGATCGGTTTTTGAAGCGGCTGAAATAAAACTTAAATGTTGTGAAGGGGGTATAAAAACTTTCTGTGTTGTTCATCGATGTGATACCACCACTTGATTACGGCACGTAAGGGGCGTATCTTGGTGATAATCGAGTATACACACAGGTGTAGGGGGGTCTGGGTAAATTCCGTAGGGACAATTTTGAAATCCTACATTGCATATGGTGAACTCAAGTGTTTATTTTAGTGATACCGAAAACACAAAATAGCTATATTCACATGCAGATTTATTAACATTTTCGGACTTAATCAATTCTTACCACTCATAGCCTTCAGTTTTGAAAGCATTTTTATATTTTACCTTTCCTGAAGAATTGTACACATTGATGGACTTACATATGCCTGGGTAGGCGCATGCACGTGACAGGTTACGGTGTCCCCTATATAATACAAGAACCTAAAAATAAATCAAATGAACGTGAAATCCTGCGCGACGCATGATAATTTAACGTCAGACAAATGCAACTGATGTAGAACCAAATCAGCATGTGTCATCTTTGAGTCTTCGGGATGTGCAATGTTCGCTATCCAGTCATGGTCAACCATTAACTAATGTTCTGGGAGAGAGTGAAATATTTACCTGATTGTATGTTAACCAATGTCAACAACATTCTTTCAGTGCGTCCTGAGATATGGCTCGAAAACGCTAAAAAACATATGTGAGTAGGGTTTCATGACACCGCTCGCAAGTGTTTTAGCACACAATGATATACAATGTACATACTAAGTAATTCTCAACTATGTTCGACTATGAGAGATATTAGAAAACAGAGTACAGTTTGTTAATATCGATTTATGAAAAACAATATCGATTAAGATAAGAGGTTCATATTTACTATGGATAACAATTGGATAGTCATTTCACTGACTATAGTTTTAAGAGTAGACCTACCTAATATCAGAAATGATAGGGTAATATGATAACCTGACAACGAGAGTCGAACACGGGACATTTTGATAACACAACTGGTACTCTACATTTGAATTGCTCCATTCCATAATACTGTTGTGATGATATCAATCAGAGAGCAACAGGAAAGATTTAAATGTCGAAATAGTGAGAAACGCAGGATACAGATACATTGTAGCACATATAACGTAATCAAATAGTTGTTTTCTTTTAGAACTATCAATAACATTGTAAATAATTAGTTAAACAACACGCTATTCGATGCCGCGTATTTTATTAATACACAATTTATAACAAAATGTCGGTAGATTTTAAAAAAGTATGCACGAAATAATTATATATATGTTCTTGAACGTCTATGGCCTACGATAATTTGACTTCTGTTTCTTTAACATCCTTTGATAGCAAACACTGGGGTTATCAGTGCAGAAAGCAACCTTACAGGCCCAATACCTTTGTGATACATTTAACTGTGGTTGCTACAGACAACGACAAGGCCAAATTTAAAGATGAGGCAAGCGTATCAAATATAATTTAATGTACAAGTGGTTCCTCGCCACTTAAGATAAGCGTCTTTTCCTTCATAGCTCTTGCAGTTTGTGTTCTCGTGATGTATTGTGGTGAAACGTCTGACTTTTTTTACTTAGACGATTTAGATGACAAAATGTTGATTGAAATGAAAATGTTGCTCGATAGTTTAACAATCATTAAATAAATTTAAAATTTAGAAAAAAGTCTGACCTATTGATTGTGATATATACATGTTTATATAATTCAGAACATCATTTCTTTTATCACTTACAAACATTTCAAGAAACTCTATCTAGTAGATTGTTAGTAAATCATAATGACAATAGATCGTTGTCTTGCGTCAACACGCACATATACATGGCCATTTCTTTAACCACACTGTCAATAGCCAAAAATGTCTTCATCTGTTAATGTACATGGCACCCTCTGGAACATTGTCTTACATGGTGAATGGTACATGGCGGTAGTGAGGCACAAACGAATGCAGTTAAGAATATGATCATTAAATAAGCTAAGAATTATGTATGGCCCTCTGTGAAATGCCTCGAGGGTGTACGCCATGGCAAGGTTGGATGTCGTCACCTGGTTCCACAGTCGGACATTTGATGAGTGGCGGAGATAGGACAACGCGAATCTAGCGTTATTCCGGATTGAGGTCAAATGTTTGTCTTTTTGTTTGTTGAGTCGACATGAGGCTTCCAGAAGAGGTCGTCTAAAAGCATCGTCCCAATGTAATATACTGTCTTGACCACCGTAAAATGTGCCCTTGGATGATGTAGTTTACTAGCATTGGGTTTTGTTTCCTTGTTATGTAGAGGACTTAACACATTGATCGATTGAATGACATAAGCATGTCTTGCTACCAGTCTTGAAGCTTATCTAAGTCATCCTGCGGCTAACAGTGTCAACTTGGTTTGTGCTCATCAGGTAGAGCAGAACGTCATCAGCAAATATGCAGGAGGTGGAACTCACTCTATCCGTAAACTCGTTTATATACAGGAAGACAAGAAGAGGTCTGAGGAATATACCTTGTGTAACGCCGGATGTGACGTGGGCGGAGGCCGACTTTCGACCCTCCCAGAAGAACCTTATGACTTAGATATGTCAGGATGATTTTTAATCCAGCTCAAAAACGAACCTCTAATGCCGTAGTGTCGCAGATTTATCAGCAGTGCCCTTGTATTGGATCGTGTCAAATTCCTTTCTGAAGATCTTGAGTACTACATCTATTTAATCACCAGCGTCTAGAATAGCAGTGAGGTCAAGAAGAGTCTTTTCTTGTGCCAATATTCAGTCTCCTTGGACCTGTCTTGTTTGTTTGCTGTCTGTAGCCCTAGGTGCAGATGCAGGTGCGATTTGACCTGCTACTTTTTGTTAGGAAATGCGTCGGTTGGACGTCTAGTCCTGTTACATTGTGTGGATATATAGCTTAGAGGCGTTTTAAAACGCCTTCTTCGCCGATGTTAAAGTGGTGGCTGGTCGGGTATGTGGTTTAGGCACTTCGGTGAATGCCGTTATAGCCGTTCTTGTCACAACGTTTGCTCTTAAAGAATTAGCAGAATACTGGCTGTCTTTGTAAAGTTCATGGCAGCGTTAAGCCTACTCGTCACATCATACTGTGGAAGGTGTGTAATTTAGAAATGAAGTTGGTAGCGAAGTCGGCCGCTGCTTGATGCAGGGTAGTGATATTCGCCTGTTTCCACAGCAGGATCTTCCGTGCTGGGGGTCGCTGTCTTGTCACCCTAACCCTAGTTAATACCTCGATGAACATTATGTCATGGTCGCTGACCCCTTGTATTTGTTTATACTTTTCAATAAGCGATGGTATGTTGGTCATGGAGATGTCCGGTGTGATCCTGCAACCTCTTTCGAATGTTATCACTTGCCAAGAACCAGTGTCGTTGTTAAGTCCAATAATAGATGTGTGTGGTGTTGCATGTGGTCCTTGGATGATGCAAGTGTCCCAGTGTATGTCTGATAAATTAATGTCGCCGGATATTTATCCTATGGATAACGGGTATGCAGTGTACACCTCATCGTGAAGTAGAAGTTTAAAAGCACTATTACAAACCTTCCACAGCATGATGCGACGCGGAGGCTTAACGCTGCAATGATCCCTACAAAGACACCCAGTACGAATGTAGAAAAGGCTTCAACAACGACGTCAGATAAACTGTTGCTCTACTCATTCATTAAAAGCAAACTTTGTGCCGAGAACGGCACCCCCTTTAGTGCCTGAACATTGACAGTAAGGATGCAAAAATAACGAGTGTATGTCTTGGTCGAGGGTAGCCCTACATCTGGTGAACCAAAGGATCTGTCTAGCCGACTTAAGCTCAGTTCAAGATATTACGCGCTAATGCTTTTGAACTTGAATAGCATTGTATCTCACAAACCCTACAGGGGAATCGGTAGTTAGGGCCAGCGTGAGGATAGCAATCATCTGCTCAGGAGATCGTTACGAGGCTCTAAGTTTGTATGCATGTTGATACCTGTATCTTTTTTATATGTATCGGAAGGATTAGCCAAACTATATGGTAGAAGATAATAATGTGGTATGTGAAACTGGAAAATAATTGCTTTTCTTATCACTGCAGAAACAAGTGTGCGCCTAACGATGATATTGATCTTCACTTCTACAGTTATTTGTTGAAGAATGATGTTATTTCAGAGATATGATTATGCTTTAATGTCAATGTTTAAGTTTAAGCCTATTTATTTCAAATCGATTATGAAGCACGTCTTTAGCTTCTCATAATTAATCACACTCGATGTCTACTTCCGTGGTACCTAACCAGTACGTGCGTAGTTTATTTGGAAAGGTCACAAAAGCTAAACCCACTTATCGCGGGATTCGAACACGGGACTAATTGTACGAAAGGTCAAAGTTATACAACTGCATGGCTGTTTCGTATACTCATCCCAGGAATTCACCGGTTTAAACTAATTTGGATTGTAGGACATCCTAAGGTCCAGATCTACAAGAACCTATCATGTCTAAACTGAGGTGATGTAATGGTAGAGTGTCCTCTTCAGTCCCGGAGGTCCGGAGTTCGATTCCCGACCGATTCATACTAAATATTTAAAGAAAATATGGTAGAAATGGCTTCGACTCTTTGGCGTTGCGGGCTAAGCATAACGTATATAAAACAGAACCTATATGAAACGCAGTGATACAAGTGAATTAATTTTGAAAGTGGTGTTTAACACCACACAACTAAAAACTATTTTATGTCGAATAGCAAATGTTAACATTTATAATGCACTTAACCGTAATGTTATGGAGCTCTAGTAATTGGTTTTAAAACTTTTAAACGATAATTGACATGTTCAGATTCTACATTACTTAAAATAATTTGGTTCTGCATTTAAAATGTAAAAATATTTTTTACCACTTTTGCCTGTGTATAACCTTCTCGATGACTGCTTTTGCTAAGTGTGAAACTCACTGTTGAGTGTAAATAAAAACACCCCTGTTTGCACTTTATGTTTTAAACATGGATATTTACAAATCAAGCCGCTCCATCAAACATGTAAAGGGAGAATGTCATCGGAAAACGGGTCCCTTCCATTATAAGCTAATTTGCATATAAATAAATTTTATCAAATAGATATATCTCTGGAAAGACTAATGACTTTGAGAAAGTGTAAGGACCAATTCTTTTTTCCTGATGAACATTATTCTTATATCAAACTCCACGTTCGTATATCTAATTACTAAAAACAATACACACGAACAATGACTAAGTAATATGCTCTTCAAACGTCATCAAAGCAGGAGACGTTATCACACTTGAAAATCCGACCAATCGGTAAGAAATACAACTATGCAATACTTAACGTTAATGCATAATTTTGTATTGTCCCATTCACTTTGCATTGCAGAACGTGGTCAGTATTTGTCGATAATGACCGGTGTCCAGGAGTGCACATCACCGTAGATAAGGGCGTGCGAAAAGTCCGCATAATTAATATGCTAGTGCCAACATGTTTATGTAAACAAACATGACTGATCTAAATACCATAATTATACCTCACGTGACTTTGTAATGTAAAATTCTCATATACTCATCATGGGCAATTTAATACTGTCTAACAGTACGTTTTTGACCGGTAAACAGTATACTGTTACATGGCACGCGCGTCTACGATATTGGCTATGCACGTGCATGACGTCAAGTAAAACTATAACGTCACCATTATAATTCAACTTCCAAAACGGCATTTGCAACAAAATGACTTCATATTTAAACAAACAGTTTGTTTCGATTTCGGAAGCAGATTTATAAACTCTAGATAAATAAAAAGTCAAGTGTGTAAATTAAATAGTTAATAATATGAAAGTATGCAATAAATAGGTTATTGACCCAGTACTGTGAAATCATCGTTGGACCTCGTACTTTGGCGAACATAGCCTCGTAAGCTCTTCAACGTCAACCCAACTCAATCCAACGATGATTTCGCATAACAGGGTCAATAACTTATAGTCACGCAATGCACGGAGGTCGTAAAATGAATCAGAAATGCATGTTGACAAAAAATGAGAAAAGAGTATAAATCACCAATGCTTTTTCGCAGTAGGGGACATAACCACTTAAAAAACGACGAATCAGCATGTAATACAACTATACAATATATGACAGTCGTTAGGAAGCAGCTATTTGGGTGTTTTCCTTAAGGGTTATATAAAACAACTGAGCCGCGTCTGTCAACCTTATGTTTTATTGCATCCGTGTACACTATTCAGACGTGCCTGTCCAAACGTACATTCTTAACAGTCTACAACCTCAGCATACCTGTTAAACATAGCACATTCTAAATAAAACATCTAAATGTTGCCCTAGAAGCCTTATATCAGTATGTCCTTTTGTGATGCCAATGCTGATTGTCATTAAGACCCGAAAACTGCCATATAGACACTGATGAAATAAAACTACCTTTTCTGAAGTAGCTATAAATCGTTCTGTGTGTGATGTTCACTGATGTAATAACACCACTTGAAAATTGCAGGTAACGTTGTTCCGTATAAATGTACGTATGTACTTGAATACAAACTGAACAATAAAACCAGAATATGAGAAACCCTGCCACGACGCCGAATAATTTACCGTCGGACATATGCAACAGATCAGTATCAGCACTGTACTCTGTTCCCTAAACAGTACCCAGTCAATGAATCTTTATATAAATGTATAAACAGGAGTCGAAACATCGGCTTGACTGTAGGAATATGTTAGCCAATGTTACAAACATCCGTTCATTCCGTCCTGAGATATTGCTCGAAACGGAAACGATTAAAAATGTGAGTAACCCTGATCAATTTCATAACGTTATGTTTGTTTGTTTTTTAAGGGTTTTACGCAGTTTTTCCTTTTTTATCAGTTATATCTTGGCGACAGTTCACTTCTTCATGATCCCTGGGTAACACAACCAGTACGTACTAGGCTAGAAAATGTACATTGCCCAAGGGTACTCCACCATAACGGTTGCGCTGTAATAACGTTATGCTGACACTTGCAAGTATATTAGCGCACACTGCTAACTAACATAGTACTTACATATACTAAGTGACTCTCACCTGCGTATAGGCATAATACAAACTTGTTTATCCATTAAATAGAAACATCCTGTCATAACTGAACGCAAATTTATCTTTAAGATTAGTCAGACGACAATATATATATGTCAGAACTAGACAAAATAAGGCACAAGTTATTCTACATCATTAGTGATATATACTCATGTCAGCATGCATTCTGAGTTTATTGCAGGCGGAACTAACTTTTGGAAGTAAGGACGCGCGTGAAGATCAATGTCTCGAATATCCTTTAGCATGTGGCGTGGCAAATCATGAAATGCAATAGTGGCCAAATTTATTAAACACTGGAAGATTAACAACGTAATGATAATAAATTACACCTCACAAGTACGAATATCCATGAGAGAAAATTGTTTTATGACCCCCGATAAGGATATATAAATTGCGACAAAATAATATTTTACAGTAGAACTTAAATTATTTGACGACAGAGCAAGAAAGACATCATCAAAAATGACCAGTAGCTTTGCACTGATAACCATTATGTTGATATTCTGCAGTGTACATACAACTAGGGGTAAGTTATTTGAAAATTAGTTTAAATCAATTCTGTTTGAGTGTGTGATGTTCTGAACTTCGATAAATGAATACAATAATTAACAATCAGATTAAGAAAGTATCGATTAAAGACATATCAGTTTGGAAATTTGAAATTATTCATTAAATAAAAAAGAGAATTGAACGCATTTTGATTTTAGAAAATGATTTATATATACTGTTATTAATCTTTTACTTATAATCAATTGGTAGTACATTATTCATCTGCATCCTGAAACATACTAATATATGTGTACAACTTAAGTATTAGAATAAAACACGTGTACGGATTTAAAAAAACATAATTCACAATGTATCTGTTTAGCAGCTGCAGTTAGTTGGGCAGCCAACACATGCCCATTTGATTTACTAGAAAGTACACCGAAGGGAGCCCTAAAGACATTCACTGCTGAAGGTGATCCGACTAACTATAAAATTATAACCCAGAGTGTTACTGGCCGGTTTGCGATTGAATCTACCGGAGTTCTTAGTTCTATGACTGAACTCGACTACGAAAGTGTTGAAAAATCATATTCTTTAGTGATCGTGTGAGTATGGTACATTTCATTTCTTTTTAGGTTTCATTGTGGTTTTAAAAAGTTACTGCATTTCCCGTGTAATAGTTCAGTACTTCCGGTGTTATGTATCTATCCGGTCACTGGTCAGCGCATCAATCGTTATGCTATCCCTGCAACCGTGAGTGTAAAGAAGAGAAGTCATTACTATCATGCTTAACATATTTGAATGACATGTTAGTATAGTACTTTTTTTAAAATGTGCATTCACAATAAAATATAGGTAAACATAAAATTGATCGATAAGGATGAATATGTTTAGATTGACTTCGATTCGCAATTGAATTGAGGACTCTGCCTTAACTATTTTTAACCCTTTCGTGAAACATCTGTATACATAAGTTGTTAATTGTTGAATAGAAATGAATAGAAATGAAACAAATGGGATAAAGAGAAATGAATTGCTTGATATGAACAATTACTACTATAGCCGAAACATGTTTTTAAGTCGTTTGCTACAGATGAGTCAAAATGGTTGAGACAAGAGACCAAACGCTGCGAGAAGACTCTTTCGATAGTCGGTGTCGTTACTTTTTTTTTGAAAGATGGCGCTCTGCAAAAACCTACCGTTAGGAAATAGGTTAATTGATATGTGACAGCATAAAGTGTAACCTAATAATGTTGATCCACATACCGCATTAAACTTATACATTGTCCATGCAAACGGAATTAAATAACACCAGTTTGTAGTGAGCAACGGTAGATTGCAATCTTAACACATATCAGAAATGTAGAAAACATGGTGCACTGCGCTACATTTCCCTTCATCAAAATATTCTAAAAAGTGCAGGAAAATATATGGAAATGTTTATTGATGTTGTAAGGTCATTTGCATACGATGTGCAGATTTCCGTTAAACCGTCAAGAAATATAAGTTTTTAGAGAAATTGCTGGTTGACACAAAATGTTCCATTTGAGATAACAACTAGTCAGTTTTATTTCAATAGATCTGGGGTTTTTTTCTGCACAAAGGTTGACATAATGTAATCGCACATGCGGATCTGGCTCTGCACTATTCGGCAATTAGTAATAGAAGGTTTCATGAAACGTCTGTAAAGCAGTATCTGTTTCGATCCCATGGAAAGGAAGCGCATGCAGGTTTTTATCGACATACATGTATGTTATCATTTTGTTAAGATTAGTTGTTCTGGAGCACCGCTAATCTTCATGTGGGCTAATTACGACATGGTTGATTTTTCTAGAGCACCGTTTTATTAGCTTTTAAAGCTGGGGTAATGTTTTCAAGATTCTGTTCTTCAAAGATGTATCAGTGTTATGAAGACGGTGGAATTGTTCTGCTGTATTTCGTCACAAACATTTTGAATTTGAGTTGGCATTTCGTAAATGAAATGTCGAAGAAAGGAATTTCAAAAATAATGACAATTGCTGCTTTTAGTTTTGACAATAATTTAATCGTTGTCCGTTATGTCAATCTAAGCACGATAGTTTGGGTAAAATACTATTTCAGATTGTTCTATAGCTTCGCTATTAAAGGTATTATGGCAATCGCATGTACCAGTATAATAGCCGAAGAGGTAAAAATATACAAAATATCCCTTTTACTATTACATAGAAGATATATTTGTCCTGCACTAAACATCACTGAGGCGACATTTTGATTTCTAAACAAAATCGGCCATCATTAACTTCGAAGGTGTGTCTCTATCAGCCAATGGAACTGGGATGAGTTTCTTTCACCCAATGAAATATCTTGATACAAACTGAAAACTTTGACAACAAAAAAGGCGACTGTATCCAAAGAAAATAATAATCCTGCAGATTTCAGCGAGATGCGTATTCAAGCTATTTACCTTCAGATTTTATCCTAGGTAAAATCCATTTTTTAATTGTATCGATTTTGAATGCTCAGAAACTGTCAGAAACTCAACATATCATCAGGTATTCGGAAATCTGTTACCTCAGTAATGTAGAGAAACAGTGTCTTTACTTTGCTCCCATATCTTGCAAATAAACCAATCAAATTTAATAGGATTTCGCAGATTGTTTATTGTTACGGTCATTTATATATAAATGAAAAGCCCCTGGAGATATCCCCTCAAAGCGGTTGTGGCTTGCGACATTGAACAACTATAGCCGTACAAAAGGAAATATACCGTATTGATGTTATAGTAAAAAGTGAAAATAAATGAGATTGTCTTCTACAATTAAATATTCTAAGTAACAGTAAAATATGATTTATATATACTGGTACATGTACCTGTGAAGGCAATGTAATTTCAGAAAGAAATCAATGTTTTTTCATGAAGAAATGGTCAAATATCAATAGGTATGATGTGTTGAATAGACCACGTGTATTCTACATTTTGGACTTTTCAAAATAGAAATTTGATTTTATGTCTCTTATTTGGTAGATAACTCAAGCTGGAATGACATAACCATCCGGCATCATAACTTAAGATAAATTCATTGATCTGAATGTTCTTCCTTTCCTTGCAGGGCGTTTAACGCCGCATACGAAAATGCTTCTCTTTCATGTGTGATAAGCGTCACGGATGATAACGACGAAAAGCCACTGTTTCTTCAGGATTCGTACTCAGTGAACATTCCAAACAATGTTGTAAAAGGTAAGGATATTAGTTGAAAAAGAGTTATTTTTTCATTTCAGTATAACAGATTTCAACATAAATATTTGTTAGAGATCTACGAATCCTATTAGTTTAAATTATACCAAGTTTCGTGCGATTGTCAATTGAAATGGACATGTGAAGCATTCAATATTTTTTTCTGACGAAATACTATGGATTAAAAGCATGGAAAAGTATGATGGTTATATAATTCATTCTGTAAACTTACGACCAGATATGTTCTTATAAATGAGCCAGTCCATTGACAAATATACAAGTTGGGTTGTGTGTAAAGCGCAGATCCAGATCTCGTCTGTTCACATATTGCTTACATAAATGTGTACGTAGCATCCGATATAATTTTCAGATTCAATGGAGCTGATATACAAGATGATCAGAATCTACACTGTTAAGAAATGCTAAAGTGTACCCCTTCGCACTGACACCCCTATATTTTCACCAGCCTGATCGGAATGTTAACTGTTGGCCATTTAGTCACCTAAGTATTCTAAAACCGCATACATAATACATATGACTATAATCTGTAGACTTCTTTAATGGGTCGGTCGTTTATGGGCAAAATAATAAAATACGGTCAATTACGTGCACACAATTGAAAGGTAGGATATATTGCATAGCCTAGCTTAATTGTCCAGTGAATTGACTGTCATTACAGGTTGGTTACTGATACTTGCTAGCTGACAATAAACAGAGTATTGCATGTCAAGTTTTACTATTGATAAAGTGTGACTGATAATAAGAAATATATCATATTAGCGGACATAGGTCCTGAAAACCAAGCATATGGCTTTGTAGCTAATAACCTTTGTATCCAAAATGCCCTAATGTACTAGTGCGTTGTGTTCCGAATCGTCGTATACCGTGTTTACTATCTGGGCAGTCGTATGCTTGTTATATACTGTGACACTTAAGGTTCACTAATTCATTAACCGTATTCTGTCGATGTTTCCGTAAGTCCTTCTCACTGTACGTCCGTCTAAGTGTCACGTATTGAAATAATGGCATATTATTTCCTTAACACTCTCTTGTTTGACAACGTCGATACATTTTATATATTCCATTCAGATAAGAGTGTACTGACCGTTTCAGCAACCGATAGAGATGTGAAAGCAGAATTTCACAAGGTTGTGTACAGTATCGAAGGTAAGTGATAGATACAACTTACCATTCGTCTGTTTCCTGAATACTAAAATACGCGCGCCAATGGTGTTGAAAGGTGTGGTAAGTTGACTCCTTTTAGATCGTGGTCAACTTACCACACCTTTCAACACCATTGGCGCGCGTATTTTAGTATTCAGGAAACAGACGAATGGTAAGTTGTATCTATCACTTACCTTCGATACTGTACACAACCTTGTGAAATTCTGCTTTCACATCTCTATCGGTTGCTGAAACGGTCAGTACACTCTTATCTGAATGGAATATATAAAATGTATCGACGTTGTCAAACAAGAGAGTGTTAAGGAAATAATATGCCATTATTTCAATACGTGACACTTAGACGGACGTACAGTGAGAAGGACTTACGGAAACATCGACAGAATACGGTTAATGAATTAGTGAACCTTAAGTGTCACAGTATATAACAAGCATACGACTGCCCAGATAGTAAACACGGTATACGACGATTCGGAACACAACGCACTAGTACATTAGGGCATTTTGGATACAAAGGTTATTAGCTACAAAGCCATATGCTTGGTTTTCAGGACCTATGTCCGCTAATATGATATATTTCTTATTATCAGTCACACTTTATCAATAGTAAAACTTGACATGCAATACTCTGTTTATTGTCAGCTAGCAAGTATCAGTAACCAACCTGTAATGACAGTCAATTCACTGGACAATTAAGCTAGGCTATGCAATATATCCTACCTTTCAATTGTGTGCACGTAATTGACCGTATTTTATTATTTTGCCCATAAACGACCGACCCATTAAAGAAGTCTACAGATTATAGTCATATGTATTATGTATGCGGTTTTAGAATACTTAGGTGACTAAATGGCCAACAGTTAACATTCCGATCAGGCTGGTGAAAATATAGGGGTGTCAGTGCGAAGGGGTACACTTTAGCATTTCTTAACAGTGTAGATTCTGATCATCTTGTATATCAGCTCCATTGAATCTGAAAATTATATCGGATGCTACGTACACATTTATGTAAGCAATATGTGAACAGACGAGATCTGGATCTGCGCTTTACACACAACCCAACTTGTATATTTGTCAATGGACTGGCTCATTTATAAGAACATATCTGGTCGTAAGTTTACAGAATGAATTATATAACCATCATACTTTTCCATGCTTTTAATCCATAGTATTTCGTCAGAAAAAAATATTGAATGCTTCACATGTCCATTTCAATTGACAATCGCACGAAACTTGGTATAATTTAAACTAATAGGATTCGTAGATCTCTAACAAATATTTATGTTGAAATCTGTTATACTGAAATGAAAAAATAACTCTTTTTCAACTAATATCCTTACCTTTTACAACATTGTTTGGAATGTTCACTGAGTACGAATCCTGAAGAAACAGTGGCTTTTCGTCGTTATCATCCGTGACGCTTATCACACATGAAAGAGAAGCATTTTCGTATGCGGCGTTAAACGCCCTGCAAGGAAAGGAAGAACATTCAGATCAATGAATTTATCTTAAGTTATGATGCCGGATGGTTATGTCATTCCAGCTTGAGTTATCTACCAAATAAGAGACATAAAATCAAATTTCTATTTTGAAAAGTCCAAAATGTAGAATACACGTGGTCTATTCAACACATCATACCTATTGATATTTGACCATTTCTTCATGAAAAAACATTGATTTCTTTCTGAAATTACATTGCCTTCACAGGTACATGTACCAGTATATATAAATCATATTTTACTGTTACTTAGAATATTTAATTGTAGAAGACAATCTCATTTATTTTCACTTTTTACTATAACATCAATACGGTATATTTCCTTTTGTACGGCTATAGTTGTTCAATGTCGCAAGCCACAACCGCTTTGAGGGGATATCTCCAGGGGCTTTTCATTTATATATAAATGACCGTAACAATAAACAATCTGCGAAATCCTATTAAATTTGATTGGTTTATTTGCAAGATATGGGAGCAAAGTAAAGACACTGTTTCTCTACATTACTGAGGTAACAGATTTCCGAATACCTGATGATATGTTGAGTTTCTGACAGTTTCTGAGCATTCAAAATCGATACAATTAAAAAATGGATTTTACCTAGGATAAAATCTGAAGGTAAATAGCTTGAATACGCATCTCGCTGAAATCTGCAGGATTATTATTTTCTTTGGATACAGTCGCCTTTTTTGTTGTCAAAGTTTTCAGTTTGTATCAAGATATTTCATTGGGTGAAAGAAACTCATCCCAGTTCCATTGGCTGATAGAGACACACCTTCGAAGTTAATGATGGCCGATTTTGTTTAGAAATCAAAATGTCGCCTCAGTGATGTTTAGTGCAGGACAAATATATCTTCTATGTAATAGTAAAAGGGATATTTTGTATATTTTTACCTCTTCGGCTATTATACTGGTACATGCGATTGCCATAATACCTTTAATAGCGAAGCTATAGAACAATCTGAAATAGTATTTTACCCAAACTATCGTGCTTAGATTGACATAACGGACAACGATTAAATTATTGTCAAAACTAAAAGCAGCAATTGTCATTATTTTTGAAATTCCTTTCTTCGACATTTCATTTACGAAATGCCAACTCAAATTCAAAATGTTTGTGACGAAATACAGCAGAACAATTCCACCGTCTTCATAACACTGATACATCTTTGAAGAACAGAATCTTGAAAACATTACCCCAGCTTTAAAAGCTAATAAAACGGTGCTCTAGAAAAATCAACCATGTCGTAATTAGCCCACATGAAGATTAGCGGTGCTCCAGAACAACTAATCTTAACAAAATGATAACATACATGTATGTCGATAAAAACCTGCATGCGCTTCCTTTCCATGGGATCGAAACAGATACTGCTTTACAGACGTTTCATGAAACCTTCTATTACTAATTGCCGAATAGTGCAGAGCCAGATCCGCATGTGCGATTACATTATGTCAACCTTTGTGCAGAAAAAAACCCCAGATCTATTGAAATAAAACTGACTAGTTGTTATCTCAAATGGAACATTTTGTGTCAACCAGCAATTTCTCTAAAAACTTATATTTCTTGACGGTTTAACGGAAATCTGCACATCGTATGCAAATGACCTTACAACATCAATAAACATTTCCATATATTTTCCTGCACTTTTTAGAATATTTTGATGAAGGGAAATGTAGCGCAGTGGCACCATGTTTTCTACATTTCTGATATGTGTTAAGATTGCAATCTACCGTTGCTCACTACAAACTGGTGTTATTTAATTCCGTTTGCATGGACAATGTATAAGTTTAATGCGGTATGTGGATCAACATTATTAGGTTACACTTTATGCTGTCACATATCAATTAACCTATTTCCTAACGGTAGGTTTTTGCAGAGCGCCATCTTTCAAAAAAAAGTAACGACACCGACTATCGAAAGAGTCTTCTCGCAGCGTTTGGTCTCTTGTCTCAACCATTTTGACTCATCTGTAGCAAACGACTTAAAAACATGTTTCGGCTATAGTAGTAATTGTTCATATCAAGCAATTCATTTCTCTTTATCCCATTTGTTTCATTTCTATTCATTTCTATTCAACAATTAACAACTTATGTATACAGATGTTTCACGAAAGGGTTAAAAATAGTTAAGGCAGAGTCCTCAATTCAATTGCGAATCGAAGTCAATCTAAACATATTCTTCTTATCGATCAATTTTATGTTTTACCTATATTTTATTGTGAATGCACATTTTAAAAAAAGTACTATACTAACATGTCATTTCAAATATGTTAAGCATGATAGTAATGACTTCTCTTCTTTACACTCACGGTTGCAGGGGATAGCATAACGATTGATGCGCTGACCAGTGACCGGATAGATACATAACACCGGAAGTACTGAACTATTACACACGGAAATGCCAGTAACTTTTTAAAACCACAATGAAACCTAAAAGAAATGAAATGTACCATACTCACACGATCACTAAAGAATATGATTTTTCAACACTTTCGTAGTCGAGTTCAGTCATAGAACTAAGAACTCCGGTAGATTCAATCGCAAACCGGCCAGTAACACTCTGGGTTATTAATTTTATAGTTAGTCGGATCACCTTCAGCAGTGAATGTCTTTAGGGCTCCCTTCGGTGTACGTTCTAGTAAATCAAATGGGCATGTGTTGGCTGCCCAACTAACTGCAGGCTGCTAAACAAGATACATTGTGAATTATGTTTTTTTAAATCCGTACTCGTGGTTTTATTCTAATACTTAAGTTGTACACATATATTAGTATGTTTCAGGATGCAGATGAATATGTACTACCAATTGATTATAAGTAAAAGATTAATAACAGTATATATAAATCATTTTCTAAAATCAAAATGCGTTCAATTCTCTTTTTATTTAATGAATAATTTCAAATTTCCAAACTGATATGTCTTTAATCGATACTTTCTTAATCTGATTGTTATTATTGTTATCATTTATCGAAGTTCAGACATCACACACTCAAACAGAATTGATTTAAACTAATTTTCAATAACTTACCCTTAGTTGTATGTACAACTGCAGAATATCAACATAATGGTTTATCAGTGCAAAGCTACTGGTCATTTTTGATATGTCTTTCTTGCTCAGTCTTCAAATAATTAAGTTCTACTGTAAAATATTATTTTGTCGCAATTTATATATCCTTATCGGGGGTCATAAAACAATTTCTCTCATGGATATTCGTACTTGTGAGGTGTAATTTATTATCATTACGTTGTTAATCTTCCAGTGTTTAATAAATTTGGCCACTATTGCATTTCATATTTGCCACGCCACATGCTAAAGGATATTCGAGACATTGATCTTCACGCGCGTCCTTACTTCCAAAAGTTAGTTCCGCTGCAATAACTCAGAATGCATGCTGACATGAGTATATATCACAAATGATG